>OX388165.1:12981027-13576027 GCA_947579745.1 Apocheima hispidaria | reverse complement strand
CCATCCATCCATCCATCCATCCATCCATCCATCCATCCATCCATCCATCCATCCATCCATCCATCCATCCATCCATCCATCCATCCATCCATCCATCCATCCATCCATCCATCCATCCATCCATCCATCCATCCATCCATCCATCCATCCATCCATCCATCCATCCATCCATCCATCCATCCATCCATCCATCCATCCATCCATCCATCCATCCATCCATCCATCCATCCATCCATCCATCCATCCATCCATCCATCCATCCATCCATCCATCCATCCATCCATCCATCCATCCATCCATCCATCCATCCATCCATCCATCCATCCATCCATCCATCCATCCATCCATCCATCCATCCATCCATCCATCCATCCATCCATCCATCCATCCATCCATCCATCCATCCATCCATCCATCCATCCATCCATCCATCCATCCATCCATCCATCCATCCATCCATCCATCCATCCATCCATCCATCCATCCATCCATCCATCCATCCATCCATCCATCCATCCATCCATCCATCCATCCATCCATCCATCCATCCATCCATCCATCCATCCATCCATCCATCCATCCATCCATCCATCCATCCATCCATCCATCCATCCATCCATCCATCCATCCATCCATCCATCCATCCATCCATCCATCCATCCATCCATCCATCCATCCATCCATCCATCCATCCATCCATCCATCCATCCATCCATCCATCCATCCATCCATCCATCCATCCATCCATCCATCCATCCATCCATCCATCCATCCATCCATCCATCCATCCATCCATCCATCCATCCATCCATCCATCCATCCATCCATCCATCCATCCATCCATCCATCCATCCATCCATCCATCCATCCATCCATCCATCCATCCATCCATCCATCCATCCATCCATCCATCCATCCATCCATCCATCCATCCATCCATCCATCCATCCATCCATCCATCCATCCATCCATCCATCCATCCATCCATCCATCCATCCATCCATCCATCCATCCATCCATCCATCCATCCATCCATCCATCCATCCATCCATCCATCCATCCATCCATCCATCCATCCATCCATCCATCCATCCATCCATCCATCCATCCATCCATCCATCCATCCATCCATCCATCCATCCATCCATCCATCCATCCATCCATCCATCCATCCATCCATCCATCCATCCATCCATCCATCCATCCATCCATCCATCCATCCATCCATCCATCCATCCATCCATCCATCCATCCATCCATCCATCCATCCATCCATCCATCCATCCATCCATCCATCCATCCATCCATCCATCCATCCATCCATCCATCCATCCATCCATCCATCCATCCATCCATCCATCCATCCATCCATCCATCCATCCATCCATCCATCCATCCATCCATCCATCCATCCATCCATCCATCCATCCATCCATCCATCCATCCATCCATCCATCCATCCATCCATCCATCCATCCATCCATCCATCCATCCATCCATCCATCCATCCATCCATCCATCCATCCATCCATCCATCCATCCATCCATCCATCCATCCATCCATCCATCCATCCATCCATCCATCCATCCATCCATCCATCCATCCATCCATCCATCCATCCATCCATCCATCCATCCATCCATCCATCCATCCATCCATCCATCCATCCATCCATCCATCCATCCATCCATCCATCCATCCATCCATCCATCCATCCATCCATCCATCCATCCATCCATCCATCCATCCATCCATCCATCCATCCATCCATCCATCCATCCATCCATCCATCCATCCATCCATCCATCCATCCATCCATCCATCCATCCATCCATCCATCCATCCATCCATCCATCCATCCATCCATCCATCCATCCATCCATCCATCCATCCATCCATCCATCCATCCATCCATCCATCCATCCATCCATCCATCCATCCATCCATCCATCCATCCATCCATCCATCCATCCATCCATCCATCCATCCATCCATCCATCCATCCATCCATCCATCCATCCATCCATCCATCCATCCATCCATCCATCCATCCATCCATCCATCCATCCATCCATCCATCCATCCATCCATCCATCCATCCATCCATCCATCCATCCATCCATCCATCCATCCATCCATCCATCCATCCATCCATCCATCCATCCATCCATCCATCCATCCATCCATCCATCCATCCATCCATCCATCCATCCATCCATCCATCCATCCATCCATCCATCCATCCATCCATCCATCCATCCATCCATCCATCCATCCATCCATCCATCCATCCATCCATCCATCCATCCATCCATCCATCCATCCATCCATCCATCCATCCATCCATCCATCCATCCATCCATCCATCCATCCATCCATCCATCCATCCATCCATCCATCCATCCATCCATCCATCCATCCATCCATCCATCCATCCATCCATCCATCCATCCATCCATCCATCCATCCATCCATCCATCCATCCATCCATCCATCCATCCATCCATCCATCCATCCATCCATCCATCCATCCATCCATCCATCCATCCATCCATCCATCCATCCATCCATCCATCCATCCATCCATCCATCCATCCATCCATCCATCCATCCATCCATCCATCCATCCATCCATCCATCCATCCATCCATCCATCCATCCATCCATCCATCCATCCATCCATCCATCCATCCATCCATCCATCCATCCATCCATCCATCCATCCATCCATCCATCCATCCATCCATCCATCCATCCATCCATCCATCCATCCATCCATCCATCCATCCATCCATCCATCCATCCATCCATCCATCCATCCATCCATCCATCCATCCATCCATCCATCCATCCATCCATCCATCCATCCATCCATCCATCCATCCATCCATCCATCCATCCATCCATCCATCCATCCATCCATCCATCCATCCATCCATCCATCCATCCATCCATCCATCCATCCATCCATCCATCCATCCATCCATCCATCCATCCATCCATCCATCCATCCATCCATCCATCCATCCATCCATCCATCCATCCATCCATCCATCCATCCATCCATCCATCCATCCATCCATCCATCCATCCATCCATCCATCCATCCATCCATCCATCCATCCATCCATCCATCCATCCATCCATCCATCCATCCATCCATCCATCCATCCATCCATCCATCCATCCATCCATCCATCCATCCATCCATCCATCCATCCATCCATCCATCCATCCATCCATCCATCCATCCATCCATCCATCCATCCATCCATCCATCCATCCATCCATCCATCCATCCATCCATCCATCCATCCATCCATCCATCCATCCATCCATCCATCCATCCATCCATCCATCCATCCATCCATCCATCCATCCATCCATCCATCCATCCATCCATCCATCCATCCATCCATCCATCCATCCATCCATCCATCCATCCATCCATCCATCCATCCATCCATCCATCCATCCATCCATCCATCCATCCATCCATCCATCCATCCATCCATCCATCCATCCATCCATCCATCCATCCATCCATCCATCCATCCATCCATCCATCCATCCATCCATCCATCCATCCATCCATCCATCCATCCATCCATCCATCCATCCATCCATCCATCCATCCATCCATCCATCCATCCATCCATCCATCCATCCATCCATCCATCCATCCATCCATCCATCCATCCATCCATCCATCCATCCATCCATCCATCCATCCATCCATCCATCCATCCATCCATCCATCCATCCATCCATCCATCCATCCATCCATCCATCCATCCATCCATCCATCCATCCATCCATCCATCCATCCATCCATCCATCCATCCATCCATCCATCCATCCATCCATCCATCCATCCATCCATCCATCCATCCATCCATCCATCCATCCATCCATCCATCCATCCATCCATCCATCCATCCATCCATCCATCCATCCATCCATCCATCCATCCATCCATCCATCCATCCATCCATCCATCCATCCATCCATCCATCCATCCATCCATCCATCCATCCATCCATCCATCCATCCATCCATCCATCCATCCATCCATCCATCCATCCATCCATCCATCCATCCATCCATCCATCCATCCATCCATCCATCCATCCATCCATCCATCCATCCATCCATCCATCCATCCATCCATCCATCCATCCATCCATCCATCCATCCATCCATCCATCCATCCATCCATCCATCCATCCATCCATCCATCCATCCATCCATCCATCCATCCATCCATCCATCCATCCATCCATCCATCCATCCATCCATCCATCCATCCATCCATCCATCCATCCATCCATCCATCCATCCATCCATCCATCCATCCATCCATCCATCCATCCATCCATCCATCCATCCATCCATCCATCCATCCATCCATCCATCCATCCATCCATCCATCCATCCATCCATCCATCCAATGTATTCGGACCCGGGTCTGAAATCTGTATTTTTGGATCAGTTACAGGCCGTCAAAAAACCAGACAACTTGCCAGTCGAAGTGGTAACAACAGCAGGTAAATCTCCAACAGCATTCAAACCATCCATAATTGTCTCTACACTAGGAAGGTAAACAATGCGGCAGACACCCTACAAGTATGGCAGGAAATGACAGATTTCACCGACACAACTTTTGCCCCTGACAAAATAAGACTTCTAAACAACAACAAGATCAAAATAACCTTCGACAAACCCAGTCAGCGAGATATTGCCCTACACAAAGCAAATAATACTGGCGGCGAACTGCACGCACAGGCTTACTAAACTTACTAGCTAAATGTTGCCCACCTCCTTGGGCGATCGGATGGAAATGGAGCGAGACTGATCTTGATGAAACTACAAATAAAATGCAAAATGGCGATAGCTCAATGGGATAAAAAGACAACCCAACTCACCTTTCCTTCAGCTCGGGTGCCTCCTGGACGGCGCCGTCACTCACACACACCTTTCTTTTCAGCGTGATAATATTAGGATATTTGGATGCTGATAAGCAATAACATGTCAACCCACAAAAAATTGAAAATTGAGTTAATGATACAGAACGCTTCTTTGGATGACAAAGATCATTTTTCAAAAAGGTTTTAAACCTGGTTAAATGGTTTCAATAATAAAAATACGTAAAAAAGATTGACACGAAATCAGTTTAAAGGGTAGAACATTTTGCAATAAAATGCTTAGGCACTTGAAACATTATTTTATCACTATAAGCGCCATCTGTTTAAAGTCATAAGCAGTTATGACACATGATCGGTTATTGCTTAATTAGTATCAGATCTTTTTCAGAGGTTTAAACAACTTTGGTGTGCAATTTAAAATTAAAATATTTATAGAGTGAGCTTGGCAGGCCAACTTGACAAAATACTCGATGGATTACGCAGTACAAGACTAGAGACTAGAAAATCATCAAAGGTAAGTCAAAATAATACTTAAATCTATGGATTATAGCTTATCAAGTTTAGAGGTTATTTTACCGGTAAAATTACCAAAACAAAGACGTTATACGGCAGATTTGAAACATGAACGGTTAGAAATTGCTTTAAAATACGTTTTACGTACTTACCTTGATAATGTTACATACTGTTACTACATAAGTTAAACAGAATGCAATATTTTTCATTAACATGTTATTGCAAAAATTAAATTGTACTATCGACTAACAAATGTAAAAGTTTTATGAAGCTTGACACGTTATTGCTAAAAACACTATCTCGTTCATTCATTAATTTGTTAATTTCAATAGTACGTTATATGACTTAAAACGTTTTTGAAAAAAATCGCATGTCTTAATTTGTATAACTTAAAACAGTGTCACGACTGTTCCGCAAAGACGGTACACATCCACTCAAATCTTCAGGCTCTAGAGATTATGTTCATGACGTCTAAGTGAATAGGTAGACAGAACCACTTCCAAACTTTATATTTTATTTTAATGAACCTATGATGAGACAAGCAATTTGCCCACCTGATGATAAGCGTCACGCTTACCCATGACAGTTCAGTAGATTCAAAGTCGAAGAACATCATCTCTAGGCCAACACGAATACTGAAGTAAAAGTTTTTGTATGTCTGTGTTTCTATTTTTATTGTTGTATTAGAAACAAGTACTTCATTGTTATAATAACTTTCAGAATGCCGCCACCAAGATCAAGAGGCCACATGCTTGTGGATCTTATACAACCTCACGAGGATAGCCATGCATCGCCCCCTTCTTCTGACGAGGTGATTCAGAGTGAGGTTATAAACCACGATGTTATAGATAAAAGGTGTACAGTTTGACATTTAACAGTCTAAAAGAAGAGTTTCTAGAAATTACACCAGCGGAAACCTCCCTGCCGAACATTATAATTTTGGATCAGGATCTTCAACACACAGAATTTATGTCTTCATCAATCATTGAACTCATCGATCATACTGTTCAATCCGAGCCCATGTCAATGACTGATATCATTTTAGATAGTTCCAGCGCAATTATAGAACCTTTATTCGCTGTCCAGGAAATGTCAGCAGATCAGGACGTCAATCTTGAGGCAGAAGATTGTTTTGGGAAGTCATCTGAGTTAAAACGAGTAGCTGATGATAATGAGCCAGCAGAACCTGGCGTAAGAGAGACGCGGCCAATAAATTTGGAAGACCCTGATTATTTACCGGAAAACGAAAATGATAGTGGAGAAAACGAATATAAAGAAGCAATTAAAGGACGTCCTAAGAAAGGTCGTAAAAGAAAGTACTCAGATCAGAACAGATATATAAGAAAAGAGAAAACTAATATTAATGAAGATTATATCAGCGCCAAGGGGAAGAAAGTCAGTCCAAGAGAATTTAATGGAAAGCTGTTCAACTGCAACTGTCCACTCAAATGTACTGAAAAACTTACAGTTGATCAGCGTGAAAAAGAATTTAAAAGATTTTGGAGCGCCGGCTCTTTTGAAGCAAGATGTGCAATATTACAAGGATGTGTTAAAGAAGAGGTGTTATTCTACTGCTTCAAAACGGAAGTATACTAGAACATACTGTTTAGTGAAGACCATAGTGTCTAAAAAAACTTTGCTCAACACCTTCAGTATAAGTCAATCAAGAATTGATGCTGCGTTGGGAAAGTATCGAGATCAAGTATAAAGTATCAATCATTTACAGCTTTCTTAGAAATGTTCGCTCTAATGATTTTGTTGATGACACAGAAGGATTTGGAAATACTATTGATTTTGAAATACAAGAACGAGAATACTAAGATATGACTGAACCTACCTGCCAAAAGGGAAAAATAATATAGGACAATGATAATAATAACTTATGAGGCTGTTCTTTGGTTTTTTTTAATAAATATATTGTAGAATATACGCTATAAACACAGGTTTACAGTTTTTTTTTTCTGAAGAATTTATTAATGTTATGTTTTAGGTTTGTGAAGATTTTTTTATTGTTTAGACAAGAAAATCTTGTTTTAGTTACATATTTTTTTATTTGACTTTTAATTCCTGCTGTTGATTGAGAGGTGCTCAGGTATCTTTATAAGTAAGAAAAGATTGTGTATTCATACTAGGTATTATTGAAGACTGATTCTCCATTGTCGATATTGTAGATTAAAACGATGGTTCCTAACATTATTGTTTTTAAAAATACAAAAATAAACATTTTCATATTTCAGTAATACATGGCTTTCATTGATAAAACACCTTTACATAACTATCTTTATCGTAATAATACATTGAACAATATAGAGTTAAGGTACTTGACATAAATCATATTTTATTAAAATCAACCAATTTAAGTTCTGCAATAATGCATCAGACAACTTGAAACTTTAATCAAAATTAAATGGCCGTTGGTTCATTTTGTAATATCGAAATTAACGTTTTTTTGAAGAAATATAACAGATTTTACAAGTTTAATTATGTAACTGTTATTAGAACTCAAATTATAATATAATGACTGCATATCATCAATATGTGCGACAAATTCTTGAACAAATGAAATCTATTCGCACGGAAATTTTCAAACACGATTTACGCAAAATGGCTTCTGTGTGGGTTGACATACTATTGCTTATCAGCATCCATTTGATCGATCGATTTTCTAAAACATGCTAGCAAATGTTTAAAGTTTGAAATGGTTTTGGCTCGTGGAGGCGTTTATCGAGACTGAGGAATGTGCGATGGCGAGAGGCTATGTCGAAATCTACCCTCATTTTACCAATCAACCATTGCAAATAATGAGGGTTTCGATACTACCCACAAAAACTGTTGTTACATGCTACTTTGAGTAAAATGTAATAAAATAAAAAGAGAAACAAATGCGTGGCTACAACAGATCTCGTTCGGGAATCGAGGATGGCAATGAGGTGGAGGAGAGGGAAGTGAGTATTTGTATTGTGAGTGAGTATTTAATAATAATAATAAGAATGCTGTACTCGTTACTTTGTATAGTTAACTTTTTATGTTGGTTGAATGTCTACTGCCTCTATTTTATTATTCTGTTGGATCTGAAATGGCGAGAGTAGTCGAGGGCCGCCTACCGAGAGAAACACTAAACTAGTCCCCGGGGGCACTAGCCCAGGTACCCTTGTCCCCGGACCCTCTTAACCCTAGGTGTACTCGACGGTTGTGGCACTCGACTACTCCCGTTAATACTTTCAATGTTAGTCAAAAGCCTAAAAATAAGCTGTTGTAATACACAAAAAATAATAATAATAATTTTAGATATAAACAAAAAAAAAAAAAACCCTGCACGTTCAATGGTAGGGATAGCTCGCAGGCCCGGCCTCTGCGCCGGGACAGGAAAAAAATCCTAATCTAACTTTTTTTTTGGGGGAATTCAACCCACTAAAACTCCACGCTGTCCCTCCTCCGCAGCTTGTGGCGGGACCGATCTCGCACACAACCGCGAACCCGTTGTGACCGTCCTTCTCCGGACCCACCTCCGGAGTCGGGTGCTATACACCCTCCCTCCGTCACGACACGCCAGGACACATGGCGGCCGCAACGCCTTCCCGGGGACCAAGCCAGCCGATGGCCGCCAGACTACCTCGTGTCTGAACGCCCGAGGTCCACTACATCTTCATCCATTAGTTTAGAAAATGGTACAGCAGAACCGACGTCGATGGAAGTCAAACTTTTTGGAGAGATTGGGTATCCTTGTTTGCATCCAGGTGACTAGAAAGGACACGTAAAAGAATAGGGAAGCAATAAAACATTTTCGTTTAGTTATTATATTTTTTATTTTTTTTAAAGTATTGTGAATCATTGCTGTTCCTATAATAACTTACATTATATAGTTTGTACAAACAAACATCTAGGTATAATTATTTATAAGCCGGCGCGGTGGCCATCCGCCGTACTCCTGCAAGGTGTGATAGAAGAGTTAAACTACAACACATCATGTTGCTCCGAAAATCAATAATTCAGGAGATATATTTCCACAGATAAAGAGCCTTTGAAATTAAGATAAGAAGAAAAAGAATAACTTGCTAAGAGCACGTCGGGCCATGCTTAGTAGGGTTCCGTAGGCGCTTAGAAAGTTTGAAGTATTTATCCGTTTTATCCGCTTATCTCAAAAATTGATTATCACATGTAGCCCGAAATAATTTTAAAAGAAAGTTTTAACTACGGTCTATCAACATGGAAGATAATAACTTACGATTTCCATTTTGCGGTTACAGTATCCTGGATGTCGGCACCGCTTCCAGACTCCGACTAACCCAACCCAATGGATATGGCATGCCATTTGAAGTGCATTTGAATAAGGAGCTTGGCGTAGGTACTTACTCGGCTACTCCGATCGACTCCCACTTGGCTTGACAATCGTTTATCGCACATTATGTGTTGTCGATCTTTTTACACTCGTAGTGATTTTACGGTTTTGTGGTACGGTTTACGGTTTTTTGGTACGGTTTACGGTTTTGTGGTACGGTTTACGGTTTTGTCCTGAACAATTGGTAGGTCTCAAAGAAAAAAAGTTCAAAAATGTTATAAAAACTTACTTAATGAGTAAGGCTTATTACAATAAGGAAGAAGATAAAAACCATGGAAACAAACTGTAATGACATCAAGTCAATACAAGGATTTGACAAAATAATTATTTAGTCTATATCAATTAATTTATTATTATTAAGGACATTTAGACAAAGCCCCTTTACAGCTGCATATAACTGACAAGGCCGCTATAATAATGTTTAATTAATATTTAATTAATTTCATACACAGATGAATAGAACTAGATACCTAGTCTAGGACGAGCCTAGCGCGCAACACATAAGTTTTATAAGACTTATATAAGACGCCGCCCCAAATATTGAACCTCAGTTCCGACCAAGTGCCAGAGCTGTGCGTGCGTGCGTGCGGCTTACAAAATAAAACGGTTGTTTTATTTTCCTCACAACCAACAGTAAACAAAAATGACTATCTGTGCAGTGAAATTGTGTGGAAAGTCATCCGCGCACTCAAACTACAAAAAAGACGGAATAACTTTTCATCGGTAAGTAAAATAATTCAGTTTTACAAGACATAGCTGAGCTCAGCGTATAATGGACACGTCGTCACTTATCCCTTTTCCTCATTGCGGATATCCCATGCAGTTGTCCCTTTCTGGCGAACGCACGTATAAAGTAGTGTTGTGACTCATTAAACAAAACGTAGACTTGCATTTTCGATGTTCACCATACCGTAAAGGGATTCGAACACTGATGAATTCTAACTAACTAAACTGTACACTCGGGACCTTCTGCTTGGACTAAACTCGACAAGCAACGAAATCACGATAGAATCGACCGGCAGCATCTAGCATGTGCCTGAGACTGTGGTCTTAACTTGTTAAGAGCATGTCGGGCCATGCTTAGTAGGGTTCCGTAGGTGCTTAGGATGTTTGAAGTTTTTATCCGTTACTAGCTTCTGCCCGCGGCTTCGCCCGCGTTTTTCTGGTAAACAATAATGGCGTTTTTGTCAGTAGACTATAGTATACGACGTATTTCAAGGTTATTAGGTGTATGATTCAGTTGTTAATTTCGATACCCGGCTAAATAGATTTTTAGATGATGAATTGAAGTAACTGAGTTGATTCTGGGTAAACTAACATTATTTTTCGGACCTAACAAAACGCGTGATCTCGAGAAAATGTCACATTTTAGAATAACACATTCTATTGAAACGCGCAAAGAAAGCAGGGACCTCGAAAAAAAACATTCGACTTTACAGCTCGATCTCGAAAAATCCGCGAGTGCACGAACTGAGGAAGAATTAGTACTTTAATGGTGTTGTGTAGTAATGTTATGTTAGTGAGTTGAAATTCGAGTGAGTGCGATTACTATGGCAGAGCGGAAGTTCGCTATGTAGGTAAGTACCGATGTTGCCCTACTGCCACAGCCTACTGCTTACCCCATCACTACGGAACGTACTAGCTCGGTACAGTGGTGGGCGTAACCTTGATGATAGCCAATGGGAATTATTTGTCACGCTCCGCGCACCCCGTGCTTTCCTCAAACTGTGGCGACTTTTGATCGGACCAAAACCCGCGTGACGAGGTATCTGGTTCATCTGTGATTTCATATGAAAACTGTGTATTTGACGTTACCAAGTGTTGTGCTAACCCAGGGTCCGAATAAATGAATTGAATTGTGTTTCTGAGTTGGCGTTTTTTTTTTCTTATTTGGACCGATTCGTCTGATTATCTATGGGGATTTAAGGCAAAATCTTGTAAACTAATGATTTTCGAGAGCACTTATGGAGGTCTTTGAAGCGTTTTAGCTCTTCTATCTCGTCCTGCCGGGACGAGGGCGAGTCTTCGGAACAGAGCGCCCGGGACGGTGGTGTGCGGTGGGGCAGGAGCGAGGCTGCTCGGGCTCAGCTCGGCTCGAGTCAGGAGCGCAGGTAATGGCGCGGCGTGTAGACGCGCGTGAGGTCGCGCTCGCTCATGGTGGGGACGCGCGGCTTCAGTTCCGGGATGATGGCGCACCCGAGCACCGATAGTCTGTTATTGGCCCTGCAACATGCACGCGACATGTAAGTCGCGCCGCGCCACGCCGCGATACACCGCCGTGTGAGAGACAGAGAGAGGTATTAACTGTGGGTATTAATGTACCTTATGGGCACGGGCTCGTCGTCGGGCAGCCAGCAGTGCAGGGAGTACCCTCGCCGCATCTGAAACAACCGCCTTCTAGATGTAAATACGACACCGCGACCGCGACCACGACCGCACAAACTAATACTACGTACGACTCGATCGCATTGTGTGGAACAAAACCATTAGTCGGTGCCTCTTACTGGTATAATATGTTCGTATATAGTGCGTTCGGATCCTGACATCGGTTTCCGAGCAGAAAACACTTTCATAAACTCAATACTCATCAATCAGACCAAATATTACAATCAAAACTCGCGTAACAATCAGCTGTTTCAGAGAAAATATCATTCACAATTTCACAGTCAACGAAATTATATGGAACAGAAATAAATATATTTTTTGCGATGTCGTCGTTTGTCCCATTGTAAAAGTTGTTCAGAATGATGAGTTTTATTGCGTGTCTTCGGCCCGGACACCGATGTCCGGAGCCCGGACATCGGCCCGGACACCGATGTCCGGAGCCCGGACATCGGCCCGGACACCGATGTCCGGAGTCCGGACTCACTGTGTAAGTACGAAAATAGTGTGTAAGTATGAGAAATACCTTCTTGTGTACACAACCTTCTGAACCCTAACCTAACAAATACCTTCTTGTGTACACAAGAAGGTATTTCTCATATTACTGAACAAAAGCCTTGGGCAATGACTAGATTTCCCAAGTAAGATTCGCACCATCGAAGTAATAAACCGCATAGACCAGCAAGCCCAAGTTTCAGGATTACAGCGGTCGATATTATCGAACGGTTAAGAGAAATCGGTGTACATTGCATGGATTGCACTACCCTTTTCAATTGCGTCGAGTATGTAATTTGGGTATGCAATTAGATTAGATGCTGTGGATCGTCGTGGTAAAAACCCGTGCTGGTGGGAGTCAAATAGAGGTGTGAGATGGAAGTACAGTATTTTTTGGACCATTGATTTGAATAATTTCGCAACAGACGACAGAATCGAGATCGGCCTATAGTTGGCTTACTTTAACACCTCTTTTTAGCCCTTTAGGGGTTGAATATCGCAAATTCTTAGTGGGGAGTTACATAGTAATAGAAAACTACTGTTCATATTTGACATCTCTGGCTTCAGTGGTTTAGTCTGTGCGTTGATCTACCTATCACTTTTCCCTACACTTTTATATATAATATATATAGAAGATTGGTTTGATTCAGTTCTAGATTTCAATACCCGGCCCAAGCCGATTATTGGGGGATGAATATTTGAATTTCTGGATGTTATTTAGTTGTCCGTGATGGCAATCCTGACACAAGGAAGCTTACTGTGGAGAGTGTCCAGAGTTGGTTTCCCGCTTACCTGCTCTATGAAGTACCTAAGCTTTCATTAAAAAATTATGCAATCTCTCTCAATGCAAATGAAAAGCTGTCGCAGTCTGCATACAACCCGAGAAACTGAAGAACCTCGAGAAAAAATAACCTCATTATTGTCGTATGACACAGTGTATTAAAACCGCGCGATCTCATGAAAAAACATTGAATGTTTTCGTTCAATACTTAGGCTTAAAACACAATCGCCCTTGCAGGCCGCTTGCGAGCGAGCGAACCACACGACAACGAAATAAAAAAAAAATGACATTTTGAAGAAAATGCAATGACTATGCCGCCTCGAGGTGGAATTTTATATAAAAAGAGATGCACAAATTGCACAAATTGAAAACAAAAAAAAAAGTTTGTGCTCGCGAGGTCTACTGTTCGCAGAACTACTAAGTGTAATGTAGTTTAATGTAGTATAGTGTAGTATAACAAAGTTTAGGGTAGTGCAGTGCAGGTGAGGTGAGGCGTTGCGTTTACCTTGACGGAGCTCTTGGTCTTGGTACGCGAGGCGTGGTACGTTTCCAGCTCCGGGAGCTGCTCGGTCGACTTCCTCACACTCTTCGAAGCAAGAATTGAGGAGTCTGGAAACAAAATTATACAGTAAATATAAATAAATATTAACATAACCACATGATCAGGAAAGGACAGAGCCAGGCGCCGCTCCCTGCTAGCCAGACTATGCAGTCATAGCGCGCCGTGATCGCGTCGCGTCGCCGCGCGCGCCGATGGTTGCGCCAACGCGCCGCCGCGCGCCGCCTCGGTAATGTGTTCGGACAGTAGGTACGCGATTTTCATATTATGCGGGGAAGCGCGGCGAGGAAGGCCGAATCCTCTTTATATTATTTTATTTTAATTTTATTTTACAAAATCAAAGCTCTCAAAGCAAATACAGCGAGACTGACAGCCAATAATGAATTTACATTTTACATTATACATATATATATATATATATATATATTACATTATATATATATATTATATATATATATATATATATCAATCTGTAATTTAAATTTAGAGCCAAAACATGTCTTACAAAATCACGCGATAAACACTAGAGCCGGCTCCCCTTGAAAGATATATTTTAGATAAGTTACATTTGTATATATATATATATATAATCGTTATTTTATATAAGTTACAATATATTATATACAAATGTAACTTATATAAAATAACGATAATATAATCATTAAATAGATACCTATATAAAATGAACTTAAGATAGTAACAACTTTAAAATAAATACATTATATATATATATAAAACCACTTATTTTTCACTTTTGTGTAGTGTGCTCACATACGTACTATGTGCTAGGATGTAAAAGAGGGTGTGTGTGAGTCTCTGATATCTTTCAAGGGGAGCTGGCTCTAGTGTTTATCGCGTGATTTTGTAAGACATGTTTTGGCTCTAAACTTGAATTACAGATTGATATTATATTATAGATACGATATTATTTAAAGATGAATGATTACAAACGCAAAAGGTGTTTCATTTACCACACCCCTAACCTTCGACCTTCATCTGTGCTTCGATCGAAGTAAAATGAATGTGCGGGCCCAAGTAAGACAATTTTAAAGACTTTAAAGTGAGCGGCGGCGCTCACCTTGCTTCAGTCGCTCTCAGTCTGCGATAAGTGTTAGACGTACGTTCTTTCTCGCGTAGATATTATTATTCGCTATCTCTTTTTTGTGACAAATGTACATATGTACATATACATATGTATGTTGTGTATGTAATGTTTTGTGTTTTGTGTTTTTTACTGTATACCTTCCTACATAAATTTAATTACGTATTGCCTAAGTTCGATTGTTTTGACTTGTTATTTTTAAAGAAGTTGTATGGTTATGGCCCGTCCATTCATTTTACTTTGGTCGATGCCCCAAGCACAGTTACTGAAGGCTCTGAACGGTAGGACGTTTTACATGAGGTCTCACTTCGGGGCGAACTACTAGTTTTGTCATTGGTGTGTCAGATGTAGGAATCACCTTGCGCCTCCTTCTTCATAGTGACTGTGAGCCGCGGGTCAGCGGGGGAAGCGGGGGAGGTGAGCGCCGGGGGCAGCGCAGCACGCGTGCCCGCACAGTGCGTGCACTGCACGCACTTGCACTCCTGCTGACAACACAACACAGCGGTCGATACACAGTGTATTTCAAGCAGGTAGCGAAGTAGCAAAACAGTAAGAACCTACGTACCGTAAGCAATTAAGCATATAATTATGTAGGTAGGTATTACCTGAAAGCTGGCGGCGGAGAGAGCCAGCGGTAGGGCGCGGCGCGCTGGCGTGGCGCTGTGCTCGGACGGGAACCGCAGCCGCATCTCGACGTCAGCGGGCAGCGCGGCGCGACACGAGCCCGCCACCGTCACCGACCACCCGCCCGACTGGGACTCGCCTGCCTCTGCCATTCCCACTATGTAACACTAGCTGATGCCCGCGACTTCGTACGCGGACTTAGGGCTCAGAACTGATACTCTGCATTTGCCCGTGAAAATACTAAGTAAAAATGACAAACTCCCAAACAAAGTTTAACCCCCTATGTATAACATGAAATACTTGTTAGACCTTTTTAAATGCTCTTTCTCACAGTCTCACATACTTTTTTTAAGGACTCCTGTGCAGTGCATTTCGCGCTTCTTGACGGGTTGCGGGTGCGGGTTGGTAGCGATATCTAATCAGTAATTTGATTTTATGTTCATACTTCTTACAGATAGAACCTATTGATCAAAACAAATAAATCTTCGAATCCGAATCTAAAACACGGATAAAATCGCCACCGCAATTCAGACGAAGACTCGTCTCGCCATCTATGGGCGGCCCGATGTGCAAACTTACTTAAAAATAAAAATTACTTACAATTTTTAAGATGAAAGAGATCTAGTTTAGAGTAATTATTGCTATAGGTTTGAGGGCCGGAGTTTTGAACCCGTATTGAGATACTGGACAGGAGTTCCCGGCAATTAATTTTGCCAGAAAATATATTATGCAGAAGAACGATGTTATACTGTTGACGCTTCTGCTCTGACGTACCTATGCCATAGTATTTACAGGCTGCAATGTATGAGTCGAAAGTTAGAATTTACCTCTTTTTTATTTAAGCCGTTGTTAGTTTTCCATATAAAAAAAAAAAAAAAATGACCTATATTTATAGGTACGGCATTATCATTATCATCTTGTTTAGTTATCATGGACTCATGTCATGTCATAAGGCACCATCATTCTTCTCAATATCTCAAAAAAAACCCATTATTTCTGTTGTAATCTAGGCAAAGCACTTAGCTTCATAATCTTTGCTATTATTGTTAGAAAGTTGTTAGACAGACAGATAGACGGACAATGAGTAATCTTATAAAGGGTTCCTTTTTTTTCCTTTTAAGAGTTTTCTGGCCTTGGTGATTTGTGAAGTAAAGTATCACCTGGTTCTCGATCGGTGAGCGGCGGCGGGCGTGGCGACGGTCTCGCTCGCTCGCCACCCTCGGCCCCGCGTGCGAGCGGCGCGGCGCGCGGCACCGGCGGGCGGCGTGCGCGGCGCCTGTGGCGCGCGTGTGTCGACAGCCAGCGCGGCGCCAGCGAGCACAGTAGCGAGCCGCCGGAGTCTCCACTGTCGCTGGACGAGCTGCCGCCCGCGGGCGGTCGCGGCGCGCGCTCGCCGCCGCCGGCTGCGGGGCGCGGCTCTACGCTGCGGTCGGCGAGCGGCTCGGGTCGCCAAAGCCGCTCAACCGCTCGCTTCGCCGGTGCGACCGCAGCTGCAGCCGTGCGCTCGCCCAGCGTCGACCGCGGCGTCACTTCCTTTTCCGCCGACTTTTCTCTATCTCTGCCTTGGGGTGAATGAAACGACTTTTAAACTCTCAACAGTATATATTTTTTAAATACCTAAGTACTAATTTACACAAACGTTTCACAAAATATGTATCCTCTTTTACAATTAGACTGGTTTCAGAAACGATACTCGTAGGTGTAATAATAGATATAAATATAAAAGTAAAGTTATTGTGCGTTAACATCGGTGATGACTATCGTACACTACGAACAACTAGAATTTGACGTATCCTTTAAGAAATCTAATCTTTGACTTTGACTTTGACACAAACTAACGATAGTGTAAAGTGTTCGCCAAGGCTGCGTGGTGCGTGGTGCGTGGTGCGCGGTGCGCGGCGCGAGCAGCTTGCGGCGTTTACTCTACGGCGAGGGAAGCGGTGCGGTGCGGCGCGGGGGGGCGGAGGCGGAGTGCGCACACGATACCTTCCCGCGGGGGGCGAGCGGGGCGCGCGGGTGGTGCGGGGGCCCGCAGCGGGCTGGTGGCCGCTGACTTGCTGCACGGTGACGTCATGGTAGTCTGCGAGCGTAGCGTGCGCGCCCGCTCCTCCGGCGGCGACGTGCCCGCGCTGCGCGTGCTCACATCTCGCCGCGGGGAGACCGCGGCCGCGGGCGCCGGTCCGGGGACAGACACCTCAGGCGCGGAGGCTCGGCGCGCCAGCTCCGCGTCCTCGGCGGACGATTCGATGCTGAGGCTACTGCGCTCCTCGGGGATTATTTCAAAAACCCGCTTGAATCGCAGCGAGTTGGAACGCGAGCGCGGCTCGGGCTGCGCGGGCGCAGGCCCGGCCGGCGAGTCTCCGAATGCCTGCAGCAGCATGCCGGTGAGCATGCGTCCCGTGGGTGAGGTAGATGCGCGCCTCTCGTCGCCGCCGCTCAGCCTCATGCGCCCTTCGCCGTTCGACGGTCTCTGTATTCTCTCATACACGGGAACCGGAATGCGAGACTTTTTGCATCGGGAATTATGATTGTGATTTTCGTCGGAATTGGTTGTCTCCGGCGAGCTCTGCGAACCGTTCACGTACTCCAGAATCTCGAGGATCTCAATACATTTCTCTCCCTCGTGGATCTCCGATTTCTGGTAGATCCGTCGAGGAGGTCGGCCCGGGGTCGACAAGGAGTGTCGCGCCAGCATTTTCCCGTGTATTCGGTTTCTCTCTGATTTTCTGTTCTCCTTGTTCGAGGAGTGACGAGAGCTGGCTCTTTTCAGATTCACGCTATCGTCGCGCGTCTCGAGATCTCGTCGCCTGGATCGCCCAGCGAGGTTCTCCTCGGAGCTGGCGGCGGGCAGCTTGCCGTTCCTACGGTTGATGCGCATACATTTGTATTCTTCCTGCGCGATCTTGGCTGTGACGTCGTCTATGAGCGCGTTCACGATGGCCATGCAGTCCCGCTCGAGGTTGCGGCGCGTCACCGCCGCTTCCTCGAGCCGACGTCGCTCCAGCTCCTTCTTCAGCTGCTTCACCTTGGAGCGACGCACACACTCCATCCGCAGCTCCCTCTTGCGGTGTCTGCGATACAGTCTCTGCTTGATCGTCTCCGGCATGTACTCGGCGACCCGGACGTTATCCTCGATCCGGTCCGGGTCTAGGCGGTCCATGTCGTCCTCGAAGCGCACGAAGAAAGCCTCGCCCCGTGATTCGGCTGAGGTTTCGCGCGCGCGCTCCGGTAACAGCTTTAGCACGTCGACGGTGGAGCGCGCAAGGTCGCCGCGCCGCCGCGGTACCGCCGCACGTGGAGAGTTTGGGTCGTCGAGGCTGTCCACGAGGCTCGTACACTCGGAGCACACTGCCTCGCCCTCCGAGGAAGAAGAAGCGTTGACCTCCATCGAGTCGGTATGCGGGAAGGCGGAGAAGCGCGGCACCGAGGCCGCCTCGTCGCTGTCACGGAAGTAGTTCCCGGCGCCGACGCCGGCAATGAGATCGCCGTCGGCGCGCGTCGCTATCTCGAGCTCCGGCCGCGCCGCGCCCGACGCACTGTGTGCTTCGATATACGCGTCCACGTTGGAAATTTGTACGTGGGAGACGCCGGCGCCGGCGCCGGGCGGAGCCGTATCGTCATCTTCGATGTTGCGCAGCTCGTCACGGAACAGCTTCTGTATCTGTTGCAGCACCGCTCTGTTGACCCCGTCGTGCTGCAGCGGTGGCTCGAAGGCGAGCGTGCGGACCGGGGGCGGGGGCGCGCCGCTGCCTGCGGACGAAGTCAGATTGTCGTTGGACTCGAGTCCGGGATCGCGCTCATCGCGGATCGAGAGCGGGTTGTTGCACTCGTCGCGCGGCTCGTTGCAAAGCTCCTCGTTCCCGAATATGATCTGGTTGTTGGAGGTGGGGCTCAGGTGGACTATGGTGTTCACTCCCGTGTTCTGCAACCTGACTTTTATTTCTTTCTCGACTACGCTAATCCTGCGGTGGGCGCCTATCGACGCGTTCATAGTCTCGAGCTGGTCCGTGAGCGAGTTGAGGCTCTCCACGAGGATGTTGGACACGTACTCATCGATGTCTATATCTCGCGCGTTTTCGAGCACGAGCGCCGAGGCCGTCGGCGGTGCGTTCCCTTCGCGCATCTCGGCGTCGGTGTCCGCGCTCTCCGACACGACGATCTCGAGCAGCTCGTAGAGTGGCGCAGGCGCGTCGAGGCCGAGCGGCCGCTCGTAAGACAGCACGTTGCGATCCTCGTTGTCGAGGCCGGCGGAGCGTTCGCTAATGTGGCCCTCTATCCGCCCGTTGGAGGAGCGAGAGTCCCGCGGTGGCGAGGCGGTTGTCTCTTTCGTGGTGGAGGCAGACACGGAGAGCGTTTCCGAATCGAGATAGAAGCGGTCGTCGCGCGCGACCGATTCCGGCGGCGAGCGCTCAAGTTCGTCGGTGGCACGCTCCGAGAGCCGCCGTCGACATGAGGGCGGCGAGACAGCAAGCCGCGACTCGGTGTCGGTGTAGGCGTCGGTCGTGTCCGCGCACGAGCAGAGCTCACGCCCGGCTCGGTGCGACCGGAAAGTGGAGTCGGAGAGATCACCGGTGCCGGAAGGGGCGGTCGGCGGCTCGAGCCGCTGCCGCTTGGGCGAGGCCCAGGGCACGGCACGCTGCGCGGCCGAACGCCGTGACGACAGCTCCGACCGGCTGCCGTCCAGTGAGCGCGTATTCCGCGCATCGTCGCCGCACCTGCACGCAGGCGCGGGACACGGCCGTGCCCACATGCGCCGCAGTAGCGCCGACTTGCGCATGAGCTCGCGATCGCGCCGCAGGAATCGGTGCGGCAAGTCACAGGGCGAATGGCTCGCGTCGCGCACCGGCGAGGGACAGGCGCTCGCCGCTGCCGGCATGCTCTCCTCCGAGTCAGAGTATTGTTGCGCGAGTCGATATCTGAAATGATAGTGTCGTACGGTCAGAAAGCCCGAGGAAATGGACTAAAGCGAGGCGGTGACGCGATAAGTAGTATTTCTTGCGACTCACTTCCTCATGATGGTCTCGGGCACGGAGTAGCGCCGGCACATTAGGCCGGGCGAGGCGTGCGACCGCGGCGCCGGCTCGACCGGCGCGTGCGTCTGTCGTGCCGGCCTCGGCGGCGGTCCCTGCATCATCCAGACCTTGAAGGTGTGCTTTAGAGTACCACTGAAAATAAATAAAAATACCTTAGTACATTAAGCTCACAAAGTAAAACAGCAAAAATCGACGTCAAGGTAAAAAAATAAATAAAGCACTAGATGTCAGACGCAAACCTGACTCTTATCTATAGACTGTTCCTCATATGTAACTAGCTGATACCCGCGGCTTCGCCCGCGGTTTCGTTTTTGTTAGTTGCTAGCTATATATGTATAGCATAGCTTATACTCCCCGTTTAGGGCTTGATTTTCACAAAACGGTGAAACACACGTTTCATAATGTCTTTGCTTTGGCCCTACGCGATCAGCGCATTTATAATATAAAATACCTATAATATTTCTTGTTGAGATAGTACGACTGCTAAGTGTTTCGCGGGCCGGGTCAAATACCGTGGCGGGCCGCATCTGGCCCGCAGGCTCCTCGTTGACCAAACGTGCTTTAGGGTTGATTATCAAAAAAAACAATACATGAAGTTATTATTTTCATAGTGTATTTGCAAAGTTTGCTCGCGTAATTTTAATTTCGATAGTTCCTCAGATGTCGTTAAACTAACTTCGCTGTATATATGATCAGAACAATCAGCTCCGTGTTATCATAAATATTTACTATCATTTATATGCTTTGCTTATATTTATCTTTTATATGCTTTGTTAAATGTCAACTCAATCGAAACCGTCGAACATCAATTGCAAGTTTTGATTTGGAAGAACTACATATCATATGATAGGTATACCTATACATTATGAACAGTGTAGGTACATAATTATGTAGGTAAGTGAAATAAAAACTTGTAAAACAGAACATCGCGAGGTCTCAGTTCGGGGCGAACTACTAGTATATATAGATAGATGGATGACGGATACGGTTGCCTCAAAATCTCCGCGAAACAGCACCGTATAGGTTGTGCATTTTGTCGTATGTCTTGTTTTTTTTTGCATTGTCCTATTACTGCCCTGCGCAGGCAGCAGAGGCCCGAAATGTGTACAATGCATAGTATCTACACTCGCGTTGCGTTTTGTCACTGTTTAGCGAAATCATATACCATAATCGCGCGAAATGTCTGGAAATAATATAATTAATGTCGGAGAATCCAGACGAATAACGACCATCTGGCAACACCACTAAGAGTACCTACCTATCTCTCGGCCGACAGTAACTTGGGAACAAAAACAAACCTTATATTGAATCCTTCGCTAGATGAATTCGCTGGAATGAAAGAATTTGTATTTGTATTACTATAGTGGAGCACCGGATCTACGTAGAAAAACAGCATGTTATAAGCTAGGGTAGACGCACCGCGTGCGGAGTATTTTGAAAGCAGAGCACGGCGAATGATCAGTTGATGCGCGACTGACCGTGGCAAGAGAAACCGTAACGAGTCGCGTGTCCGGGGCCGGCGCAGCGCCTGCACTAGGTGCATACGGTGACTCCTCAGATGAGTACCAGGTGGAAGGGACAAGGCGCCGGCGCGGCGCGCGGCTGACGGGTGAGTGACTCCGCGCCGCGCCGGCCAGGTGACTCATGAACACAGATGAATAGAACTCATGAACGATCGCGGGCTGTTTACTCGTAATAATATTCTAATAGAGTGTGCTACCGCGACCCTTCCTGCCGGAAAGAGTCACGGTCGCAGTACAGTCACAGCCGCCGCACTCAGACAGATCTGATCCAGTGATGTAAATGTCGGATACTTATTCTGAGACGATACTTACAGCACATCACTATAAATGCATATTCATCACACCTATTGCACTGTAACTATAAGTACCTAACTAACTAGCTAACTAGCTGCGCCCCGCAGTTTCACGCGCTATTCAACAGAAACTGAATATTTTTAATTCCGGGACATGTAGTAGCTTATGTTTTAATCCAAGGTGTAAGCTACCTCCATACCAAGTTTAATTCAAATCCGTCCAGCCGTTACAGAGTTGAACCGGAATAAACACACTTACATACTTAAATACTTACCTACTTACACACAAACTTTCGTATTGGGAAACCTTTTAAAAGTCTATGGAGAAACTTTCGAACGTTCGTGAAGTCCCAGGCCGTGGGGAGATGGGATGTGCGTCTGTCATCTTCCAAAATAGTGTGAATATTCTGACGTGGACAACTTGTCCTTGAATTATGGCTCTTCAATGTCAGTGCATATATTTCAAGTGTATAATTCTTGTAAGTTTAGTAAGTAAGTTTTAGTGTAGCGAAGGGCCGGTGGCGCGGCGGGCTGCATCCGGCCTGCGGGCCGAGCGTTCACCGTGCGTGTTTTAGGGGTTGATTATCAAAAAATAATACAGGTATTTTTTGTTTTCTTAGTGTACCTGTTACAAAGTTTTATCACTCTTGCTTGAAGATAAAAAATTGCTCTACTTGAACTTTAACACATTTTTTTTTTCATTTTTGATATTCGGATCCACAGCCCAGAGAAGAACGAGTTAGCCGACGACCCGAGGGAGGAATCCACCGCGCCCCTCAGCTTTAGAAACTCAAACAGCAACAAAAACATATTTGGTGGATAATTTACAAAAAAATCTAAAACCTGTTTCATATTTTCTTTTCCTTAGTACATTTACAAAGTTTTATAACCGCGGCATCATAACAAAAATTTTCTCCATACAAACTGTAACAACCCATTTCACAGTATGGATGATTTTCGAAAAATGCAGAAACACGTGTTTTATATCTTCTTTTGATTAGCATAATATTTACAAAATTTCAGAGCATATTTTCAAATTTCATCAAAAAAAACTTTTCTCCTTTTAAGGAGCTGAATGTCGCAAAATCCTTTCTAAGTGAGATAGTTTGCATAGTAATAGGAAACTACTGTCCAAATTTCACGTCTCTGAGCGTTGATCTATCTAGGTATCACTTTTCCTTACACTTTTATATAAAAAATCAAAAATAGATATACTTAGACAAAATTATTATCTCCACCGCTACCTTAAAATTAACAACCTCGATTAACATCAGTTACCTAAGTCTCGATGTAGAAGTTTTAGACAATCAAATTATAGGGAAGAAAGTGGAACTTGATCAGGAACAGAGATATCATTGTTGCCTACCGGGGGCATGTACTGCGCCGCGACATGACCGGCAGGTATGTTATTCTTCTTCATCATCACTCTGATGTGCAAAGCACTAGAGATGCACAAGGTTGGAAGACGCAATATCCCATTGCTTCGTATAGTCAGGGAGTGGTCGGGAAGAGCTGAGACGGCAGAGCGAGGCTCAAAGGAGAAAAACACTCCCACAAGCTACTGCATTACAAAATTTGGCCCCTACACGTTACGCATATCAACTTTTGTCTAATCTGTTTATATGTTTTATCTTGCATGATGACTAACTCCTAACATTCGTGGAAGGTATAAATAGTTTGATTTAACGTTTACTTAGTGTAAGGGCTGCGCTGAGTCATATCATAAGATCCAGCTCAGAGAGAAAGTAAACATTTTTGCTATTCTGTGACTTAAGCAATGTTGGTGTAACAAAATGTCAGATAAAAGCGGGATGGCTATTTTAGTAGGTATTGTAGTAAGATACCTATTTCGTCGATCTATTTTCAGAAGTACCTACCGGGGAAAATTTCGAGCACTCTGGCGATTCGCACCGTGGTCCGAGCTACATGTGGTATGAGCTGTCGTAGCACCCGAAAAAAACAACCAGTATTATTGCAGATAAAACAAAATTATTGAACACGTTATATTAAAACGAAAACAAAATCCCGACTGCAAAATGTAGACTGAAGGCGATATTTTACAGTCGGATTAAATGATTACCTATACCTATATTGGAATGTATTGCATTCCTTTTGCTGAGCGTGAAAATTATTATAAATATTATATACTAGCTTATGTCCGCGTCTTCGCCCGCGTTGCTCTAGTAAAAACGTAATGGCGTTGCTGTAAGTAGGCTATTTATATTTTAGGTTGTTTTTTTATTTTTATTTTTACATTTTTAAGGAAAACTTACAGCCTTACTTAATAAGTAACATTATAACTAGAAGAAAACTGGGTCAATTACAAGTTTCCGCCAATAGATACAAACATAACAGAAAGAAAATATATGTTTTGCATAGCAGCAAGTAAAGCGTAGATAATATAATCAAACAAAAATAAACTATTGCATTAGTTTTCAAAGAATTCTGAAACTAAACGGGAGCGTAGTAAGCGCACGCCTTCAAAAAATATATCTACTTTGTTATTTAACAAATACTTGTTCATAAATGAAGAGGTCTTGTGAAGAAAAGTACTTTTTTTGTAATTCGTCTTAGCAATGTATATATTAAAGACTGACCGCACCGAACTAGACGCACCCCCGCGTCTAGTTCGGTGCGACGGTGTACAAAATGAAATGTTGCTGAGGAGTTCGGCGCTGTCTACTTGTGCATTAAGAATATCGACAAAATATGTTACATCAGCTATGGCTCGTCTTTCTTCAAGTGGAAGCAAGTGATGACGCTTTTCATATTCGTGGTCATAGATTCGGGAGCGAAATTCTAAGAATCTCATGAATTTATGTTGAACTCGATATCGTTGTAGATATTACATTTATAGAATGGATTCCATACCTGCGAGCAATACTCAAGAGTACTGCGTACGTAGGCGCAATACAAGATTTTTAGTGTTTTAATATTATTAAAAGGAGTGGATACACGCATAATGAAGCCGAGGGCTTGTGTAGCTTTCTTTATAATATTGTCAATATGCTGATTATAGTGAGCTTGGAGATATCTTCTTGGAGGTTGAGTGAATCAGTCGGACTGTTAATTGACTTAAGGATTTTCATATCGTCAGCAAATAAGTAAAATTTCGAGTGCAAGAAGCAAGAGTTTATGTCATTAATAAAGATTATAAAGAGCAGAGGGCTCAACAGTGACCCCTGGGGCACACCGGAAGGTATGATAGCCCAAGAAGATCTAAAACCAGCTTGTGATCGACGTTCAATGTAAGAGGAGTACGATCTGAATAAATCACCGTGAATACCAGCCACAGATGATCTGTGATACCAGCAGACCGAATCTTAGACAGGAGCAAAGAGTGATCTATTTTATCAAACGCTTTACTGTAGTCGGTGAAGATACTATATACTTGCTTCCTCTTACTCATCTGGTTTATTATAAATTCATTAGTTAGAATTAGAAGTAGTTGTCGTCCACGTTGCTATTCACGCAGCTATTCTATACGCTGTTATTGACGATTGGTTTGACTCGTTTGTAAATTTCAATTCCCGGCCCAGCAGATTTTTGGGGAATTAATTACATTTCTGTATGTTAGTTGCCCGTGTCTTAGTATGTGTTCTGTGGCAATTTTCACACAAATAAGCTTAGTGTGGAGAGTCTCCAGAGTTGTTTTTCCCGTTTAGCTGCTCTATGAAGTACCTAACTTTACATAAAAAAAAAAAAAATATGAAAAGTAACAAAAAACACATAACATTTGCTCCCTATCTCTCTCTCTTTCTCTCTCTGCATCAGCTTTTTAACATCCCACTGCTGGGATATCGATCTACCATCGTAGGGTGATTGGGCGATATCCACAACGCTGGCACAGAACATATTATAATAGCACGCTGGGCCAGTGCGGATTCCTATAAGCCGTCGCAGTTCATCTCCAGAAATATGCAGGTTTCCGCACGATGTTGACCTTCACCGAAAAGCCAATAGTAGATCCGTAAGTAAAATCGACAAACCCGGGTCTTTTTTTAAAACTTTTTTTTTTTATTGTCTCTTATTATATTAATGTTTTTTTTGTACATAACTAAATGGTTATGGTTAAAATAACTAAATAATAATAACGCGCACTTACTACCTAGTTAATCAGAAGGCGATCACCGGGTCCGGATCCTGTCGGCGGCAGCGGCGCGGCGGCAGCAGGCGAGCCTGCCGACCGCCGGCGTCGAGAGCGCGAGCTTCACGATCACGCATTCCTCCTCACTGCTATTACATAAAGTGTAGATATCGCGTACCGTACCTACCTGTCGTATCGTATCGTATGCGTGCGGGAGCGAGCGGCGCGGTCGCGCGCGCCTCGCCGACTGCACCCTGCACCACTCCGCCTCCGGAGTCCGGACCACGGCCGTCTTTCGGCGCCCGCCCGAGGGCGGCATGCTGCAGCGCGCATACATTGCCGCTCGCGCTAACATCTCACTCGCTGATCGGACACTAAACCCGCGATGGAACGAATACGGCACGGCGCATAGCTGGACGCGACACCACAGATAAATGTATCTGTGCTCGACACGCATGTTCCGCACTATTTAAGGTGCATCGTTAATCGGAATCTGCGGGAACTTATCGGAGATATCGGCAATACCTTCATAGGTAATTAGCAGTGTTTCTGTTCTGTACCGTAAGCGTAACCCTGTATTTCTATCTACCCTCATTTTCGACCTTCACCCGTGCCGTGAGTAAGATTCACGTCTTCACGGCTGAGCCTCCGACACGGCCTATGCTGCTCGTCACGCCCTCACCATTGCTCGCCGAACAGGATCGCAGGACTCGCAGGACGGTTCGAGCATGCGGCGCGCACCACCACCAGCTGAGCCAACATGTGGGGGTCGAGTATCTCCTCTCACACACCACCTGACACGACCGGACCGCACCACACCACCTGTATTTGGGGAAAAACTTTCCCAACTACCCGCATTTCTCACATTGCCGCGCCGTGACAACGGAGTGCGGAGTCACCTACCTGCCCGTGCCCGGGTCGAGATTTCCCCGGGCTCCAACAAGCTGCCGTCAGACGGGCCAGCTCGGCCGACCACGGCTTGAGACTCCCGCTGGCAAGCCCAGCAAGCTCGCAGGCTCGCAGCTGAGGCGCGGGGTGCAACACCAGCCAGACGATACAGCCCGGCCGTTCGTCCGACATCGTCGGCACGAATACCGACGAATCGCGGGAGGCCTCGCTCCGCCTACGCGAGCTAGAGGCCACGGCCACCCCCCGTCACTGTGCCTGCCGCCAGTTGCCCCGCGTCGCAGAGGGTGTTTGAGACGTAGCTCGCGCACCCTACTACGTCATTCCGGAGCTGCAGGGCGTGAGAGGTTTTCTTCCGCCCTTCACCATCTCACTCGCTCGCGAATGAGAGAGAGACGGAGCGGCCGGCATGCCCCGGAAACAATAACAGAAGCGCTCACCAAAATTAAGAGGGCTTTGCGATGCCGCTCTGCCCACCCGGGCTTGAGTGAAGGATACGCACCCTCCACCGTTCCTCGGTAGTTGCCCCCAGTGCCCAACCCCGGTAATGAGGATCGTCCTCGAAGCCGGTACCCTACCTCCGCCATTGGCGAGGAGGAAGAAGTCAAGAAAAAAAAACCTCGCATTTCGCCAGCGGCCGGCGCAGTAAGCACACGATGCGCGCGCCCCTCTACGCCTCCGCGCCGATTTTCAGGTCACCGGCTTTGTTTTGCCGGTGTTCTATCGATTGCCATCGTGGTCCTCTTCAACACCAAACCTTCTTGTAGCGGCTTCTTAGCTGCGTCATTTGTTACAAACAAAGCCTTGTGAACATGTTTGTAAATCGTGGTGCACGAAGATAGGTCGCAAGTTGCCGTGTACTCCGGTACTGCGGTAGGCGTGGTTTCTCGGAGCATGCAGTTGAGTCACGCCATCTTTGCTCATTTCTTGCTCGTCTGCTATAGCAGTTGTAAAATCATTCGGCAAACGCAAGCAGTGACACCAGTACACAGATGAACTATTCATCTGTGTAGTGTGCACCAGTATCAATGCGGGTAGCGGCGTGTAGGGAGCTCGTCGACCCACTTTGTAACAACTTGATTCATAAATAGCAACTTTACAAGCTTCAAACGCCTCTGCAGTTTCAATATTCCAGTCGATCTTCGTTCTGTCTCTTTTCTTCACATTGTGTTAGTACGAGTAAGGTAGGGATGTGCTCTCGGTAGAAATTCAAAATTCTGATGTAACGCCTGTGCTCCTCGATTGTAGTTGGTCTAGGATAACTGCAAATTGCTGTGACTTTTTCGGAAGGCGTCTTGATTCCGGTATTTTATTTATTTATTTTACTATTTTACAAAATTGCTCACAGAAAACTAACAGAAATACCTACTTTAAGTAGGTACTACTGAGGTAATACCTCACTAGTAATCGAAGAGAAAACCCAACCGAGTAGACCGTTTACTTATGTATAGCGTAAAAGCGTATCTGATAATACTGACACGATACCAACGCACTCGGTTTCCGGCAAATATAGTGTTTGTGAAGTGAATGCGGCTAACAACGCATAGTGCACTGTATGCCTATGTATGTGTATAATAATGAGTTGTGTGGCTGCATGAAGAATAAGTACCCGTGCATTGTACAGAGTGCACAGCCTGCTGCCAGCACACGTGCGGAACAGATGGCGGCGCGCCGCGCGATCTCCACGCTCTCGACTCCGCAGACGCCCGTATATGGCACGGAATGCGACGATGGAACACCAGATTTAGACCACAGCGGCGCCTATTTATACGTACTATATCTACCTAAAGTTACAATACCATAGGATAACACACCTGCGGCAGAGCTAGCTCTGTTCCAGAGAATTTACCTACCTACCTACTAGGAAAATAGTCACTATAATTATAGGAAGCGCATGCAGTCACGCCGCAGATTAAGTACTGAAATATTGACTACGTATTGAATCTGGCCACGCTCCAGACTCCAGACAGTGCCCTTATTATGATCGTTCGTGATTCTAATTGTGATAGGACGCCATCCCGCTCGCACCAACATACTCGCACTATGCGCGGTCCCGCTTGCGCACTATCACTATCACGATCAGGTACATCCATGAAAGGGGCTGGTCGTAATTTTACTTTTTCATAGACAAACGTCTGAATTGAAATTTCGTACAAAGTTGCAGTGGGATAGCTAAGTACCTAAGTAAATACGAGTCACTAAACGGTCTGTCGTACCTAGTCTATCTGTCGTACCTAGTCTGTCTGTCGTACCTAGTCTGTCCGCCGTACCTAGTCTGTCTGTCGTACCTAGTCTGTCCGTCGTACGTAGTCTGTCAGTCGTACCTAGTCTGTCTGTCGTACCTAGTCTGTCCGTCGTACGTAGTCTGTCAGTCGTACCTAGTCTGTCTGTCGTACCTAGTCTGTCCGTCGTACGTAGTCTGTCAGTCGTACCTAGTCTGTCTGTCGTACCTAGTCTGTCCGTCGTACGTAGTCTGTCAGTCGTACCTAGTCTGTCTGTCGTACCTAATCTGTCTGTCGTACCTAGTCTGTCAGTCGTACCTAGTCTGTCTGTCGTACCTAATCTGTCTGTCGTACCTAGTCTGTCCGTCGTACGTAGTCTGTCAGTCGTACCTAGTCTGTCTGTCGTACCTAGTCTGTCCGTCGTACGTAGTCTGTCAGTCGTACCTAGTCTGTCTGTCGTACCTAGTCTGTCCGTCGTACGTAGTCTGTCAGTCGTACCTAGTCTGTCTGTCGTACCTAATCTGTCTGTCGTACCTAGTCTGTCCGTCGTACCTAGTCTGTCCGTCGTACCTAGTCTGTCCGTCGTACCTAGTCTGTCTGTCGTACCTAATCTGTCCGTCGCACCTAGTCTGTCCGTCGTACGTAGTCTGTCAGTCGTACCTAGTCTGTCTGTCGTACCTAGTCACAGTCTAGTACCTGTATAGTTCCCCTATAAAATATCGTCTGTTTGGTTTGGTAGAGTGGATGATTCATTACTAGATTAGTCGACGGTAGAGTCGCGCACTGTTCACAGAATAGATTTACAGCGACCTCTCGACATCGCAACTCTCATCGAACTTGCACGCATTTCAGATTCATACAAACAGAGAGGTGCGCAGGGTGGGGGTGGGGGTAGGGATACTCTTACAGAACGCTGGGCTGCTTTAAGCCGCAGGGGTGGAGGTCACCTGCAGGAGGTGTTCTGTGGTACAGTAGGTATATAGCGACTAGGGTTCGAAGTGTTCGGTGTATATACACATAGACAGAGCGGGTACTGTACTGACCAGCGCTCGCGGAGCGTGGTGGGCTCGGCCCAGGCGTCGCGGATGGTTGCGAGCACGCGCGCCAGCGCCGGCGACGGGCTGCACTCGCTGCGACCGCCGCGCCCCTCTGCAACACAACACGACACGTCACTCCACCTGCTCGCCTCCACGCCACGACACGCCACAACACACGCGACGACACCCGTATTGAAAGAGCACGGACTTATTATTACTATTTGACATCGTCTCAGCATAGAGAAATATTATAATAAAGAAGAGTGCCAATAACCATAGAAAAATGCGTAACCCGATTGTAGTAACTGATACTGCTTTGTAAGATGTCGCTAGTGCTTCGAATTGCGACATGAGCGACTGCTTGACTGGAAATAGAAACCCAAGCTAATTCATTCTTAATGATAAGGGGAAATATTGCTATGTAAAATTATTAATTTTATATTTTATTTGCAAAACACGCTACGTTCTCAAGAGATGGCATTGAAAACATTATTTTTGAAAACTTATTTTTTACGACGTAAATTGCTATATAATTTAAACTAAAACCTAAACTTGCGGACATATTTTAAACTAATTCTATGTTTTTACATAATTATATATATATATATATATAATTATAATTTGTACATTTAAGTTTAGATTATTTTAGTAAAAATGAAATATACAAGTAATAATAATAAAATATGAAGAGAAGAAACATATATTACTGACATATATATTAATGTATTGCGGGTAATATATTACAGTAATGTATATACACATATAATATAGATTACCCGTTTCATCGGCTTTTGTAGTGGTTTGATGACTATAAGAAACGCGTAGGCGCCATCTAGAATTAGATATGTTGTTTTTTCGGAGGTACACTTTTTTGTATAAGATCGTCTTCTTCTCGTATAATTTTTCTATGATCTTAGGTAACATATCTTTTTCCCTTGTCGTTGTAGGTCATACCTTACCAATACCTATAATCATCTATAATGTAGATAAGTACCTATAAATAGTTTTCCTAAACATATTTATTTGCACACACGCGCTACGTACCAGCTCTTTTTTACCCATTGAGCAACTACGTACCGATACCCGGGTCGGCCGGAGGCCTGTGTTGTTATTACCCCACCCCAAACACGACCGCCGCGCGCCGGCCGACAGTCGGCGGCCGGCGGCGGTACCCCGCGTGTTGTGTTGTGGAGCAGGCGCCCGGACAACGGCGCAATGCGGGCCCTACACAATACACATGCCTACCCGTACCACAGAATCACAGAACATTAGTTCCGCGAACAGTGGACCTCCCGAGCGCACACTTTTTTGCACAACCTCAATTCTACAATTTCATAGATTTTTTTTATAACATGTTCTCAGGTCTCCGTTTGAATGCCTAAACTGAGACTTCCCGTTCTTAGTTACCTGGGCAACTTATTGACTGATTTTGCTTGTATTCGTAATTCTAGTTTGGAATTGAGCTCCGCAGGTTGCTGCCAGAGATGAGTGGCTGCCAAATATTATCAAAATCGGTCGCTAGACAGCGCCGCAGCAAACCTCCCCCCTGTTTTGGGGGTATGTATACCCTTTTCGTTTCGTCTGTCCGCTTCGCTCGATCGGTCAATAATACTACCCCGTACCTCTGCCGACCAACAGGTGCAAAAACAATAGGTGCGAGTCATTTGTTAGCCACGTGACAAGTAGACCCATCAAAAAAACATTACATGAAAAAAAATATAAGTTCAAAAACTAAAACCCGCCTACGTAAAGTTGTGGTAAAAGTATGAAACAAGAAAATATTTTACTATGAAAACTGACGTGGTTTTGATACATTTTGTTTTAATAAAACGGGAATACTCACGTTAAATTGAGTCGGTTATTCCGACTATAGTTTCGATCACATTCGGTGACCTTTATCAAGGAATGCTTAGCGAGACACGCGCGCGACCTCGTCTTGCCTTGCACTGCGGGCTGCGGCGCGTCGCCAAGAAAATATTATTTGGAATTCAAAATGGCATGGTCCATTTCATGTACATAGTGTTTTTCCAATGAGTTTTAAAGTCTTGCCTTGGCATCAGACTAGGCGGCTCGCGACGCTGCGACGACCGCGGGTGGCGTCATGGCGAGAGGGGTATCACGGCTAACACTTTCGACCTCGGCGTCTCGAGGTCGCGACCACTGCGCCACGCGACGCCGCCCTCCCGACCAGGCCCTCCCCTCGCCCTCTTGTATACGCTAAAAGAGCTCATCCAGAGCCGCAGCTGGACCCTGGGGTCGTAACAGTTTCATATTGGTTGTTATTATTACGCTTGGATATAGGTACGAATTCCGACCGCGTTTATAAAATAGGGCTTGCCAGTAGGACCCCGCGAGACACTTTGCTAATTTGGGCTACTTTAAAATTGAGACTTATAATCTTCGATAATGGCTCTATTGAGTGAAGCCAATAGTCTTATATTTATTTTATCGTAATAGCTTTAAAACTTCATGACGATAAAAACATCCGGCGTCCGCACGCGGCTCGTCTGTTTTTGAGGTTTGTCGATCTAAATTTCTGTATGAGGCTTTAATAGTGCCAAATGTTTAAGTCGTTCCCCTAAGTTTGGACACTAGCTTATATCCGCGACTTCGCCCGCGTTGTTCTAGATAGTAAGATTAAATTATGGCGTTCTTGTAAGTAGAGTATTTATATTTTAGAATATTATTGCGTACGCTGTAAGTGCTACATTACTGGCGACTGGTATGACTCGGTTGTCGATTAAAATTCCCGGCCCAGCAGATTTTTGGGGGATGAATTTAAATATTTATTGGATGTTAGTTGTCCCGTGTCCTTGTATGTGTTCGATGTTAGTCCCGACCCGACACTAGGAAGCCTAGTGTAGAGTGTCCCGAGTCATTTTTCCCGTTTAGCTGCTATAAGAAGTAGTACCTACCTACATAAGTTTCATTTAAAAAAATGCCAAAAAACGTCTGTGAACGTAGCACATACAATTTGTTACAATAGTAAAAACACACCCTCGCGGGCTGCTTGCGACCCGGGACCCTCGACCCGGGACCCGGGACCCGGCGAACCGCGCGATTTCAACATAAAAGTGGCGACGGTTTCCGGTCAACATTTTTGGCAATCTCTCTCGCGGGCTGGTTGCGTGCAGCGAACCGCGCGACATCGAAAAATAAAACAATATGTACTATGACATTTTCGCTCGAAACGAAGCGATCTTTTCACTCAGATCGAAGAGAAAATAAATATTTCATCACTTGAATAAATTGTATAGAAAATCGTTGCCCACGGTAGGGGCAACGATTTTCTTTAATGATGGCTCTACACCAGGTGCGGGAAACCATTGGAAAATCGCGGGAAAAACGTTCGAACGTTTATGTAGTCCCGAGTGATGAGATGTGTTTGTGTACTGAGAAATCCAGGGTTTGCTTAAAATAATTGATGACATTGAATATCTTCGAAAAATGGTTGTCCTTTTTACAGTAGACAATGGTTTCATTAATTATGCAGGCTCTACACGATCAGTGCATTTTTTTAAGGCGCAGTAGTTCTTGAAGACAGTTTAGTAATACCGCTAAGTATCCCCAGGGCCGAGTAAAATGCTGCGGCTCAGCGGGCCGCATTCTTTCCGCGGGCAGGGCGTTGACCATATGTGCTTAGGACTTGATTATCAAAAAACAATACAGGTATTACTTATTTTGTATTTGCGAAGTTTGATCTCTACAAACGCTTGATGATACAAATTTGCTCCTTACAAACTTTAACACCCCATTTCACATGTTGAGGGGATGATTTAAAAAAAATGCGGAAACACGTATCTAATATTTACTTTTTCTTAGTAGGTATATTTACAAAGTTTCATAATCGTAGCTCCAAAAAAATAATTTTCTCCATACAATATTTAACACCCCATTATGATTTTAAACGTGTTTAATATTTTCTTATTATTATTATTATATTTATGATGTTTACTATGGCATAAAAAATGTCCTCCTTACCTACTTTAACACCCCTGTAGAGGATGAATATAATTTTTAAGTTTTACAAGGTTTTTTTTAATACGGTTTGTATAATTCATGTTTCATACATTGAGCTATTTATTTATTTACATCAATTAGCACCAAACACGAGTTACGCTAATGAGAATTAAAATTAAAACATGCAAAACAAATGTCAAATATACTTAAATTACATAAAATCAAATCAAAATATGTCAAGTTAAATTTATTATTATTATTATTTGTTATTAATACTACACTGTAATATAATAGCTCGTTAGTTTAATTCCAGTGAAATAATAACTACTCGCTGTATGAAATACAGTTATGTTTTTGATGTAAGTATTTTAGATGCATCTTGGTTATGTCTGTTCTGTCAGTGTTGTCAGTTTGGGCAAAGTTTGGGTGAGTGTGGGACAAGCGCTTGTTATTTTATTTACTACTAGTAGTTCGCCCCGAACTGAGACCTCGCAGTCTTTTAATTCAGTTAGCTACACTGTTCATACTGTACAGAAATTTAATATGTAACTATGTTGTTCTTCTAAATCAAAACTCAGTCATTGTTCGACCCCTTTCAACGTTTTCGATCGAATGGCATTTCTCAGATAGGTAAGTGCAAGCGTGATCTTCATGACAGTAAATTATAATGATAGGTAAATTATAGAAAATATAGATAGCGTATATGTTAATCCAGGGCCAACAGCAGAGTAACGCCTCATTCAATCAACTAACCGAGTCTTTTTATATAAAGCTTCCCACAAATATCAGAACAAGCGTTTTGATATCTGCGGAGCTTCCTCATAGATGTAGTTAAACCTTGTACTAATTGTCGTGTCGTGTGCCTCGGCAAGGATATAGGTACTACGCAGCGCGGCCGGAAACTTGTTCAGGTTCCTGGTAGGCATTTAATTATAATGATTAGGTGCATTAATGGCTCTCAGGGTCTGACTTTGATTTAAGTCTTAGACAGGCTTTTGACCCGACTGCTCAAGAATGAAGGTATTTTTATTTGGGTGTATGTAAGAAGGTATGTATGTACGTTTGTGTTCCTATTTATTACTTCCTGTAGCTTAAACGCCTTGGCCGATTTTGACTGTCATTTTGATAACGCGACAAACATCCAGACAGAGAGACAAAGTTACTTCCTACAGTTAGCTAGATGGCGTTAATTTATTTTCGTGCATTTTCTGGCTTTTTTATGGACTGACAGTTGTAATGTTCTTAATCGCGCAAGCGAAGGTTTTTCCTCGAGACGAACGTATTCATTTTCTTACCTCGAAGCTTTATTGGTCCTGATACGACTGCGGCTATATTCCTCTGAATTATAATTGACCGAGTGAGCGAAGCGAAAGAAAGGTCTCACTGGCAAAATTTGCATTCATCTGTCCGTATGTTGGTACTACTACTCGCGTACAGGTCGTATTTTTGAACCAATCTTGAAGAAACTTGGTATACAGGTTCTACAAGTTTGTAGTTTTTATTTGTCATCGGTGATTTTTGATTGAAGGGGTATTTCCACAGAAGAGAATTTTTTTTTACTTCTCTCTTCTGTGGTATTTCACACAAAAGGGGGAAAATTTGCTGTGGCTCCATACAACGCCGATTTTGCTAACGTCCATATGTTGGTACTCCGTATATAAATATATAATTATAACAGAGCCAGGTTCGCTACACCGCATTTATAATTCAAGAACAGCTGTACCGATTTTTATGATATTTGATTTGTTTGGATTTTTCTCCGCCTCGAATAGCAGAATAACTATTAAAACATCAGAAAAGTTCACAAGGTTTGTATGAAGAGTTTAGAGAGGCCAAAGGCCGAGCTTGCATTGCGTACAAAATCGTGGGCATCAGCTAGTTTTAGCTCTAGGTTCGATCAACTTATCTAGTCCTGTCCTGCGGAAGTTCGGGAAACCCACAACCTTCTTATAGATCGAGTTTTAGAGGTTGAATGTTCGAATGCGTATAATATTATAACATATATCGCTTCGTGTGGGGTCTTCATCAAACTACTTCCCGCCATCAAATTTTCTGTTAGCAATTTCGGACTTGTGGCGACAGCTTTATCAAAACGAGACCATTTAGGGCTCGTCCGGCGACTCATGGGCCCGACGGCCTCGGACTAAGGCGGCACCACCACCAGCACCGGCGGCGCGGCGCGGGCGTGCACGACGTGCGGATGCTTGACTTGCAGCCAACAAGATAATCGATATACATACTCGCTAGAGTGGGTCGCTTCAGGTCGCTCGGTCACCTGTAGGGGGCGAGTGCTCCGTTCTATAGCTGTTTGGAGTCAGTGAGATGTCGGCCGAGTAGGTAGGGTTGGTGTCGAGAAGGGTTCGCGTTCGACTCCCAAAGGGATTATGCGATACACGAGAGTCCTGTACGTGCGCGGCGCGGCAGTGCGTTGGCGTGGGCGCGAGAACGCTCGGGTCAGTTCAGCCCATAGGGCTCTAACTGCGTGCGTTTCGCGTGCGGCCAGCGAGCGCGGCCGAGTGACACTGTGCTGCGTGTGGCGACCGGCGACCCTGCCTGCCGCCGCGCCGCGCCGCGCGCCCCGTCCGGAACCGACACTCGCTCACCTTGCCTTGTTCGACCGACACACTGCATCACCGATAGCGCGCTACAATACAACACCAAGCACTACAACAACCAATCTCAGCTCCGAAATTACACTCTTCGTCTACTGACACATTTTGATAATTTTGATTTTCATAGTATGGGATAAACTCAAGATTTGATAAAGTCTTGGGCCAGCGCCCGGGCCACGCCATTGGAACCGACACGGGACCGATCTCGCCTCCGGAAACGAGCGATTATCCGAGTCTTCGGATCACAAAATCAGAGAAACACACCGAACGTTGCGTTGCTTGAAAACTCCGGAAGCATTCAATCAGGAACCGAGACGACTCTATAATCTACCCAAAGCTAGCTAGTTAAAGGCGGTGCGATGATGGATACATACCTATCTAGTCACCAGAACTATTTCATACCTATCTAGATTTTTGTACATCCCATCGGAATGGTGCAGCTCCTCACTCCAGAATAGGTATGTACCTAGTCGGATAATATAGGTCACCGTATATCCTGGTGTGTGGTCACTGGTCACGCAGCAAGCGCCTGAATGCGTAACTCGAGCCGAGCCATGTCCGCGCTCGCCGGGCTGCTTGTTGCACCGTCCTCGTCCGCCCGCTGCATACAGATTCAGTTAGAATTTGAATGCAGCTTCTCATAAGGTGATTTCAGCGATTCGAATTTAAATAATTTACCTACAACACAGAACATATTTATAATAATACTACGCCTATAAGCAGCCCAGTAAGTGGCCACAGAGACTGCGCCGCAGCGTTAGTCTCGTCGCCCTGCGAGCAGGCGCCGGGCCCTGCCGGGGACTCTGCGGGCAAATGAACAAATGCTCCATCAAACAATATTTTTACTTGATGCTCCATTGTTCGTGAGATGGCACCGCAGTCAGAGCTTAATTGGAGGACCGGCTAAGCCCCATTTCTACATGTTGTGTTTGCGAAGGCCTATTTGGGCTCGAATAACTGTAATGATGATGCAGTGATGATGAAAGCATGGCGTAGCGCAGGTCAGCCACGGCACGGTCAGCATTGCAACCCTTGATGGACAAGGTGGAATAAACAGACAGCAAGAACTGCAATCATGACCAAGCTTGAAGGGCGAGAGCGTAGCTAAGCTTAGCTCGAGGCGGTCACACTGGCCAGCAGTGCAGTCATTGTGGACTGCCTTGTATTATAGTGCTTTACTTACAATGCGAGTCATTTACATAAAACCAGCATAGTAGGAATTTAAATTTCATTAAAATTAAAATTTAAATTTCATTAAAATTCAAATTTAAACTTCATTAAAATTCAAATTTCATTTTAATTCAAATTCAAATTCGATTTCAAATATTAAATTCCTCGATTTTCCATTGCGCAAAATTGTCGTAGGCAAGTTTTTGCACGTGACGACTGCTCAAAGGGTATCAAAATAATGGCTTACTTCAGAAATCCCCTTAGACAATCCCCTACAATCAGAGTATGAGAGTTGAAGGGGATTTTTGGCCAAAAAAATCTAGATATCCCCTGAGCCATATATTTTATTTTGCGGAAAGGGATTATTAGACAAAAAGTCTAGAAATCCCCTTAACCATCAATTTTGCTTCTACGGAAGGTGGTTATTGTACAAAAACCCAGAAATTGACCACATTATGAGCTTTATTGAGTAAAATAATTTGCGAAGCATAGAAACGCGTTGTAGAGTACGGTCACGTCCTATGCTAAATTCACACGAGCTAAGCTATGCTAAATTCACACGAGCTAAGCTACGCTAAATTCACTTCAAAGTACCTATTTACTCAGCTATAAATGGTAAACAGGCATGAAGTTGGCATTAATTGAAGTGAGCCATGAGTGAGTATTCTAGTGGCGTGTACGGACTACGGAGCGTGCATAGCGTGACCTCGGCCGCGCCGCGTCTGCCGCCAGGTCGCCAGCAGGCGTCGCGTCGCGCCTCGCGGACTTTCGCACCACACTTTATTGGGCTTACTCCAGAAATCCCCTTAGACAATCCCCTGCGAAGGGCATTTTTGGATTTTTTGTCCAAAAATGCCCTTACTTTCAGAGCATGAGAGGTGAAGGGGATTGAACTTTTCGATACCTACTGCCATGCAATATCGACAACAAACAATAGCGAGCTTTCGTTTTCATTCCAAAGGCAATGAATCATTGACGAAAGATCATATTGTAGTTCGTACCATAAAGTAATATCATACTACCAGTCGAAAGTAAACAATACCAGTAGGTAGGCCCATCTACTCCATTTTCTATTCCATCCACGAATTCGCGATAAATGTAAATTTATTTGGCCATTGTAAAATAAAAGACTACTGGGTCCCTACCTACCTATGCATTTTTCACAGAAGCGATCACGGTAAAGTCATCACGTAATTGGCGACCACGACCGAAAAATACGCGCTGAGGAGCAACCAGAGCAACACGGTGGTGAACAAGGCGGCGGCGAAGGGCGCATGTCCTGCGGCAAGTGCCGAGCCCGCAACCACTAGCGCGGTGACCGCCAGTGGCAGCGTCAGTAGCGCCGTGGTCCACACGTAGAGCTCGCACGCGAGAGGCGCACGCGCGGCCGCGCCGGCCAGCAGCGCCGCGTGCGCCGCCGCCAGCAGCGCGGCCGCGGCACCGTGCGGCAGCCGCGCAGCGCGCGCCACGGGCGGCGCCGCGCCGCACGCCGCCAGCGCCGTCGCGCCCGCGGCGCTGAACCCGTACGCGTAGAGCGCCGCGACGCCGAGCCCGACCAGCGCCGCCCCGCCCGCGCCCGCGCGCAACCCCGCGCACCCGCAGCATGCGTGCACCGTCGGCCACGGACACCGCTCCAGCATCTCCAGCCCCATCCTGCCCGCGCCCTACTCTACCCCCTTTGACTCCGGCACATTGCACGAACTAGATGACACGACTATCCTCGCACGCGCCACAACTAATAAATTATAATTATTGCGAAAGACGGAGATATAATAACCATAATGGCAACAACAAATCTTCTAAAACAACCGTAGAGGTAGAGGCAAAGAGTAATATTATGTAGAGCTGCGATTGTTTTAAAAATGAGTGATTGTTTTTTCCTCAGAATAACGAAAGGATTAATTTTTCCGGTTTTTTCCAAAGGAAATACCACACTGAGTTCTCCCTATTATTGGGGAATACAAATACTGGCTTTATCTATGCTAAGTAGCAACGGCATTACGCTAGTTTACATTTTTATCTATGATCTAACTGCCATATACCAAAGAGCATATAGTCCAAGGAACATAATGTTAAAGTGAGCCGTTTTCTAAGAATCAATACGATAAATTAGAAAGTAAAAGTATATTAAAATAAATAAAGCAGTTTTGCAAACTTGACACACAACACTCAATAAAAAACAAAAGCAAACATAAAATCTTACAGTTGACAAAGTTCGTCAAAGAGTTCTCACTCTAACATCTTCTCTCTTTGTCTACTGTGTACCACACATACATATTTTTTCACATAAGGTAGCCAGTCGTGGCTTGTAGAGTGGCTTCGTTAGCATGTCTGCAAGTTGTAGTTCTGACGACACCTTCTTTACTTGTAAAATCTCGTCAGCAACACATTCTCTAACAAAGAAGTGCCGGATCCTTATAGGTTTGGTCCGTTGATGCATCTCATAGGAGGGGTTATGAGCCAGGTGAATTGCAGACTGATTATCCACGTACAACTCTGGTACTTTATTCTGTGAATTTTCGATACTCTGTATCAGTCTACGTAGCCATATTACTTCTCTTGAAGCCTCACTGGCTGCAACGATTTCAGCTTCTGTACTCGAGATTGCTACAGAAGGTTGTCTGTGGCTTCTCCAAGACACAGTTCCTCCAGCGTACATACAGATCATGCCTGTTGTTGACCTGCCTGTATCCACATCTCCACCATGGTCAGCATCACTGAAGCACTTCAAGCCATGGTGACTGTCTTCTCTGTATTGCAAGCCCAAATCTTTTGTTCCTTGCAAATAACGAAATATTCTCTTTACCTTAACAATATTAGCTTCCGTAGGATTTTCTAAATGCCTCGAAACAACGCTTACAGCGTACGCTATATCCGGCCTTGTTCCAAACATTAGATATGATAGTGCTCCTACGACCTGTCTGTAAGGATACTTTTCAGCAGGTGGATCTTCTCTTAATCCTGCCGTACTATCTTTCAATATAGGCGTTCCTACTGATTTGCAATCCTGCATTTGGAACCTTTCCAATAATTTCTTCGTGTAGGCAGTCTGAGCATCCATGGCTATTTTCCACTTGGAACTATGCTTATCATGAACAGCCTGATAATAAGTTTGAGGCTCTTTGAACTCATTATTTACATTATCTACGGCACTCATGACAAATTCTCCAAATCTGTCTGGAGGCTTGAGTGTCGATCTATCTCTGAGTGTCATTCTAGCTTCTTCATCTATTTCTTGAATTGGCAAGATTTCTTCACTCTCCCCTTCAGAGCCTTCATTGGAATGAACTGATTCATACTCACTTACGTCTGATTCCTCGCCTCCATGAACTAATGTGTCATCAAAAACTTCTCTGTTTGATGGTTCATCAGTTATCTCTTCAAAGCCTTCAGATTCATCTGGTGGACATGGCTGTTGAATCAGTGTCCTCCATGGTATAGGCACTTCGAAAGTAGTTGGATCTGTTCCTTCGACAGCTATTGGATCTTGATTTGGTTTTAGAGTCTTCTCTTCAAAATTAACATCTCTGGAACGTATTATTTTGTCCTTTTCTTTCAACCATACTCTATAACCTTCATCATTGTCGTATCCAATCATTATGCCCTTCACGGCCTTCTTATCCAACTTTTTCCGCGTTATTTTTGGAATATGTGCATAGCAAGTACTACCGATGATTCTCAAATGTCGAATCCTTGGCTTTTTGTTGTACCAAATTTCATGTGGAGTCTTATCCAACTTGGTTGGGCCAGTCCGATTCAGAATATAGACAGTAGACTGGACTAGTTCAGCCCACAGTCTTTGAGGTAGCCCTTTTGCATGCATTGTTGCTCTCACTGCTTCAACAACTGTCCTGTTATCTCTCTCATCATCACATCATCATCATACACCAGAACCATTCTGTTCTGGTGTATGTGGCATTGTTATTCTCTGCATAATGCCATTCTTTGCGAGCATTTTCTTGACATCTGCATTGTCAAATTCTCCTCCACCATCGCTAAGAAGACACTTAACAGTATATCCTGCTGTCTTTGTCTCAGCGAGCATTAAGGCAAGCTTGTTCTTAACTTCAGACTTCTGCCTTAGAAAATATATCAAACGGTAGCCTGTAAAGTCATCTTTGAACAGTACATAGTATCGGTACTTCGAACAACTCTCTGGAAAAGGTCCGCATACATCTGAACTCACAAGTTGACCAGGTTCAGTAGCTCTACCGTCTCTCTTTCCAAACTTTAGTCGATGCGCTTTCCCGTAAATACAGCCTTCACATTGTATATCATTGTCTGATTTTAATTCTATCCCCAGCTCTCTCTTGACTAGTTCTTTCACATGTCGCTTATTCTGGTGACCGAATCTCTCATGATATAGCTGAAGTAAATCTTTTGAGTCTAGGTTGTTAATCTCTATTGGCTGAACAGGTTTAACGTTGGTCAGTCTCAGCTTGAACAAACCACCTTGTCTTTGCCTGTTTCCAATAAGTTTCACTGTCCCATCAACAGATAACTTACATAATGTAGCTGTTGACGTAAAGGTACTTTTCAAGAGTCTATCTTGAGCTGACAGTACTGAAAATAATTTTTTCTTTACGCTGGGAACGTACCAAACATCTTTTAGTGTAATCATATGTTTCACACCTTCTACATCAGCTTCAACTATCAATATCCCCTTTCCGACTGCTTGGATGGCTTCTCCACTCGCGGTTGTCACTGTGTGCGAGTTATCAAACGGTTCAAACGTTTCAAATAAATCACTTCTATGAGTTACGTGACTTGTAGCCCCATTGTCGACATACCAGCCTTCGTTATCTGAATCCGTTAGCACATTTATTGACATAATAGCCATGTAGACATTCTTTGAAGTTGATGGTTTCGTAGGACGACCGTCGGACAGCCATTTAGTACACTGCTTAATCCAGTGTCCGACATCGCCACAATAATGACACTTCCCTTTGTCATTCTTTTTCTTATTTATGACCTTCTTTGTACTCTTTGCTTCTAACTCAAGAACTTCTCCTTTTTCTTCTTTGTTCTTACTGGTTAGAGCTCTTTCATGCATACATAAATTACTAGTAAGATTTTCTACCGTCCTTTCTGACTGTGACATCAACAACCAGCTAGCCTTGAATGAGAAGTATTCTTCAGGTAAGGTGTCCAGAATCTTACATATCAGAAATAATTCTGGTAGCTCTCCTTTAAAATTAGAATTCTGCATCTCTTGCGTTAGCTCAAACCATATGTTCTTCATCTTTGACAAATGTGTCGCAATGTCATGGTCAGGTTGTTTCTTGTAGCCAAAAAATTGTAGACATAGGTCATAGGCTCTATCTTTCGAGTCACCTGCGAAAACCCGATGTAGTTCTAACCAGACCTCTCTTACATCTGTGTAACGCATGACTTTTTGAAGATTTTCATCTGACAAATTTGTTGTGATCAATAGGAGCGCTGCACTATTTCCTCTGTTATAGTCAAGCACCTCGTTTCTAAACTTCTCCTTGTCTCGAGGATCCGACAGCACTGGCTTGCTGACCCTTCCTTCGACAATGTCTAAGAGCCCTAATCCGCTCAACGCTGCTATAACTTTGTATTTCCATACTGACCAGTTCGATTTCTCAAGAACACCAATCTTCACTTTCGTTGCCTCTATAATAGCTTGTTCCATTTTTGCAACAAAAAATATTTGGCTCCTTTGATTTAATCTTCTCTGGATTTATCGCTTTAAACGCTCTGCTACCATGTTAAAGTGAGCCGTTTTCTAAGAATCAATACGATAAATTGGAAAGTAAAAGTATATTAAAATAAATAAAGCAGTTTTGCAAACTTGACACACAACACTCAATAAAAAACAAAAGCAAACATAAAATCTTACAGTTGACAAAGTTCGTCAAAGAGTTCTCACTCTAACACATAATACTCTCTAACTAGAAGTTAAAAAAAAACTTCTGTGCTCTCCAACATATACAATTATTATGTAATTAAAAATATGTTAAATTTCTAATTTGCAATGGACTTTGTTAGTTTCGGGAGAATTCTGTGAGTTCGACAATAAATACATTTTAATTTGATTTGATTCAAAATAAAAAAAGAATCGGACCTATACTACTATATACACTACATATATGCACTGGACTTACAGAAATACACGGATTTAGTAGATCGACCAGCAAAGCCTTGTCTAAGTAGATACCGGATGACCAAGAAACAGAAGGAGTAAAGTCTTCCTAGCATCTTAGTCTTAATCGACAAAGCTAAGGCATCTTTTTGCTTAGGGAAGTAGATATAAAAGCAATTGCTCAGATTGGAGCCTAAAGAGCAGCGCAGCTCGATACGTTGTTCTGGTCAGACTTGCTCTACTCCCGACAGCGTGGTCTTCCATGCTGAATGGCACCGGTAACCAGGGGACAAAAATAGCATAGGAAAGAGAGAGATTTCTAGGAGGTGATGGTCACGATACTACTGCAGGGACGGCAATATTGTCCAGCTGGTGTCGATTGAATCGAAGGCTTTTTACAGCCCACGAACGCCAGGCATAATGGCCGATTATAGTCCTCAGTATTTTGTATAATTTGGCGGAGCGTGTGTATGTGGTCCATGGTGCTAAAGCCGTTATGGAAACCGGCTTGTTCGAAGTCATCAAACCTGCGTTCGAGACGGTTCGTATTAACTCTCGAAAACAGCTTGTACACAAAATTAAATGGCTCAGGAGTGAAATGGGTCTATAATTCTTGAGTAATTTTTCATTTTTTGAAGACGAGCACCGCCATACTTGTGTGCCATACTTCCGGCGTAGTACCCTCGAGTACGACGGAATTAAACGACATCGATGACTAAAAATACCGGTTTTCCACCCGCTCTCAGAAGTTTTGTTATTATTCCATTGTCACCTAGCGCCTTGTTTGTTTTTAAGCTGTTTGAGCGCCATTCTAATCTCATACAGGCTGATGTCTGAGATGTAATCGGTGTAGTGTCGGGTCATTTTAGCTCTGGTGTCATGCGGTTCACTAGCTCACAAGAGATTTTCAAAAAGCAGAAGTCTTGACTGAAAAGAGTCGACGCTTTCTTATCACGCGGTTTGTTGGGCCTCTAGCGGCCTGCGTGGGTGCGCCGAAGTGTTGAAGGGAAACAGTCAACGTACGAAATCGTTTCGTTTTCGCCCTGTTTCATTCCTGTGACACATGCACGTAACATGAAAAGGTTGAGGTTTTTACATTTCGCGGTTTTTTTGTGGGTCGCAAGCAGCCAGCGAGGGTGAAATTAAAGTATAAGTGTTGAAGGGAAAATGTTGTAGTATTAATTTTTTTGATGTTGTTTGATGAGCTAGCTCGCAAGCGGTCCGCTATTAGGGCGATTTCCAAACGAAAGTGGTAATTGGAAATAGCACAGATAGTGACAAATAGTCAATGTATTGAGGCTTTTTTCGAGCTTTTTTAGATGGGGCAACCCGCGAGAGCTATTTTAAAGTTTAAAAAAAAAAAAGTGTTGAATCAAAACATTTTTCTTAGTTTTTTCGAGATTGCTTTGTGTGCTTTTTCGAAGGCGATTTTCAAGCGAAAGGTCAACGCTTTTTTTTCTCGAGATAGCACGGTTCTCTAGGCCAAAAGATAAGCCCAAATTGTACCTAACCACAATTTGAAGCAAATAAAATATGACATGAAACCACAGAATTCTCCAATGAAACTTAGAACAAAAGGATTGCGAGATCTGAAAGGAAGCTATCGAAATTTTTGTTTTGTGATAGTGAGGTTCAAGCCGAACAAAAAACAACGAAAAACATACGGAAAGTTAACCTATTTTTTTGGGATCACGTGGTTTGCTGGTTCGCAGGCAGCCCGAAAGGGTAACTATCAAGCGTTATAAAGGAAAAATTGTTCCGTGGTTTGCTGCGTCTCAAGCAGCCAACGTCGGCGAGTACTGAAGCTTACGAGTTATACAAAAAGTCAGGTTTTTTTATTTCGTGGTTGCACCCGCGAGGAAAAACTTGAAGCGATGGTGATAGTTTAACAGTCCGACTTATCTTTTCTTTAGACTTTAGCAGTGTTCGGTGCTTTTATAGTTATATAATTTATAGATTTTCGTAAAAAAAGTTGTGCGGAGCCCTCGGTGTGCCCGCCTGACTTGCCACTCGACCGGTTATTACTTACGTATATTATTACTTATTTGCTGCAGCAAAACGGGAAAACAATAACTTATACTCGACTGTATCCTTGTGCTACGTCTGAAAACTGATGACTTGTTTATTCCTAAGCTTACACGCTGGCATTCTTGCTCAGTCGGTGGATTTCCTTCTGATCTATAGGTTGTGGGTTCGATTCCCACCCAGAACAAACATTTGTGTGATGAACATGGATGTTTGTTCTTTGTCTGGGTGTTACTATATATTCTATGTATGTATTTACAAAAAAAAGTATTTATGTATTTTATCAGTTATCTGGTTCCCATAGTGCAAGCTTGCTTAGTTTGGGGCTAGATGGTGCTGTGTAAAAAACTTCAAACAATATTTTTTTTTTTAAATATATGAAGGTAAATATGTAAGTGTGTTTGTTCCCTTTCAACTCTGTAACGCCTGAACGGATTCAAATGAAGTTTGTTATGGAGGTTGCTTATACGCGACGCGCGCCGCGACACTCGGGTCGCTATGGCCAAGAAGCTTGTAGGTAAAAATGGAGTCAACAATCCTAATACCTATTAAAGTCAAATACCTAAATATTGCTTTCTTGCTCAACTGTGGTGTGTCTGTCTCTTTCTTGTTGAAGTATGGCATTTACGGTATTTATATGTAAAAATTAAAAACTCCCGATAAATGGGTAAACTAAAATTTTACAAAACTTCACCCCCGGCACGAATCCAGCCTTAGAGTCAGGGAGAGTCACCAGACCCGATAATAGCCTATCTAGCTCTGGGGTGTGAACCCAGTTTCGACACGTCCTTGCCTCACACATCACCAAAACCAAGAGGAAAATATTATCATCGTCATCATCATCATCATCTCAGCCGTAGGACGTTCACTGCTGGACATAGGCCTCCCCCATTGATTTCCATAAAGAGCGGTTTGAAGTGGTTCGCATTCTGCGAACTGTAGTCCTTATAGGTCGTCTGTCCACCTTGTGGGTGGACGTCCTACGCTGCGCTCGCCGGTACGCGGTCTCCATTCAAGAACTTTAGAGCCCCATCGGCTCAGTTCTGCGAGCTATGTGCCCTGCCCACTGCCACTTTAACTTGCTAATCATCTATAGAGAGACGTTGTGTATTATCAGGTAGGGTACCGTGAGCTGAACCATATTTTGGCGCAATAAGGTTCGCGGTCGCGGCTGAGTTGCACCTTACTTATACTAGTAGTTCGCGGCGAACTGAGACCTCGCGACCCCTATATCTTCACAACCCCTGGAGCGATTGGGCTCATATTTGAACTTAAAAATTGTATTAAAATGAACTACTTGCCTGCAAAATTTCATGAAGATCGGATCAACGGTTCGCAAGTTAGCATCGGACATATATACACACAAACATACGAACATACATACAAATGCCGATTTGTCCCAGTAAACTCTGAGACCTTCGCTTCGCTCGGTCAAAAATGCGCACATAAAAATACTGACCAGCAGGGTGCTTAGCCCTCCGGGAGCCGGATACAGTAATTAACAGATTTCTGGGTATCGGATATTAAGGCAGCACCGACGCCATATGTCAACAAGACGTAAACTGTCATGGTGTATTGTTATTGATCGACTCATATAAACAAAACAGTTTTAGGAAGTTTAAATGATAATAATCGAAAAAAATGGTGCCAAGATGTGTAGTGCGTGGTTAAGGAAGCGAATGGCACTCGTAATATATCGGAACTCACGTAATATATCACGCGTAAGTGTTAAAACTGCAATTTTATCCAAATGAACTAATTCGAACGTTTTCATTAAATAACTGAAGCAACTCTATTAGCAGTGTCAAGTTAAGGACTTCCTATCAGAATAATTTGCATCTAGATTGAGTTTCTGTTTATTTTACATACAATTTCATTCATTTCGCAAAGATATTGTTCATCTAAAAATGTTGAGTAGGATAGCGTAGGGTTACCATAAAAGAGATTTTACTGGGAATTTCCAGAATTAATATGATCACAAACCGAGTTAGCTCAAGCGAAGTGAAGTCGGATGACATCATGACTTAGGATTTAAAGGCCGAGTACAACTTGCAGCATGATAATGGTCCAGCCAGGTGGACAAAATTGGATGCGGTGCTGGCGAGGCAGCAATAAAATAATTTGGGCAATATAATAATATGTTTTAGGCAGCCAAAAAATAAAGCCGGTTGCAACCGTGGGGACACCATCATAATAATTATGCTTACATAAATTAGGATGCACCGTTATTTAAATATATTTTTTTCTTTTGTTTTTAGATTTCCTAAAGACAGCGATCGGAGGAAATTATGGTAAAAGTACCATTAAGAACGAAATTTTATGAAAGTGCAAGAATTTGTAGCTTACATTTTAATGAAACTACGATGTCACACTACCTACTACCCGTAACGATGTCACAAGGAAACATTTAAAGCAAACTGCAGTTCCATTGTCTAAATATGGTCTATCCTTAACGGAGGACGGATACAGAGAAGGTAAATGTTATGTTTAATGTTATCAAAAGGTTTAAATTGTAAAAGAATATGTAAACACAGTCATAATAATTATGCTTACATAAATTAAGATGCTCCGTTATTAATTTTATTTTTTTCTTTTCTTATTAGATTTCCTAAAGACAGTGATCAGAGGAAATTATGGTTAAAAGTACTATTGAGAACGAAATTTATAGCTTACATTTTAATGAAACTACGATGTCACACTACCTACTATCTACCACTATCTACCACTATCTGTCACGCTGTTACAGGGAAACATTTAAAGCAAACTGCAGTTCCATTTCCTAAATATGGTCAAACCTAAACGGAGGATGGATATAGAGGAGGTAAATGTTATCAAAAGGTCTAAAATGTATAAAAATTTGTAAAGGTATTAAAATATGTAAAACTATTTAATAAAAAATATATTATTAATAAATAGGTATTATTGTTTCTTTGATTTTACCTTTCGTTTACCTCGTTCATTAGTCGTGAAAAAATATTGCAATATGGTGAGTATCGTGTATCATCAGACTGTGTCCCGGTTTTGAACAAACAATTATGGCCACCATATTAGAACGAGACACACACCACAGTTGAGCAAGAAAGCAATATTTAGGTATTTGACTTTAATAGGTATTAGGAGTGTTGACTCCATTTTTACCTACAATCTTCTTGGCTATGGCGACGCACGACGTGAGCAGCAGGTGTCGCTTGTCGCCGCCACGGCTCGCCGCGGCGACGCACGACGTGTGCAGCAGGCGCCGCTCTTTTCGGCTCTTTCGCTCTTATCGCCGAAATTTGGACTCCTCGGGTCGCTTCGGTATCTCTGTGTATAGTCGTGGCTGTGAGTCCTAGGTCTGGGTGTACAGTCTGATCGCTTTCCCAGTCTAGGTTTTAACGACTTCCCACTCTGATTTTATCAAATTTAGTAATCGAAGATTGTGAGTTCTCAGTTCGATGTAAACTAAACCCTCACGACCTATTTTAAGATTAACATTTGGTGGAAATTTAAGTACCTACATAAGTAACGCCTTCCTTTCCTTCCTTGATTGATTGACTTTGTCACCTCGTTTGTAGGGTTAATTAATCGTTTGTTGGAATCAATAATCTCTGGAACTACTTCTAATGGTGTGGGCCCACGAGGCATGGGCAATTGGGCATACTGTTCTCGAAAATTAGGTAGGTAGGTACCTAATTTCAAGAGCAGTATCACAGTATGCCCATGCTAATATACTAATAAGACAAGCGACCGACTGACCTGTGACAGCTCTCCGTATGAGGCAGGCGAGCACGCGGCGCACGTCGGCGGCCGTAGCGCGGCGCCGGCGCCGGCGGCGCTGCTTGTCTACACCGAGCCTCCGGCGCGCGCGCGGCTCGCGCCCGGCGCCGCCCTCCGACCCCGCGGCCGCCGCCGACCGCGCCTGCGCCCGTGAACTCGGTCGCGCAGCCCGCGCCGGCAGCTCGATCGGCGGTAGCGAGAACTTCTCCGGGTGCAAGCACTTCCGCGGCCACACGTCCTCCGAGCTGCACTCGGAGAGCGTGCGCGCGCTCGGCAGCCGCAGCGGCGGCAGGATCCGGTTATAGGGCAGCAGGCGGCGCCCTACTACCGGCGGGTCGGCCGCGCGCGAGCTGCAGTTCGACTCGAACCACAGCTCGCTGGAGAACAGCGAGGAGGACAGCGAGTCGCGGCGCGGGTGCGGCGGCGGCAAGCCGCGCGCACGCCGGACGCTCACCACGCTCACGGGGTGCGCGTGCACGGTGGTGGCGCCGAGGTCGTACGTGTCGCCGGTGGCGGTGCTGCGGTACGAGTCCCCGGTGTCGGTGTCGCCGGAGGGCCAGTAGAAGGGCGACACGGGCTCCATGTTGAGGAAGGCGCGTGCGATGTGCGCCGGCGCCGCGCCCAGCGCCGTCGGCGGCTCCGGCGACAGCACGCCGAACGGATGCGTGAAGTAGAACAAGCACAGCGGCCGCCCCTATACACATAATACACAATTATTAGTAACAGCATTGTGTTTTTCTTCTTTTCATCGAAATTGAATTCACACTTTGTTGAAGCTCGCTGGAACGATGACTCTCACTTCCGAACCGAACTTCTAAATGGTCAAGAAAAAAAGAGTTGAGAATGGATTTACTATTGAGAAAAGAGTTGTTCACACATTTAGACAAAAAAAAACAATTTCTAGTTTTTTTCGTAAGCACAAACCTTCACATCATCTGTGGAAGTAGAGGCGTCAGAGGTCCCGCCATTCATGGTGCTAGGTGTGGTCGCATGGCACCCGCGGGCCGCCGGTCACTGCTGCGGCCGTGTGCCAAGACACCAGTTTATTGTTAATAGTGGTAGAAGACGGACAGTGTTTGGGCGCGGTCCCGGCGCGGCGCGCGGTGGCGCCGGGCGGCGCGCAGTTCGCGCGGTGCCTGGCGCGCGCTGGCACGCCCCGCACGCAACACACGCAGGTTCTATAACGAACCACTACCGAATAACAATAGCTTCGAGTTTTACTCAATGAAAAGTATTTCTCGTATTCAAAGTAACAGGCGGGAAGCACAACGAGAATAGACCGTCCGATCCGCGCAGACTTCTGAACTCTGTGGTTTGTGGCCGGTGAGCCTCGCTGCGGCGCCACCCGGCGACATCGCGCCGCTCACCTAGTTCCGAGGCGACAGCGCGCCGTCGCGGGGCTCGCACTCCCTCGACCCGACCTTTGCAATACTTAAGTACATGGTACATCGAACACCTTTGACTCTGCATCGGCACGCCCTCATTTTCAAACTTTGATTTTGCAATTTATTTTAAATGTTGCAAAACAATGCAAAATCTTTGTATAAAATAGACAGACAATAGACAATAGTTTATAAGTAGCAAAAAACAGAAAAATAAATTGAAAAATGAAAAATAAACAAAACGTACACAGAGTTTTTTGCCATAAACCAGCCCCAACTCAGCAAGATGCTGGTTGTACCGAACCAGCGCTGGTCTTCCGTTGGGACCGGCAGGTAACGTCACGCACGATAAAAGTAGGTACCTAGCTAGTACCTACTTACCACTGTTTTACTTTCATCCTATCGAAAGAGTTTGCAGAGTCTGCATTATTTATATTCTAACATTTTGTAAAAAAAAATAAGTAAGACAGCCTATGACATACTTAATAAATCACCGCAGAAGAAAGTTGAATAAGCAAGGTATTTAAAGAAATTACCTATATTTAAATCATTGAGCCATTCGGTAAGTACCAACCAGAACGGCCACGGCCGGCGGCCTGTGTTGCACTAAAATTCAAATTTAAAGTAGTAAAATAACTGACATCTATCCTAAGTCTATGTAGAATTCTAGACCTTTGCATGTACACTTAGTGACAAATAAAGAATAAGAATGAACCAGCGCGCTGATATTACGTGTCTTACCTTGGTAATTTCCTTTAGTAAGTAGGTAACTTTAATCATGTATGGCAACTCAGTTCAAACAAATTCGAAACGGTTAACCCCCACAAACTTGTACGGAATTGCAGTGTTTTCCAACTTTACGAAGTCTCTGTCAAATTTAGTAAGTAAGGACAAGAAGGAAACAGAAGAAACATATTTTAGTGTCAGACAGATTTCGGAATGCTACTGCGATGCGACTGCTACTGCAACTCACTTCTATCAAACCTGACATCAAACAATTGATGACAAGTCATTAAGTCATCAAACGTAGCCTATGTCACTCGGGACGTAAAGACGAATCCAATGACTACTCGCTCGTAAAAATCGGTCGAGCCCTTCGGCTACAGGAGGTAATATAGGAACACCGCACACACACTAGTAGAGTATGCACCAAGGTGATAAAGCAGTGTCTTATGGTACGGGCGACATGTTGAATCCGGAGTGCAAAGAAGGATTAAAGGTCGCCCAAGACGAAGACAGCTTTATCCCTGAGGAGAATACTCTACTTTATACACCACCTGCGAGAAAATAAAAGCAAGGATAATAATGATAAATGTACGGAATCAGTCATTTTATTTCAATTTCAAATATGTATCTCATATCCATATCTCATATCTCTTACCTGTTACCTCTTAACTCCTTAAAACTAGGTAAACACAAGCCAAGAGGTTTCATAGATATGATAAAAAATTACGGGGTAACTCTCTTATCTTGGCCTGACATTGCCAATACTTTTAATAATTTTTTCTTTGATATTGCAAACACTAACAATGGTCAATCTGTTTCTCAGATGTCACAAGATCGATTGTTAACCTTATTAATAAATAAAATAATTATAATATCCTAGAATCCTAGGTAAAGAGCAATTTGGTGTTAAGAAGCTTAAGTCCACTACTTTAGCTACTTATAATCTTTTAGAGTCAATACTAAATAATATTAAGAGAAAGACTCCATCATGTGCTTTATTTCTCGATCTTAGCAAGACGTTTGACTTTGTGGATCACAACTCAAAAGCTATTTATTACCTGAAAAGGCCCTGCTTATGATTGGATCATATCTTTTTTGAGTAACAGGAAGCAAATAAAGAGAATCTCACGCTATGATAAAAGTACCATTTGTATACTGGATGTGCACGCCTCAGCGATGCACACCTAGCTATACAAACATCTATACATGTACATTTACCCGCGCGGGGGAGCGCGGGACGGGACGTAACGGTCGAAGGCGACGCAACGCACGCGCCGCCACTTCGGACAAAGCAATCGCGCGCGCAACTCACGAACTGCACGGGCCCGTGTGGTAACAAGTTCAAGAGCTAGCGCGCACCTACCAACGACCATAAATCATCGGAGATCAAGAAGAAGAAGTGAGTAACTCGTTGGACTTCGGCTCCAACACTGAACTTTGACTTGGATGAAAGAGTCGATCTCTGTGGAGTTCCTCAAGGGAGTATTTTGGGCCATTACTTTTCCTCTTGTATGTTAATGACCTTCCTTGCGCTCTTGAACATAACTGTGTACTGTTTGCAGCAGCAGCTGACACCACTATTGTAATAAAAATTAATAGCGTTCGTAACATTGAGAAGGATGCTAAGAATTGCCTTTGCAATGTAATTAAATGGTTATACTAAAAAAACTTAAAAATTAATATTTCTCAAACTAAATTGATACATTTTAGTACCTACACAACAAAGACCTATATTTAATTATCATCATCATCAGCCAGAAGACGTCCACTGCTGAACATAGGCCGCCCTCTTAAAGCGCCACACCGACCGACAACGTGTCACTTGCATCCACCGGTTGCCCGCGACTTTCACAATGTCATCCATCCACCAAGTAGGAGGCCTGCCTGCGCTGCGTTTTCCAATTCGTGGTCGCCACTCAAGAACCTTTCTTCCCCATAATTTTTTTCTATATTTGTTATAAATATAAATTTTAAAAAATGACATTGGTCAAGTTTCCATAACCAAATTTCTGGGAATTCATATATACAATATGAACACAACTAACATGGAACAACAATTAGCACAATTTTTTCGAAATTGAATATTTTCGTATTCGCATTGCAAAGATTACGACGTTGCGCACCTCTGGCTTATGTCGGCTCTTTTATTCGCTACTGTATTGTGGCTTGGGGAAATGCAGTTAATAATCTGGTATACGTAAAATAAATGCTTTCGTGCTATATTTGGTATGAAGTGGATCGAATTCTGTAGACCTGTTTTTAAGTCTTAAAAACTTCTAACAGTTCCCTGTATTTATATTTACGAGGTGACTAAATTTGTGAAAACCCATCACTGTTCACTGCTTTCGATAACATTAACAAAATAACAGACAATGAGGCGTTTTCCAAAAAAAATACTTACTAGATGGCGTTATAGTCCTATCGTTTTACCTGTCATTATCTTAGACGATCCATGGTCATTATCATTTTTGTCTTCTTCTGTTTATTTTTTAAATCGTAAATTTTGGCTCCACACGTTGTGAATTGGCCAGTATCAACTATTGTAATATTTCAAATGAAGTCAAATACATAGTGAAACAGAGGGAAAATGCGAACGATTTGATAATAATAACTTTTTATTACTTTCTACATAATCGGACAGAGTTTCGTCTTAGGCTAATGTACGTTACAGAGTAATCTCCAACAGTCGAACTTTCTTCTCACCCCTCTTGTGGGGTGGGGGAAGGGTATCGGGGCAATGCCCCCTGGCCCTGGCTTTTTCTACGCCCATAACTATGGGCGTGTCTCTTGAGTGTTCTTGGTTTCTTCTTCTACGGGGACTTCATTTCGGTTCCACTTATACGTCAATGCGATCAAGCCCTGCCGGGTGAGATCCCTGGTTGCCCAGGGAAGGCCCAGCGAGCCGATCAGGCACGACAGTGGCAACCGAGAGCGATGTCCCCGTTGTTTTTGATGTAGATGGTAATTCTTCTTCTTCTTCTTCTTCTTCTTCTTCTTCGGTGGCTATCAGTTCTCTGGAGTAAGGTTTGGCGCGCCTTACTCCCGGTTTCTTAGTGTCCGGTGGTCTCGCGTGAAGCGGGGCTATTCCTGTGATGTGTTGGAATCTTGACTTGTCAGCTCTCTCAAATAGCTGAGTAGCTGTGCGTATCACCAAAATCTCCAACTCGGCTGTGCCAGCCATTTTATATCTTTCGCCCCACCGTGATCATAACAACCAAGATGGCGGGGCGGTAACAAAATGGCAGCGCACTGCAACGTCGGACGTGACGTCACACACAATCAACTAAACTTATTAATCAAATTAAATAAATCATCTGTTTGGCTCGCTTGCCGGCATGGCTAGGCTTTTTTTTCAAAAAAAAAAAATAAGTAGTTCTAAAATACTTACTAGATGGCGTAACAGACCTATCGTTTTACCCGTCATTGTCATTTCTGTCGAAATATTTTATGTTTATTTTTTAAATCGTAAATTTTGGCTCCACACATTGTGTATTTAGCCAGTGTCAACTATTGTAATATTTAAAATGAAGTCAAATACATAGTTACGTTACTTGAAATTGTCTAAATACACATGTCGAGCCAAAAAACACGAGAAAAAAAAAGGCACACGTACATTTTTTTGTCTTTCATGTCTTGACAGTGACAGAAAAAACTCAAGGTACATCTAACGCCATCTATTGGGTACTTTTATAACCAGGAATTATTTTTTTTGGAATACGCCTCATTAAACAATTTTTGGACAAGACATTAAAATATAAAATTTTAGTTTCTTTTGACATAACTATGTATTTAAATACCGTTGTCGGTCGGTGTAAGCCGTGATAACGACAAACATCCAGACAGAGAGACAAAGCTACTTCCTCAAGTTCGCTAGATGGCGTTGATCCATTTTTGTGGTTTGTATGGAGTGACAGTTGTAAAGTAGGGAGTTCTGAATTGCGCAACCTAACCGAAGTTTTTTCCTCGAGACAAACGTACTAATTTTTTAGGCTTACTTCAGAAATCCCCTTAGACAATCCCATGCGAAGGGGATTTCTGGATTTTTTGTCCATTAATCCCCTTAGAATCAATTTTAGAGACGTTAGGGGATTATTGGCCAAATCCTACCTCGAAGCTTTATTGGTCCTGCTACGACTGCGGCTATATTCCTCTGAATTATAATATTAGTTAGGATAACTGGTAGGTACTACGAGTAGTTACTTACGGTGTTTGTTATAGAGTTCGTCTACCAACGCTCGGGTTTTCTTTAAAGATGAATTAGAAGTGAGATTATGCTAGTTGTAGACCAGTTAGTGAAGTTGTGATCTTCAAATAATCATTCTCATAGTAAAAAGTGTTATAATATGTACAATCACGCACAACTAAAAAGTCTAAGTGTAGCATACTCCGTAAACTGATACCACTGTGGTAAACTGACAGCTCCTATATCTATCTCTCTCTCCCCCTCTCTCTCTAAATATTGGTGTGCTACGTAAAACTAAGTTAGAAATATACTTGAAATATAAGTTAAGTAGGTGGCGGTTAACATATAGAAATAATCCAACAAAAACAAATCTAAAAACATGGCCAGTACCACCTTCTCCCTAGTATAGACTCCATGCTGATTTTTTGGGCCCAGTACATGGAAAAATGTTTTTAGTAGTGGTAGACAGTTATAGTAAATGGCCAGAAGTATTTTAAATGACAAATATAGGGAGTAGCCTAACAATTCAAAAATTTAAAGAGTTAGTCAGATTTTCATTGTTAAGACCAAATCCAATGTTTCAAGATTTACTAATAAAACAAAATAAAATGAAGGAGTTACACAAAGGTCTCAGAAATGTACTGTTCAATGTGGGTCAAACGGTTATGGCTCGTGATTATAGAAAAAGTAGTAAACCATGGACCGCAGGAACCGTCATTGAAGAGTCTATTCCGGGGACAACTTATATAATTGATGTGAATGGTGTTAGATAGAAAAGTCATGTGAACCAAATGATTACCTGTAGTCAGTCAGTAAATCAGGGTTTGGGTTTATATTATAGTTGAATATAATTATCAAAAAAAATATGTAGATAATATTATGTATTAATTTATTTGTAAGGGGGGAAGAGTGTAGCATACTCCGTAAACTGATACCACTGTGGTAAACTGACAGCTCCTATATCTATCTCTCTCCCCCTCTCTCTCTAAATATTGGTGTGCTACGTAAAACTAAGTTAGAAATATAAGTTAAATAGGCGGCGGTTAATAGAGAAATAAAACAAACAAATACAATAAAAGCAGTTTAATTCCACTTACTAAATATACACATAAAAGGATATATCACATTAAGATTGCGCCACTTTTAGTAATCAGATTTTTGGAAAAGATACAATGCTAATTAATATTATAAAAGCGAATGTAACTCTTGTCTCTCTGTCTGGGTGTTTGTCGCATTATTACGACTAAACGGATCGACCTCAATTTTTGCATAGATATTTATGAGAGACGAGAGTTCGTCTACCTACACAGACATAGACGGACTTAGGACAACTTTTTTTTCGGGAAAATGTATGTTATTTTTGTAGATCCACGTTTCATCTGTGATCCACGTGAACGAAACCGCGGGTAAAAGCTAGTATTATAATAAAATTATAGTTAGGTACTTAGGTATGTATCTAGATCACATGTGACCGTACCGTCTACATTCGGCACTTTACTAATTGTTTACGAAGGAAAAAAGAGATAACACGTTGGTTTGGCGCGGAACGGATGACGCACAAAATATAGTAATCTTTGCGACTCATTCGATTCCCGCCTTTTTTGATAGTTGATTGTGGCATGAACGCGCGCGCACGTCCCCTGCCACGCGCCGGCTCGATGCGTTTCGATTCACGTAATTAATTATCAATCAAAATATTATCGATGGACAACGTTCTGTGAAATATATAATACTCATGATTTAGTGCGCTGTGCCAGTGATAAAAGAAACTTATTACTTACGCTTTCGTTTTAACTAGACCATCCAGAATTTCTGATTAGATAAAACTCAAATAACTACATATAAGTTATATACTTAAGTCTCCATCCAGAATAGATAGTAGCATTGACAGCAATGATTGAGACTAATTAATAAAACCTAATAAGGCAACAAGCTAGGGATGTCTGAATGTGCAAAACTAAAGAATTAACCTTGGCTATACATACCTACACGGCGGTTGTGAGGATGTTGTAGACAAGATAACGGAAAACTTTTAAAAAATCACGAAAAAAATCAGCATACATTTTTGCATCTTGCAATAAAATGTATGGATTATCCAGGATAATGTATGGCGCAGCTGATATTTTTTCGTGAACCGCTCCCTATGCGATTAAAAAGCACCATGTAGATATAGGTAGTCATTGACAAAAAATAAACCATTAGGTAAGTATAGGTACGAAACTTACGTCCTACAATACTAACTCGCTAGACTAGACTAAACACCTACCTACCTCTTAGCGGCTTATTTAAATTACAAATTAGCGAATCACTTGTTAAGTGGTAGGAAGAAAATGGAAAGCAATTACCTATCTAGGCCGAACCGAACTACCGAACTTTACCGAACTTGGCCTCTATGTTTTGTTTTATTAAAAAATGTACTTACAGGGTATTCTAATAGCAACTATGTACTTTTCTTCGCCCACCTTCGTACCACGCAAAAAACTTGTCACTTTAAAGGCCTATAACAACGAAGATAAATTGCGAAATTTACAAAAAAGTCAATCATAAAAGCACAGTTTTCCATGGTGTAGATACTTAACATATTTTATAAAAAAATCATCGAAATCGGATAACGTTTAGAGGTGGGTATCAGACTACACTTTTTGTATGGAAAAGACGGCGTTACCCTGTTCTCCCTTGGATCACCACCCGTCTCTCCATAACGTACTGCTACGACCTTTCCACCACCTACTCTACAAGTACCCTAGTATCTTGAAAAGCTATAGGACCAATAAACCACCAGCTCTTTCAAAAAGTAGTTAAAGTAGTAAACTCGCCCGCGGCCCATATTTTGTGCGGGCCAGTGGTCACCTACGCCGCGCGAGCCTCGTGTAGGTTTGATTGAAAATTTAATGATCAATTGATTTTAAGAGGTCCAGAGGGCGCTCGGCTCGCCCAAAGTTCGTGTAGTAGTTAGTATTGCCCGGCCACAGATTGCGTAGGAGTTGATATGTCCCGGGCAAGCGACTGGCTGGTGTGAATGACCGTCACGTTTGATTCCAGACGATCGATCGTGACGTATGTATTATACCTATTTACAGCGTGCGCTTACTATTATTTTGTCCAGCACTTATACCTGCAGCAGTGTAGATACGTACCTAATTATCGCGGCGTCTGTTTAGCCGGTAGCCGGTAGCCGACAGTTCACGGACGCCGCTTTTTGTTTTATAAAAGGAAAATTAGGTAGGTACGTGTCACGTTATCTTTCCCTGATTAGGTAGGTAACTGATAACTTTGTTATCTAACCGCGTGCAACGCTAAGCCACACCATAAATACTAGTGTGTAGTTATACTATAAATACACTAAGACCATATAATTATATATTATAATGTATGTACCTACCTATATAATGGGTTAACACCTAGGTAGCTAGTAGGTGACTACTTACCTACCTGCTAATTTTACCTAGATGTAGTTACGGTTGTTATGCACCGCAAGTTCAAGGGCCAGGCTGCAGGGCTACAAAGCCGTCAAGGTGAACCACTAAACCTAAAAATAGCCTATATACCTACCGCGGTAAAGGTAGGTATAGGTACTTACCTACCAAGAAGACCACTAACGAATAGGTAAGTAGTACTTCGATGCCTACACTCAGGTATAGATACAGGTAGGTACCTACCTACCAGGATTTAGATAACCAGAGCCTATATATAGTGTATTTAACAGTGTTATAAATGGCTAAGGGGATTTCTGGTATTTTTTGGCCATTAATCCCCTTCCGCCTCTCAAATTGATGCTAAGGGGATTAATGGACAAAAAATCCAGAAATCCCCTTCGCAGAGGATTGTCTAAGAGGATTTCTGGAGTAAGCCATTAACATGGTGTATTATCTAATACTTACCAAATGAAATGATAATAAAGTAATCGAAGCTGAAACGATGAGATGTGGCCGCCGTCGGAGCCCCCGCCCGCGCTCGGCGGGAAGGTGACGTGGGTCGTGGAGCTCGGGGACGCGCCGTCTTCTACGTTTGTACCCTACGAGACGCACCTCCATACTACCAAAAGTAAGTATTTACTTAGTCGTTGCTGAAGTTGCTCTCCCCGCTTTTCTGTCCTCAATTCATCGTTACGAACAACTGGTCAACTTTGGTATATTTCCAACATGAACAAGGCCAGGGATTCGTGGAAAGTAGCGCGCCCAAATTCTGATTTTTCCAATTACTCCATCTTCTCAGCGTCAATGGGATGGGCCGATCTGTGAGCCAGTGCCATAGAGCGTAAGCATATCAGGCGATCGCGCCTGTCTCTTAGAAGTACTGGGCCCCTATTCGGAGAAATGACATTTTATCTCGGTCACTCTCACTCCCATTAAATTCTAAATTAGAGAGACAGTGACCGAGATAATCTCGAGCGCACAGGAATAGGGTCCCTGGTAAGGGACGGGCGCGATGTAGCCCTGGCACTCTATTAGTTTCCTAAATTACTAGATTAATTACTGTATAATGTATAATTACTTATATATTTTTATTTATTCAATGTTTGCTGCACGGACTCCGAGGTCCATGCCCTTTCTCAAATTTACTATATACTAATCTACTATACAATTTATCTAAGAACTTTACAAATTAAAGAGATATAATCATAAAATGAATATGGCAAACATGTCTATACTATTACGTAGTGAGCGTAGTGCTATTTATACTCCGAGCTCAGAATTCTCCATAGAAATAAGACTCCGAGCAGTCCAGCTCCCGCAAGCAGCACCCGTTCACGAGTTGAGGCATGCGCCAGCCATGGCTCTCCTCAACCCAACCATAATGGAGGGAAGAGGGCGACCCCCACATGACGCCGCCGCAAGATCGAGCTTTTTAGTGAGCGTGACTCATGCGTGACTGCTCCGGGTTACCTATACACCACAAAAATGATATCTGTGCTATACAGAATATAAACGCTTTCTTGTAACATTTCAACCGCCTACTCCTGGCCTGGCCCAGGGCCTTCATCACCGCCGCGTTCCGATCGTAAGATCTCCGAGTATAAACAGTAATCTTTGGTTCCGATCTTTGATGGCGTTCGGTGTCGGTGGCGTAGTGCGTAGTAGTAGTAGACTAGTAGTCGAAGGTCCCGGTCAAAAAGGTACTCTGTGGTCTCGGTGTGCCGCAATACTGCAACAACCGCGTGCGACACGCTCTCGTGCGGCTACACTTTTGGCTTTTTAGTTGTAAATATTTATAATTAATTTTTACTTCGGGTTTAGTTCAATTTATTTATTAGTTAAAGTTATGCAATGAAATCAATAAAACATAATATTTAAAAAAAAAAAAACAATAACACAGAATACTATCTATTATTTATTATTAAGGACTAACAAATACAATGGACAAATGCCAAAAAAAAGTCTGAGGTCAAATCGTAATCCTAACTAATATTATAAATTCGAATACATGTAAATCTATGAGTTTTGGCGGGAACGTGATGAATTCATATCGCGTCATTTTATTATTTTCCAAAACTTGTGTTATTTCGAGTGTTAAAGTGTAAAAACGGTGAATTTTTACCCGTTCAGTGTTCGTGAACATGCACGAGTGTTGGTGAATGGTATAATGTCGTAAAACGTAAATTTTCGTTTTGTTTCCAAAGCTCCATAGAAGGTTTTATATTCAAAGTTTTATATTCCAAAAAGTTTTCACCACTTTACTGGGGCATGACTTGGACTTGACCGTGACTTACTTTGCTCGCCTTTGACTGTGAGTATGACTTATTTGATATTTAACAAAACTTGAAAATATATAAGTATACTTTGCACTGGCAAATGCATAAGACGTGCGACGCCATAATCCTCTAAGGAGAATAGAGAAAAAAAAAACTCTGTCTATCTCTCTGTCTGCGTGTTTGTTACGTAATCATGGCTAAGCGGCTGAACGGATCAATCTAACTATTCATCTGTGGGATCAAGCCGAATTTTTGCATTCGGAGACGGATATAGGCTACTTTTTTTTAATAATTCCACGCGAACAAAGTCGCGGTTAACAGCTAGTGTCATACATTATGTATTTAAATTTTTTCATAATAATTTATTTTGCAGCTTTTTGTTTCGCGCATTATAATACCAAGTTATATACTTATTTATTATTGTTGCGCGCGATCGGCGCTTTTGCCATTTTCAAATTTTAATCTTCGTTTTCGACGTATTGTTCAAACAGAATACAAATATTATGTATTTTTAATCTATTGTTTTGAATCATATCATCTTACTTCACATATTAGTATAATTTATTAATATGTTTGTCTTAAACAAACAGTTTATAGTTTCGTAATTGCCGCTAAACCGCACCGCAAGCATAGATAAATTATTATACCTTATACCGCAAGCACACCGCAAGCGACTGCGAGTAATTTCAGCGCCATCTACTTATTAATTTTGCGTTATTTCGAAGAATGTGAAAATGTTGCCCGCCTACGTAAAAGTATGAAATTAATATATAATTTGAAGAAGATGAAAGAAAAATAATATTATTTTGCCTCAACACTGACATTGATATAATAATGTAGAATCGGAGGTGAGCAATATAAGATAGGTAATTTTCACAAAAATGGCCTCAACTCAGCATATTGTTGTTTAGCAAACAGCGCTGACCTTAAAAAATCTGATCTGATTCGAAAGAGGAAATTAATCAAAATAATTAATAACTAAAAAAAAAAAAAAAAATACAAAAAGGACGTAAAAATATAGTTACTAAAAAAACTACTAAGAAAACTAAAAAAAAAAAACAAGACTGAAGAGAAGAAAATGATAAACAAGATGATGGATTTGGAAAGAATTAAAAAAAAAGGATGAATTAATGAAGAAAGAAAAACATGATAATTTAGTTAGGATGTTCTGAAGATAAAAATAATTGGTACAGAGTATTATAATGTGTCCTGTGGGCTTATCCCGTAACTCTGCAGGCGATAGCGAGAGTTGCGCGAGCAACTCCACGAGCTGGTACGAGCGAGATGGCATGCTTTCGCAATCAGAATCACGAACGATTCAAAGTTAGAGGATAAGCCCGCTGCACAGAGCTTATTCCATATAATATTATGAAAATAATGTAGTTTGTTGGCTCGGAAATAATGTAAAAAATAAAAAAAAGTAATTAACGATAACATTTTCACGATTATATGCATTTTTCTTAAAGGAATCATTAAATAAATAAATATTAGTGGACGTTTTTCACACACAGCGTCATCTAGTTCCAAACTAAGCAAGCTTTTACATAATCTATATTTTTTATATTTTTGGTTTGGTGATAATAATATAACCGACTGAGATAACCGCAGAATTATGTAATTTTTTTCATAATAACTTGAAAACCCTTCCGATTACAGAAACGAGTCGGATAGTTAGTATGTTCTGGTTATATTTTATAACAATCTGGCAACTGTTCCATTATTTTATCTTTACTACTACGGCAGCGGAGGCGAAACCTTTATATAAATTTTATGAGGCTAAGAAAGTTCCAGGATATTTTGGGAAAATTATTTGCTATTATGGTAATACTATGGCAATGTCTTAATTGCTTTACTGTCACCGTCATGTCAATGTCTTCATATTTCGTTCATTGGTTCATTCAGTAACTTGAATTTTGAAGTTCTTTTGTTCATTCACTTCATAGTTTTCGTTTCGGAAGCGAAGTTCGGCCAGTTCTGCCAGTCTTCCAACAAAATGTTTTCTAGGCTTTTTAAGTTATTTATTCATATGTAATTCTTTTTGTGTGTGAATATGATCGCCGTGAAATAGTGAGAAAAGTATTGTGTACTAGTTGGACGGCCCGCTTGCGCCGTTCGACACAGAACTCTCCCCGGACCTTGTTTTGAAAAGTTTGTCGAAAGTTTGGATTCGGGACGGTGCGTACCCACTGGGATGTCTAAGGGAAACTCTCCGTCGTTCAATGATGTCGACTGAAAAGGATTCACAGCAGATGATGGATTCAAGTTTTGTGGGTGAGTGGCTACGGCGCGGCTGTACCGCGATAGATCGTCGCGGCTGCATTGCGGTGGATCGTCGCGGTATCTTATCAGTTCGGCGCGGCGCTGTGTACTCTCGCTGATAAAGCGCCGCGCCTCTCCTCTCGCGCCCGCCGCAGATTATCCGGTGCCGTTCTGATCAGATGCCTCACATTCCGTTCTTCTCATTACCTGCTCATCTCGTCATGTGGCGTTGCACTACATACAAAATTATATTATGTCAGTCGGCTTCCTTTGAAATGTTTGATCGGTTTGTTCTACTCTAAATTTAGCGATGGTTATGCAAAAAGTTGAGTAAATAATTGTTTCTCATAAAAGTATTTAGGGAGTAACTGAAAGTAGTTGAGATTCAGGGAGCTTCATGTTGTGATGGTGATAATGAAATGAGTAGTTCACCCCGAACTGAGACCTCTTGAAGTTAAGTTTTACAACCCGTTATGTCAACGCCATTCCTATTATCATAGAAACAAGTCCTCTGGTTACAATATTATGTATAAAATATGTAAATGACCAGAGTGTGAACTGATCGAGAGACCGTCGGGATCTATTATTTTGATAGGACGCCTCGAACTTCATTCATGCAATAAATACCCCAGAAATATTACCCTCCTTCTTGGACAGTTTGGTAAAAATTACTTATGATAATAAAAAAAAAGCTTAGTCAATAATTAAAAACCAATCAAGTGTAGAAGTCCACTCAGAGTGACATTCATTTGCCTTTTAATGCTTTATAATCGTCACCTAAGTTAAAACTTGGACGGCGAGGAGTCCGTACACATCTCAAGTAGTTTCAAATACTGGATGTGTAGAAATAAGGAATGCAGCGTCCCTGCTATGGGCTGGGCCGTAGTATACCTCATAGTGAACATTCTTGAATTCTTTATTTAAATAAGTGTGTCTGTTCCCGTTCAACTCTATAACGGTTGAACCAATTTGGATGAAATTTGGTATGGACATAGCTCATACCCTGGATTAACATATAGGCTACTTTTTATTTCAGAAAAATATTCAGCCTTTGTAGAACAGCGGGTGAAACCACAGGGCGCTGCTAGTATGATATAAAATAGCATGCATAACTAACTAATTTAGTAGGTATCTAATAATGGCAAGATTTAAACTAGTCTAGTTAATTACGTTCCTATGTAATTTTTTTAATAATATTTTAATTAATACATACTATAACCATATCACCAATAAAATAATAAAAATCTAATTAGAAATCCATAATAACACTTACAAATATAGTCAATTAAATTACAAATACCCACCCCTAACTGTACCCGGCGCAAAGGTGCCCATTATGCAGGCCGCATTGATCTAATAATTGTATTTAAAGTGTAGGAAATTGTAATTTAGGGTGGAAGGGATGAGGGGGATGGGTATTTATTTATTTATTTAAGACCAACAGCATAATAATACAAATTAAAGAACATAGATACATTGTATAAAACAGCTAATTATAGGTCTATTATATTTTAAGTAGTATAAACAATATTGCTTTTAAAACACTGAATGTGTAGCGTATCTAAGTATGTGTGTGTTCACCTCTGTGGTACTCAAGGCCTCTTAAGATTCAGAATTTAGTGTTACTACCAGAAAGGTTCAGCTGTCTTGCTTTGTTTCTCATTAGGAGTGGAGTGAATAGATAGGTATAGTGTTATGTTAATTATTATGAAACAAAGTATAGAATGTGGCTTTTTAAATTAATGCGACCAATCTGTAAGGTGTGTAGAGTGCGACTGATTGGCAGCGATAGACTAAGACAACTCTATAAAAAACCTATGTTGACCAAATGTCACCCTATTTCGCAATGTGCCTACTGATAAGCTGCATACTGTGACACCTGAGCTAGAGTAGTGTAGGTACATGGCAGGTGGTTGCAACACATGCATCTGTCATGCTCCAATTGTGTTGAAGAAAGCTGAATGAAACGTTACCCGAGCTCACGTGTGAGCAGATATCTATTCTTCCTCCTGAGATGGGACTACTAGGTTGACTGCACGCTCCTGAGCTCATGTCTTCTGCTAACCGCTTGGTCAATTTAAGTAAATGCGCACTTATTTATCAATTAATATTATTAATATTATAAATGCGAAAGTTTGTATGTGTAAGTATGTTTATGCAGACATGAATCCATAACTGCTGAACAGTTATACCCCGGTATATACTCTTACATAGGCTCCTTTTGATCCGGTAATCTGTTTCCGTTGGATAGTCTGTGTAATCGCAGGCATTGCTGCTTTTTGGTTAAGGAGTTTTGAAAATATGGTACCTAACTATCGTATATTGTTAGAGTAAGCTAAGGTTAACCCTACCGCCACCCCGCTTCCCCCTCACCGCCCTTCCGGGTGCACAACCCCATCATACATCTCAATAACTGTGCTGGGTGCAACCCTAATTACAGGAGACCCCGTCATGCACATGGAAGTTCATCTTAATTGAGAATGTTTTTATGCCGCATAAAGAGTACAAAAGAGTTTAGGCTACATTTCAATAACGGCGTCCCGTCAGCTGTCGGTAAGCGCACGAGCACGAGAACTCCGCGCGCCGTCGCTCGAACTATAGACGGTATCAATATTGACTTTCAAAGCTGGGAAAGTCGTTACTCCGTGGTCCTTCGTACTTAATTGTTCTGTCTAAAACGGCAAGAATTCGGCGTGAAGGGGATGCATTCCTATAAGTATATGATAGTGGTCGCACGCAGCAGCAAGTAAAATCCGTTCGAATTACGAATGGCGGCCGGCCGTGGTCTGCGACGCGATGATGCAGGTGGCCGCAGCGGTTGCACAACAACGCTTCCGCCCACTACTTGACCCTTCGCCGTATGCCAACATATAAAAATGCCATCGATTTTTGGAATGGGAACGGCACCGGTTGCACTAACCTACTGCCGCTAAATTATATAAATTATAATGAAGGCGTCAGCGTCACGTATCTGATAGGCGCGGGCGCTAGCGGAGGCCCGAGTCGTCGCGACGTCCTAGTGACCGGCACGAGCTCGCGTCTCACCATACTGACTACAGTCAATTCTGTTAAATGAAGTGCGTCACCATCATGAATTATTACATCACCGAATTAACACCTATTCGGTGGTCGCGGCCGCAGTTCACTCGCACGAGAATTATTAATATTGCCTGTCGCTGCCTCGTTTCAATTCGATCTATAGAGTACTTTAATAACTTTGAAGAACTTTGACTTTAGATACAACCCTTTTGGCTCATTTCTTACAGGAGATAGCCGAGCGAGATGGTTTGGATTTTGATCCTCTAGACGCTGTCATTATAGGTCGGGTAAAAAGCGATTAGTTGCCCAAAGCAACTAATCGCTTTTTACCCGACTGCCCAAGAAGGAGAATAATGTTTTGGGGGTGCAAGTATGTACGTTTGTGTGTTCCTATATTACCTCCTGTGGCCTATAAACGAAACTAGTGAGGTGTCGTTGGAATCCTCTTTACGTCGGGACCGGGGTGACATCTATATAGGCTACATCTTGCAGTCGGTTATTTTGTTTTTCTTTAATTAATATTAAGTACATACTTGTTATGTTATCAATACAATGTTGTTTAAAAGTAAAAGTGTCAAATGGCCCGCGTTGAATTTTGGCCCGGTTCCGAGCGAGCTGTGGATGGCAGCGCGGGCGCGGGCGCGGTGATGTCATCGCACTAGCTCATTCATAAAGGCCGCTAGCGGACACCGGTCCCATAGCAACTGTTAAGTAATCTGTCCCGCGAGACCTGCGTGACTGCACGTTGCACTAGACCAGTAGCTCCATTCGGACCGACCGGCGACCGCGCGCGAGTTCCGCGCGCCGCCGCCTCGAGCCGCCGCGACGCCCCAACTCTCGGATAGGTCGTGAGACTATTATTTTGTATCTCACTCTTAGCTATTTTTTAAACTAAGATATGTAAAAAAAATTGGCATACTTATTACTTACTGTTATGGACTTATATGTCCTCCTATATTATGTTATATGACCGATTTAATTGACCTAAGAGCTGATGGTCTCTATAATTTCTATTTCGTCTACAAAAATTTCGAGATTTTTTCCTTAATCTTCGCCAAAATAAAAAATAATAACATGAAAATAGCTATAAGTTGCTCTTTTAAATTTGTATTTATATTAAAATAAAATTTGAAAAGTACGTACGAGGTAAGTAGCTGAATCAGATGAGCCGGCCTTTAAGGCCTCGATCCCATCCAAAGCCTTATTGCACATTTATTAGCAATATAAATCGGTAGTAAGATTAATATAATGAAATAAAATTAACTGTTACATCGTATTGGTCCTGGACTGTAAGGGTGTTGTCACGTTTGTTTTAATAAATAAATAAAATTAAAAAAATAAAATGGTAAAAATATTACACAGTAGGATTTAAGAAAAGAATGATCAAGCATTATTTTTAGAATAACAATGAAGATGTTTTAGAGCAGTGTTCATGTTGTTATTTTCTCTTTTGACGAAGGAGAAGGAAAAAACTGTAGGCGGCGCGGCGTCTCGTTCCTTAGTCGGCGCTTTCTCGCGGGTTTCTCTCCAAGTAAACGGTGCTCGGCTCGCTCCGCGTGACTATATTCGCGATGCGTCACGACGTTACGTACACCTTATGAATTACTTAAAACATTTCTGTCAATATCTGCTAAACGAAAAGTTAAAGTATTTTTTGAACCGCTTGTGAAATAGAGACAAGACGAGGAGGGCTGCTTCCTTGAACAGGGAAGTGAAGCCGACCGGCGACACATTAAGAAATGCATGGAGCGGTGCACCGTCGTCGTCTGGCTGCGCACGCGCACGTCCGCCGTGACATGCGCGCTCCTTGCATGTTTACTGCTAGAGCTATGCGCTGCATACTTACCTAGCCACGCACTATCACACCATTACTATTAATGTAATTAATAAAATATTATACAATTCCGTTCCCGTCACGAGTTGTAATGGGGACAGGAAACGTCGGAGCTCACTGACGCGATGTCTAGCTAGCGGCTCGGCCTGGAATCGTGGAGGGCTAACTAAAGACACTTTGAAAATATTGCCGTTACATATATGTAGAGGGCTGTTATTATTTTAATACAAAACTTGTAGGTTTTATTATATGTAATTTATTATAATGTTATAGAAATTGTTCGATTCTGTTATTACATATTTTTGACGGTACTGTTATTATTTTTCACTTTTTATTTCAGTTTAACTTTTCCTAAGTGATTTGAAGACAACGAAGGGCCGGCCAACTAATTAAAGACAGATAAAGCTAAGTAATGGAAATGAATGACATGCCTTAGAATATTTTAAAAACCTTTTTAAACAACCTTAGTAACAGTGTCTTGCCTAGTGGCATGCCCTTTGAAGCCATCGTCGCGGCGTTTAATCAATCAATTTGACGCTGGTTTCTTTTGGAATTTGATTCTATGATTGTACAAAAGCATCGTACGGTTGGTGTTTGTTTGTGGAGCTTTTGGCCACTACTACTACTACCTTCTTATCGCTGTCGATCCTCCTTCACCAAAAATCTCTGCACGTATAAGCTATGATTTTTTGAGCGATAATTTTTCAGCTAACAAAGGAATTGCAGCTTTGATTTTTGTCCACACCTATTTACTTCAGATGATAATAGATTGATAACAAATTTAAAATATTGTTTTTTTTTTTAGCTCTAAGTGTGGTTTTTATCATTTTTGTTACATTCAAACTGTCCTAAAAAGGTGTGATTGAAAATCGATTTTCTGTATTATGTACTTCATTATTACTCGTGTAAAATAATTATTATCCGATATTTCAAAAATGAGCATTTGTAATGAAAAGTGGCAAAATATTTGGAGTCACTAAAGATTTTTAATATTTTTTTCACGATTTTCTTTGTATAGTGAGGCAAATAGTGTCTTTAATTAGCTGTCCACGAGTGTATAAACCATCCGTGAATAAAATATCTACCTGATGGTAGAAACCGCATCAAAATCAGTTGCGTTGTTTAGGACGAGTTAGCGGATATACAGACAGACATTCGCGGAAAGCGACTTTATTTTATACTACGTAGAGATGTATAAATTACAAAGTTTTATTTAATTGCCATCGATTTACGTACACTCGTCAAGTCTAGTGAAATCGACGCTTGGCTCGCTCGGAGGCTCGTCCGTACTCGGTAGGACCATTTGTGGTTTCAGCACACTGAACCGCGGCGCGATAAAAGTTGTAAGAAACGAGGCGCGCTCTACCGTACTCGGTCCTCGGACGAGTTCGGTAGCTAGAACGTACTTTTAACAACTTACTTTGCTTTCTTCACTTGAAATGTTACATTACATTACATTACATAAAATATAAAGCTAAAACCGGAGACACGTAAAAGTACGAAACAATAAAATATTATTTGAAATTCAAAATGGCATGGTCCATATAATGTACTTCCTAGCTAATATTATAATATAAGAAGTCGTATCAGGACGAATAAAGCGTCGAGGAATAAAAATGAATACGTTTGTCTCGAGGAAAAAACTTCGCTGGCGCGATTCAGAACTCCTTACATTACAACTGTCAGTCCATACAAAACGTTAAATAAGAGCATGTCAGATCATGCTTAGTAGGGTTCCGTAGGCGCGTAGGTCGTTTGTAGTATTAATTTGATTTTTCAGCTTATCTCAAAAAGTTATTATCCGATGTTGCCCGAAATAATTTTAAAAGAAAGTTTTTACTAAGATCTATCAACATGGAAGATAACAAGTTTCTGAGATGCATAGTTTAGAAATGGCAGGGGACGACGACGGACACATTGCAAGCAACTTTGCCGGCCCATATTTCGCAAGCGGTACGTCTGATAAAAAAAATGGTATAGCTTTATATACTTACCTTTTATCATTTTAAAAGACCTATTCAATGATACCCCACATGTGGGGGACAGGCGAAAATTATTTTTATCCCCACTTTACATGCATGACAATATAATAATATATTAATATAAAATACCCCTTTAATATACAATGTTTTTTTTTTTTTTTATTCTTTCAAAATTGTCACCTAAGAAAGACCTGTTCAACGACACCCAACATGATGGGTTGCAACGATTTTTTTTAACGCCCTCTTAAAATATATGGGAGCTACCCTTATTTAACAAAAAAAAGTTATTTTGTATTTTTTTTAACTGTAAGTCTAAATTTAGACTATCGTTGCGCAAAATTTCATGCATGTTAGTTTATAACTTTGGAAGTTATAATGCTGTAAAGGATTCAGACGGACAGACAGACGGACATGACAAACTTATAAGGGTTCAACGCCATCTAGCGTGTAGAGTAACTAATAGGACTTGGGAATGTGTTCCTTCCTGGAACCCTATTCCTGTGCGCTCGAGATTGTCTCGGTCACTGTCTCTCTAATTTAGAATTTAATGGGAGTGAGAGTGACCAAGATAAAATGTAATTTCTCCGAATAGGGGCCCTGTACAGTTTGAACGATAAATGGATTCCTACAATAAAATCATTAGTAATTCGTATTGTGTATTTACTTACAGTAAATATTAGTATGACAAAGTTAATTGAAAACCAAGCCTCCTTACTTTATAGTTTAATAAAATATCCAAAACAAGTTAAGTTTTTCAATGCTTCACTATCTTATATTTCGACCAAAACAAGGCTATCTGGCTAGAAGCTTTTATGACAGATCGATCCGTCGCTAGTCGCGTTGCTTTACACAATACGAGTATCGTGCGATGCGATTTACTTAAAAACAATAATACCCTGACTTTAGTGCCACAGTTGTTCACTAGTTGTTTTAGTGCCACTGTAGACTCGCTACACGCGACTACTTACATAGTACGAAATTGCGATTATCGCTGTCTTGAAAGCGACCATCGTACAACCAGTCGCGTTTGCTAAATCGATAATTAGCTTGCCGGAGGCGAAATCGAACACTGTTATACAAATTCTGTAAAATGCATTACACAATCCTGGGTCCTGGTTAATTAGAATAAGGCGGCAGGTCTGCTAAACGCACAATAATACCTAATTGGCATTCTTCACATACCTAGTTACAATGGCAATACAAGTAAACCTACGTCGTGGTTAGTTGTTTGTAGAATGGTGAACTTAACCTATTTGGATTCTGTGATCTCAATCGAAACGTAGGTATTCAAAAGTAAGGTCGTTTAGTTCGAGGTCATCAAGTGCAGAGCATAAAAAAATAGTGTTTCGTATCCAGATCGGATCATGAAACCTGGATATTAAACGTCTCGGTAATAATTCCCAAATCCATTAAACGTATTATGTTCTTCTATTGTTTTGTAGTTGCCGCGCGGCACGTCCGGAGTCTCAGAGATCGGCCTCAAATAATTCTGCCTCAATAAAAAGACGCATTCGACAAACAGAAAATTGCGGCGCCGAGCCGCGACTAAGTTGCGCAAAAACTTAGCCTTGCCCCGAACGTCTGCGGCGGAGCGCAAATTACGGCCGCTTCGACAAACATCTGCGCACTCTATCACCGCGTATTATCTTTTACATGCCACTACAATGTTTTGCTTTCAATCAACATTCTACTCAGTCATTTTCAATTCTGCCTGTTTTAAGGTCCAAACACCGCATAAGTACTATATTGGTTACGCCATAAAGTATGCGCGTATCGAGCGAAGGTCGTCTGGCTAGTCCGCGTATCTGAGATTATGCAAGATCAACGGTGAGACAATAATGTTTACTGATGCGTATCCACGGGACGATCGTCCCGCTCCCGCGGCGCGCCGCGCTCACCGATCACTATCGACAATATTAATTGAATCAAAGGGGAACATTATTGCATACGGCGGGAGAATTCAGTGCGTTATCGGCACATCGGCAACGCTACTAGGTACTTTACCTGTCTTCCTTCAATGTAAACGCGGCGCGGCTGCCGCTCCGTAATGATAACGTTGCTAAAGACTCGCGAAGCGCTGTTGATTCCGCTCGACGGGGAAAGTGAACAATGTGAGCACTCCAAGCATCTCGATTCTCGACTAGCCGCATCATTGACTCTTTCTATTTATAGATATGTGGAATATTGGCGTGTGTATGGATTTTATTTTCGAATACCATGCAAATACATCGTTATCCTTTAAATGAGAATCCGGCTGGGCATACATAATCTTACGGACCGCAGCACGTCACTTCAATCGACGGTTCGTGCATACGGCACATTCACGCCTTTGTTTCCGTTTGGTTGCAGACGAGCGGGAGGACGTCCAAAAGAAAACCTTCGCGAAATGGATCAACTCGCAACTGGTAAAAGTAAGTATTTTTTTATCAGTTTTCTCGTCGACCTTGTCCCTCGCCGACAGTGTTACTATTGTGAAGAGCCGGTAGTGCGTGCTCAGCAATTAGCCGGCGAGTAAAGCGCGTGCGGAGCCCGCGCAGACTCGCCGCTTCTAAATGGAACAATTAATATGCTCTATTTAGGTACAGATTATAAAGGATTGACCAATTGAGTGCAACGACTTCTAGTGAACTTCAACGCTTCTGGCTACTAATTGCTCGTATGAATAGACATTCTAGCAGGGAATGACCGTTTTAATTAATGACTAGTTTTAGACAATTCGTACAAGGTTCTCTGCACTGTTTCCGAGGCGAGTACATTGTATTACATGTATTGTTGTTTGGCAGAACGACAAGCCGCTGGTGCAGGACCTGTTCCAAGACTTGCGCGACGGAGAGATCCTGCTCTCGCTGCTCGAGATACTCACCGCGCAACACTATGTGAGAATAAATCTTACCTACAGCCGTGTCCTCTCCCGCGCGATGCCATCGCTCCGTCGTAATCGAACTCCAGCAGTCATCACTGCGCTTAGCTATTTGTTTTTTCTTTCCAACAAAATACAATGAGGAGACTGCTTGTTTATCTCGCTAGGTGGCGCATTATCGCTGGTGTTGTTTTACTGTCAAAAGTTTGAAATATCAATACATAATTTTAGTAAATAAACATTGTCTGGTATTAAAACATGCCTCTGTGTAGTGCATTTCGGTGTAAAAATAAAGGTACACACAGTTTCCATTCTAATTAGAAAAAACGGAAGCTGCATGTGGATCAAAGCTTTGCGCATCAGAAATCAGAAATATTTATTGGCCATAAATAACATTAAATATTACAGGCAAGTCACTATTATAAAAAATACTTAAGTTTAGAATTAAATTTAACTAAGCAAACTAAGTTATTAATTATTTGAATAATTGAAAATAATTCTTCTTGGTAATGTAGTGACCATTTCAAATCTAATGGTTTTTACGACGAGAGCAGGCTTACTGGTTAGTACTTACTTCATTCATTAACACATATAATATAATAACAGTACCTATATTTACTATACCCTATTTATTTCGAAAAATAACTGTATCTAGGCTTGAAACAACGACGTAAAAAAGACGCAGTACCTTCGCTCGTCTCATTTTCAAACCTAGAACCCCAGAATCAAGGAGGCAGCTGGGATAAAAAGGGCTCATACGAGTGCAAGCAATCAGACTAATGACAAGAATCAGCGATGGTGGCGCCATCTGAGATTAGTTCTGTCCGTGGCTCCCCATTGTTAAGCTTTCAAGTATGGTGCGTGATTATATGATATGTGTTATGTAGAAACGCGAGCGCGGACGCATGCGCGTCCACCACATCAACAACGTGAACACGGCGCTGGCCGTGCTCGAGGACAACGGCGTGAAGCTCGTCAACATCTCCAGTAACGACATCGTCGACGGGAACCCCAAGCTTATACTCGGTACGTAGCACGTAACCACAAAATGTACGCTACAGTGGGTCGCGCGGCGCCTCGATCCTTCGATCAATTGATATCTTGTTTTAAAGCTCGTTCACATGCAGTTATTTTATCTTTGACATAGTGACATCTGTGTATTTACTTGCTATATTGTCATTACTTGCTGCTAAGTATTTTAGATGTGTTAAAAATATGCAAGCGGTACATCTGATAAAAAGATGGTGTAGGAAACCTCAACTTTATTTTAAAAGACTTATTCAATGATACCCCACATGTAGGAGAAAGGAGAACATTTTTTTTGTCATCCCCTCTTTACATGTCGTTTTGTCACCATGGGGTTCAGCAAAATTTTTGGGAGCTACCCTTATTTTACAAAAATAAAAGTATTTTTATTTTACTAAAAGTTTATAACTTTGGAAGTTATAAGCCTCTTCAGACAGACAGACATGACGAACTTATAAGGGTTCCTTTTAATGCTACGGTACCCTAAAAACCAGATAATTCCTAATTACTTCTCAACCAGGAAATCAATCTAAATTCTGTGCCATGCAAACCTAGATATTATTATTACGTTACTATTGGTGAATAATCACTAGGGGTTTCGAGCGCCAGCGAAAAATGTGTCTAAATCAAGTTATTTTTTTTATGTTATCAATAAATGTCATGTAATCATGTTTTCCCGCCATGCAATACTAGATTGCAGAACCAAAAACACATATATCCCAAAAACATATTTTTCATCTACATAACTAATGAGGGGCACTAAATAGAAAAATCACATTTTTCTCAATGTAGGTCGCTAACTTGTCGAAAAGGATTTAAAGTAGATTTAAAACTTTATAGCTAGAGGTAAAATAACAGTGTAAGTGTATGTGCAGGTCTGGTGTGGAGCATCATAGTGCACTGGCAGGTGCAATACCACCTGAAGGAGCTGATGTCCTCGCTGCAACACACGTCTCTGGAAAAGACGCTGCTGGCGTGGTGCCGCGCGCAGACGCACGACTATGGCGTCCGCGTGCGCGACTTCACCGGCTCCTGGGCGGACGGGCTCGCGTTCAACGCGCTGCTCCACCGCTGGCGGCCGCAGCTGTTCGACTACGCGGCCGTGGCGGCGCGCCCGCCCGCCGCGCGCCTCGAGCACGCCTTCCGCCTCGCGCACGCGCACCTCGGCATCGACCGCCTGCTGGACCCCGAGGGTGAGGCCGCGCGCCTTCGGACCTCTGTCTCGGCGGAAAAGTATCGAATCACCGACACGCCACGCTTCGTTTGCAGATGTGAACACGCCCAACCCGGACAAGAAGTCTATAATGATGTACCTGATGTGCCTGTTCCAATCGCTGCCGCACGGCGGCGAGGACGTGGGCTCGGCGGGCAGCGAGCCGGCGGACAGCGAGCCGGCGGGCAGCGAGCCGGCGGGCAGCGAGCCGGCCGCCGGCGCCGCCGAGCCCGCGTCGCGGCCGCTGTCCACCGCCACGACGGGCTCGGCTGAGCTGGGCGGGTACTACGCCGCCTTCGAGGAGGTGCTGGCCTGGCTGCTGGAGGCGGAGGAGCGGCTCGCGGCGGAGGCGCCGGCGCCGGCGGCCGGGGTGGAGGCGCCGGCGCCCGGCGAGAGCGCGCTGGCGCGGGTCAAGGAGCGCTTCCACTCGCACGAGCGGTTCCTGCTGGAGCTGTCCGGGCACCAGGCGCGCGTGGGCGCCGTGCTCGAGGAAGGCACGCGGCTCATCCTCGAGGCGGGGCTGTCGCGCGACGAGGCCGCCGAGGTGCGCCTGCAGGTGAGAACGGTCCCGACTAGTTATTTTTATGGTGGCAAACGAGCAGACTGCGGGTCATAGTAATCGATCACCTCGTGGCCCCAGGCGCGGTCGGGACCCGGTCGAGGAGAGCACGGGCTGTTGCGCGGCGATATGAACCGTCGTGATGTCGATTCCAGGTTCGTCTGCTGAACCAGCGCTGGGAAGCGCTGCGCACGCAAGCCATGGCCACGCAGGCGCAGGTTCACGCCGACCTAATGCGGGAGCAGCACCATCACCTCGACCTGTTCCGGTGAGCACCGACACCCTCGCGCGGTTAAACTGTCCATCCAGGGGCACGCCGGGCTTTATTCGCACCCGCGACATTGACGATCTCATTTCAATCATTGACGCCATATCGAAGATCTATTAATATCTCACCTCGACCTCGCTCGAATCTTCACTCTGAGACCGCACTATACTCCCCGCGTTTGCGGCACCGCAAGGAGCACCTTCCGGTGCCGCAAATATTCGCGACTATATATACGACTGTCAGTTTAGCATTGATAAAGGTATTTGTTGGAGTCGGTCGGTGTATACATGCGTGTGCTACAGAGCGTGGCTGACGGCGACCGAGGACCGCATGTCGCGGCTGGGCGCGGCCGGCGCCGAGCGCGGGCCCGCGCTGGCGGCCCGCCTGCGCGCCGTGCGCACGCTGCACGCCGACCTGCGCGCGCAGCAGCACCGCGTGGACGCGCTCGCGGACTGCGTCATCGTCGTCGACGACGACCAACACAACAATACCGACGGTACCCTTCCCTTCTCCACTCTAGATGCGACGATCGTCGGCTACCGGGAAGAGCTCCCCTCATACCGCATTTACAGACACGAAGACGCACCGTCGTGTTTTCATGCACTGCATACAATACATCTCACTCCTCTTCCCTCTTTGCCTCGCCCCTAACTTCCGCTCCCGAGTCGACCGGCGAAGCGACCGACGAACGCACCGGTTATATAAATATAAATCTACTTCTTCAATCGCGTAAATGTGTGACAGTGTAAAGGCACACAGTGTCAGGACGGGAGCGGAACTCGACTGTTGAATGTAACCGCGGCCCGCAGGCGTGGCGGAGATCGAGGACCAGCTGCGCGCGCTGAGCGAGCGCTGGGCGCACACGTGCCAGTGGACCACGCAGCAGCTGCAGCGCCTGGCGCGGCTGCACGACCAGGAGGCCGGCCTGGACGCCGACCACGCCGACCTGCTGCGGGCGGTCGACGCGCTCGAGACGCAGCTCAAACAGGTACCGGCCCCGGATCTTACTCGGGCCCGAGACGAGGCCTCCACCTACCGACTTCACTACCTGACCCATCGACTTCACTACCTGACCCACCGACTCCACTACCTGACCCATCGACTTCTTTTGACCGGTTTTTACGTTTCTGTTCGAAATCTATGATCTCAATAACATGTATGGCGTTGTCTTTCGTATTCGGCGGATCGTGTCCGAGTAACGCCCCGGGTCCCGGTCGGACGAGGCGCCCCTGATCCGCGAGCGAACGTTCCAGATGGAAGCGAACCCCGTGTCGGAGGTGGGCGCCGTGCTGGCGCGCGTGGCGGAGCTGCGGCGCGCGCGGCTGGCGGCGGCGCACGCGGCCGCGCGGCTGGCGGCGCACGGGCGCGCGGCGGCGGCGCACGCGCACGCGGCGGCGGCGCACGGGCGCGCGGCGGCGGCGCACGCGCACGCGCCCGCGGCCGACCGCGCCGAGCGGCTGCAGGACAAGCTCGACGCGCTGCACATGATACTCGACGTGCAGGCGAGCCGGGTCTCTGCTCCTTCTGTACTCTATATATCTCTCTACTCTCTATGCGAGTTGCTGTGACGATGACGGCTCGGCGGCTAGCGCCTGTGTTTACCATCCCCGAACACGACGTTCGCTCAGTATTAGGTGAGTTGGTGGTCGAACGCCTAGCCTGACAACCATAGCAAAATGAATGACGGAGTTTCCGCCGTATTGTCTGGACAAATAAAACTGGCCGCGAATGTTCACAAGTAATGTATGTAGTATTATGCTGAGTTGGAACAGATTATTTGTGGAGAAAAAAACACATTATGTGTTTAATATTTGTAATATAAATATTTGTCTGTAATATTATTAAAAGTAAAACAAAATACCTGAATGCGACATAGTTACGGCCCGTGATATCTCACTCCGGGTGTAAAGAAGAACCCGACGATACCTCACTCGTCGAAATCGGTCAAGCCGTCTAGGCAGCTACTGCAGGTACTTCCTACCGTATATGTTTGTAACTATGTTACAAACATCCCAAAACTATTACCAGCCTTCTCGGGCAGTCGGGTAGAAATAATATTATGTTACCTTGGAAGATGAGTCGGTAGCGGAGAGGGCGCTAATAATCGCAGTGACGTGTTCCCAGATCAAGGAGCTGGGGTTCGAGCTGGAGACGGAGCCCGGCTCGGTGGCGGCGGGCGAGGACGGCCCCGTCCCCGTCCCCGTCCCCGCCAGCGGCGAGGCGGCGGTGACGTCACCGGGCTCGCCCCCCACCCCCACGGTCGCCAAGAAGCCGCGGCTGCAGGAGTCCAGTAAGGACTTCCAGCTCGGGTACAAGCCCTTCGAGGAGTGGGCCGCCGCCGCCGAGGACACGATACGACAAGTATACCTACTACACATACACTCTTACACAACAAATAATTCCTCCCGATGTACCTGTGCGGTAGAACAGAAACTACGCTCTTCCAATGGCAAACTATTGAAACAACGCGCGCTAACATAAAAACAAAATAAATAAAAAATGCTGTTAGTTGTCGCGCCATCTTTTACGAATCGTGTAAGCGAGACAGAGCTAAGGATGCAGAGCGAGCAATATTTGCATTTGCCATTCGCTCTTGCAAATAAAATTCAACAATATATGCGCATGGGCATATATTGTTATTTATATTGGCATGGGCGCGGGGCGAGGGGCACCGGGCGCGGGGCGAGGGGCGAGGGGCGCGGGGCGAGGGGCACTGGGCGCGGGGCGAGGGGCACCGGGCGCGGGGCGAGGGGCACCGGGCGAGGGGCACCGGGCGCGGGGCGAGGGGCACCTGGCGCGGGGCGAGTGGCGCGGGACCGCCGATCTGTGAAACTGCATTAAACACATCAGACAGTACAGTAAAGACAATATTATTGGTTTTTACCCGACTGCCCGAGAAAAAGGAAACTTCCCGAGTGACATAACTACATTTTGCAGTCGGGTATTTTGTGTTTTTTTTAATAATATAAGTCGAATATGAGCTGTCCAGAGTCGGTCTAGAGGTTGTGAAGATATAGGGATTGCGAGGTCTCAGTTCGCCGCGAACTACTAGTTATTTAAAAATCGACCCTTAATTTCAGTACGCTTTATGTATCGGTAACGCCGAATCTATAGTTTTGAGAGATCGGCGAGCGCGATCGTCCCGAGCCGGGGCCCGAACCTTACCTGTCACGTGTGCTCGCAGACCGAACGAGAACTGGAGAACGAGAACGAGAACGAGACCGAGAACGAGAACGAGAACGAGGGACGCAAGAAAATACGCGCGATTATAGAACGTGTGGAGCGAGAGCTCGCGGAGCAGCGCGCGGACTTCGCCAACGTCGAGGAGATACAGCGGAGACTCGCGCGCGAGCACGGACTCGAGGGTAACGACGGTGACGCAGACTACTAGCACGGGCACGGGCACGGGCACGAGCACGACACCCGCCGCGCCAACGGCACTCGGCAAAGACATTACCACTGATTCATATCTATGTGACTAGCCCCGGTACACTCAGTCGTACACTTTACGTTCGAGGACGAAAAAAGAAAACATAATTGTTTGACTTCAAAAAATTATTATCTTACCGGTTCACGTCCACGCCGGTGTCGCAACACTTTAACTCTATCCTTCAATTACTGAGATTCGTTCATTGCTTTTGTGTACCCATTGATTATATATTATCTACTTCGTTATTTATGCAGCTGCTAGTTTGCTACGTGAAAATAAAATAAAATATATTTATGATACGGGCCGGCCCTTCGAGAAGATCCGGCTGTAACTCTGCGTGTGTCACAGAGGACGCGGCGCGGCACGCGGACGGCATCGCGGCGCTGCAGCGTCGCTGGCGCGACATCGAGGCCAGGTCGCGCGACGTGGCGCAGGCGGTCGCGGCGCGCGAGCAGGGCGCCGCCGCCGCGGCCGTGCGCGCCCAGGTGGGCGACGTGCGCGCGTGGGCGGAGCGCACGCGCGCCGACCGCGCCTCCACCAACCTGCTGATACACCTGCGGAACAAGCTGCGGCACCTGCACCAGCTGCGGGCCGCCGTCGACGGCGCCGGGCGGGGCGGCGCGGGCCGCGCGCAGCGGGAGGCGCGCGCCGCGGCCGCCGAGTGCGAGCGGCTGCAGCGCGAGCTGAGCGCGCGCGAGGCGGACCTGAAGCTCGCGCTGAACAGGAAGCCGACGCTCGCGCACGAGGACGCGCGGCGCGGGCTGCACGCGCGCCTCGCCGACCTCGAGGCGCGCGTGCTCGCGGAGCACGCGCTGCTCGCCGACCGCCCGCGCGCCGACCGCGCGCTGCGAGGTACGCACACTACATACTACATACATATACACTGACGATAAATATAAATGCGAAACTTGGCCGTGTGTTTATGTTTAGAGGCGACTCCGCAAGGGAACGTTGAACGGATTATCTGTTTTTTATTTGTTTTTTTTTTTATTAGACTACAAAACTGAACAGACACTAATAATATTATTATTACATATTGAAAGATAAAGTCGAAGTATGGAGGTAGTGTATAGGATACCTTGGATTATTATATAGGATGCTTACAAAATTAAGATAACTATTGCCCGCAACATCGTACGCGTAAAACCCCCCCCCACACCAATGGTTCCTCGCACTCGTCCTTCACTTTCCGCCCCCGCCCCCGCCCCCGCCCCCGACGCAGCACACACCATTTCAAGACTAGGCGCAGCTCGCGGTTTTACATTTTACTCATATTTACCGGGATAAAATGTCTCCGATGCGTTTCCGATACACATAATTTCTTCGCTCTGTCCGTCGGTTACCGTTTCGTGGCTGAACGACTGAACGGTAACAAGGAAATAAACCGAACGGGAACGGACGGGTTATTTTTTATCTTATTCTCGGGATAAAAATCACAAAGAAAGCATGGGGATGAAAACCGCGCTGCCGACTACTATCCGGTCGCGTGTATCGACGGGATTCGTGCGATCCGGCCCTCAGTAATGTGACGATACCGTGTGACAGCGCTGGCGGCGCTGAAGGACGAGCACGGCGCGCTGCAGGCCGCCTGCCACGCGGCCGCGGCGGACGCGGGCGGCGCGCCCGACCTGCGCGGCTCCCTCGAGAGCCTGCTCACCAAGCTGGACGACACGCGCACCATCCTCGACACTAAGGCGGACAAGCTCGAGACAGGTACGGTACTCGGCGTTGTCTACCGCCGCGAGAGAGAGGGAGAGGTCGTACTCGGCGGCCGACGCACTGCCTCGCTCTGGACCGGTGCGGTGACGTCGACGGAGCCGCGGATGGTGTGAACGAGTCGAGCTGATTACGAAGTAGCCGCTGTTTATATACTAAGTGGAGTTATTTAGTTGCCGGAAGGACCGGACCGTAACCCATTAAAGAGATGATATACAAACGCAGAATAGAATGCTCACTCGCACTGACTCACGGCGGAACGGTTCTCGCGGTCGCGGACTCTAACAGATATGGCTGTCGGTCTGTGGACATTCGTTTGATATATAAAAATGCTAATAATGCATGTAACGTTACTCGCAGGGTTGAAGCGGCTCCAGCAGCTGGAGGACGACTCGCGCGAGTTAAACGCGTGCCTCGAGAAGGTGGAGACGTTCCTCGAAGACAACTCGTACATCCCGGTGGGGGAGGTCGAGCTACTCGACCGGATGCTGGACGCCAGTAATGTGAGTGCTCGTCGCAGGCGCTTAATACGTGTAATGAGAACAAAATTTGTGAAATCCACTGTAGTTTTCATTGTAATCCTAATTAATATTATAAATTCGAATGTCTCTCTGTCGTGGTGTTCGTCGCGTTATCACGGCTGAACGGATCGACCTGAATTTTTGCATAGATATAGCTTAAGGGTCGGAGACGGACATAGGCTACTTTTTATTTGTAGTATCGGGTAACGGCTAGTTTAATATAAAGTATTGAGTGCACGAGTGCAGGATTCGACCTAGTCGTCGAATGTAGGAGGAAACGGCCGGTGGAGCCGGACCCCGGAATAATAAACGGAACCTCGCCGAGTGCGAGCGGTCAGAGTGGCGAGGGCGTGCGCGGGTGCGGCGGGAATACGTTGCCCGTGTAGCCCAACGTCCCGTGTATAATTTATTCTGATTCAATCGATAACGTTACAGAAACACGACGAAGAAATATCGAAATCGGAAGAGACAATGTCTCGAATCGAGAGCACCAAAGATGCGATCGTGGAAGATTGCGAGTCCGCGGTGGGGCGGGCGCTGCAGGCGGGCGCGGGCGCGCTGCGCACGCGCCGGTCGCGCGCGGCCGCGGCGCTGCGCGCGCACAACGAGCGCGTGCGCCGCGCGGCCGAGCGCGCCGCCGCCGTGCTGCGCGCCATGGACGCCGTGGAGGCCTGGCTGCGGGACGTGGAGGCGCAGATCCCGCCCGAGGAGGAGTGCGCCATCACGGACTCGGCCGCGCTCTACCGCATGAAGACGCACTTCCAGACGCTCAAGGACCGCTGCGACGACAAGACGCCCGAGTTCCGCGAACTCAACGAAGCCAGTGAGTTTAACCGTTTTAGAGCGACGTCCGTCCTCAGTAGTCACGACGAGTGTCCACACTCGCCGGGACACGTGTTCGATAAAGACCTCATTGTTCTATGTCACTGCGTAGTGTGGTAATGGTAAGCGTCGTGTCCTCTCGTTTGCCTAAAACGGTTCAATGCCGCTCGGAATGTCGACGCGCTGACCGAAACATTGCACCTTAACACCTTAACGGGTAATGTCACCTATAACATCGCCCTTTAATCCGTAGTTTCCGAAGCGGATTCTGCGAGACTCCTGCCAGGCAAAATAAATCGTGCGCTCGAAATTCTCTCGCCTCCTGTCGCCAAAGAGTCCTAAGAACCGAGTGTTGTATATATTCGCCGGTAGCGGTGCGGTAGTGTAGTGGCGAGTGCGGCGCGTGTTGCAGGTAACGACATCCTGCTGGCGGCGGAGGCGCGGCAGCCGGCGGCGCTGGTGCGGCGCGTGACGCACGTGAACGCGCGCTGGACCGCCGTCATGCACGGCGTGTACGAGCGGTACAAGTGAGTGCAGCCGCGCCGCGGTGCTCGCAAGCCTAGCCTGGAAAACGTTAAAAAAACGGACTATTTATATTTTATTTTAGTTGGCTAACCGAACAGCCTACATACAAATAAATTTAAACACTAGGATAATAAGAACACCTAGGCCTACGAAACAAAAAAATATATAAAAGCGAGCGCCCGACTAAACAGAAATAAAGAGAAATTGAGAATGAAAAACGGTGGCTATCATCGATCGAGTCCACGACGAGATACGCCATACGAAATGATAAGGAAATAATTCAAACATTATTACTATAACTAGGTTTCTCTGCCGCATGTCTCCGCTCGTGAGAGTAGAATTGCGCGCGGTACGCGGAATGCGATCCGCTCGAGCAGTAGTAACGTGCGGTCGTGCGGTGGCAGGGTGCTGGCGGAGGCGTGGCACGAGTCGGGCGAGCTGCGCGCGTGGCTCACGCAGGAGGGCGCGTGGCTGGAGGGGCTGGCGCGGCGGCTGCGGCGCTCGCCGGACGCGCCCGCCGACGCGGAGGAGATCGCGCACGAGCTGTGCGCGCTCGAGACCTACGTCGCCAACCGCAGCGAGGAGCGGCTGCAGCGCATCCGGCACATCGGCGCCGCGCTGCAGCACGCGCAGATCATGCCGCAGTGGATACACGCGGAGGTACTTCCTGTTGCTCGGACGGCGCTCCTCGCCCCGAGACCGGCCCGGCGTCCTCGCTAATTAACAGAATTTTTCATTTTTAATTGTAATCTAGCAGATATCGCTTTTTATCTATCCTCTGTTACAAAGTATCGTACCGACCGGGTTCCCGGCCCGATACGACGACTGTATCGACTTTATTCACACAAGTCAAAAATCGATGAATTTTCTGGGTGTGATCGGCGATTAAAGCCTCGAACCACCACAATCACTCCCTATAGATACCGCGGTATGAGAATTTTGTCCCGATAAAAACACACCAAAGTTGGACGAAAGCCCGGCTTATGGGAACAGAAACGGAGCGATGTCATCGGCTATTTATTGGGTGATCGGTTATTTACGACAAAATCGGGCCCGGTCAGTGGTAGAGTGCAAGTTGCGTCGCGCCGCAGGTGTCGGCGGTGACGGAGCGCTGGGAGCGGCTGCGCGCGCAGGCCGCGCAGCGCGTGCGCCTGCTGGAGCGCGCCGCGCACCACGCGCAGCGCTCCGAGGTCGAGGTGGACAAGCTGCAGCAGTGGCTGGACGCCGCCGCGCGGGCGCTCGACCCCGACCCCGGCCCCGGCCCCGACCCCGACCCTCGCCGGCCGCCGCCGGAGAGGGATCAACTGCAGGTGACACGCCGCACACTACCGCGCGAGGTGCTCTCGGTACACGACAGACGATGCAGTACAGACCAAAAGAAGATTAGATTTTTTTAATTTAATTATTTAAGCTCACAAAGAGCGTTATGCAAAACGCTTACACTTTAACTTAACTTAACAAATATACAAACATGCATAAAACCTTAACAGTGAACTTATCTTGCTCAGTAATAATAACGCATTTATAATATTAGTAGGATCGTAGTGAGATCTTGTAGAGGTACCTAGTAGCCGGGCGCGTGCACCGCAGTGCAGTGCGGTGCGACACGTGCGGCATCTCCCATCTCGTGCCCGCAGCGGCTGGCGGGCGAGGTGCCGTCGCAGCGCGCCGTCATGGCGCAGGTGGAGCAGCAGGCGGAGCTGTACGCGCGCGCCGGCAAGCTGGAGGCGGCCGCGCGCCTGCGGGACCAGCTGCAGCTGCTGCAGGTATACCGCGCTCTCTCTCGCGCCGGGCCTCACCCTCCATCCTGTCCGTTATTATCGTCTTCGAATATACTGTCGCATGGAATCAACAGCAGCAGCTGATGGGGACATTTTACACTTTTTACCAGCGGAGTCATTTAAATCATTTTCGAACGCGCTATATTAGTATTAGAAAGTGTACTTCATCTTCGCTATGAGCTGTCAAACGTGGAATCTGTCATAAGTATAGGGATTGTCTCGGTCCGAGGCGAACCGCTTCAGCCTTTAAATATCCCACTGCTGAGACATCGGCCTATCTTAGAAGGGTGATCGGGCCGTATACCCCACGCTGGCCCAGGGCGGGTTGGCAGATTCACAAATGCCATCGATTTTTTCTCCGGAAATATGCAGGTTTCCTTCGTTTTCCTTCACCGAAAAGCCAGTGGTATATATCCGTACACAAGTTCCGAAGAACTCGGCGGTACGGGCCCGCCCGGGTTCGAACCCGCGACCCCACGAATGCGAGGCGAGCGTGCTCCCACTGAGCTATCTCAGGCTGACGATCGCAGTGCATTGCCGCGCAGAGATTTAAAGTTGAATTTTATGCTTCCGGGTGGCAAGGAACCGTCAGGGGCGAGCGAGACGCTTAGCACCACTAGTCGCTGACTATCATTAAAATGGTAGTAATGATATTTGTGTGTGTCAGCGCAAGTTCACCGCGCTGGAGGAGCGGCTGCAGGCGCTGCAGGGCGCGGCCCCCGCGGGCGGGCCGGGCGGGCCGGGCGCGGCCGACGTGGAGTCGCGGCTGGCGAGCGCGCTGGGCACGCTGGGCGCGGTGCAGCGCGGCGCCGGCGCCGGGCTCGTGCCCTCCGACCCCGACCCCGACGCCGTGCGGGCGCAGCTGCGGACCTGTCTGGTGACTACCCCACACTACACTACACGACCACTACCCCACACTACACCACACTACCCCACACTACGCTGACACGGGTTCGGAGTTCCGCGGTGCCGCGGTACATCGATACACCGTAGGCGTGTCAGCCTCGTGCTCGTAGCACTTTCGGACCGGCGACTAAACTATGACGATATGTTTACTTTTGAATTTGAATTATGGGTAATTTTGGATCGTAGATTAACATTTTGCCAAAATTTTCTAAATTAGCTGACGCCATCTTGGAATAGCAATAATAATTGTATCATACTGGGCAGTACTGGGCCCTATCATTAAGTAAGTGAAATTGTGAGTATCACAACTGTATTTACCTGGGCCCGTCCCAATCTTCCGCACAACATTTTTTACACGATCACCACGACCCACGATTGCATTAAGGTGGGCCCAATCTATCCATTTAACTTAAATTTGACTACGACTGCCTGCTTCTTCTTTTGTCTACTGTAGGACAAATATATAGCATCTTCCGGGATAGGTTCGGTGGCGAAGGGCATCTTCTGCCATCTTATTTGATCTAAGGGAAATTAGTCATCATCGCTGTCAGCGTCTGGAGTCGAGTCCGAATCGTCGAGGTCGGGGTCGGGGTCGGGGTCGGGGTCAAGTTCACCGACCAGGCTCCAGGCTCGTCATCGCTATCTTCGGCTCCAGTCTCATTTAGTAGCAGTACGATGGTAGCAGCGTTGCATTCTGCAGAAACATTTGAAACGCAAAAATAAATGAACAGATTTAATATACATTTTAGATTATGTGAGGATCGAGTTAATCGCTACCTCCATACCAAATTTCATTCAAATCCGTTCAGCCGTTACAGAATTGAACGGGAACAAACACACTTACATATTCACACACCTGCACACAAACTTTCACATTTATAATATTAGTGTGATGATGTACCGCTTCATTACAAAAACTAAATTTAAATATATATATATTTATGAATATTTATATTTAATTAATTCCTTTCATGCTTCACATAATATTGTACATTCACTCAAGACTCGCGAATGACGAAGTCGACATATCATCATTTCATATGAAATAAGAAAATTAAGAAACTACACAAAAGAAAATTACACAGGACCTTAAGTTTTTTTAATTATTTACTGTTTCCGAAGTAGAACCACTTCCAATTATCTCACCAATAATACCCCTCTTAATAGTCTACAATAATGAAATAATTGAGTAAAGTCGCGAGTCTGCATACTGCTATTCAATATTCACGTAGATAAAACCTCCTGATTAATAAATTAATTTCCTCGCTTTTGTGAAAGGAGATGCCTCATTCTTGCTAATTTATCGCGTCCGTACTTTTTAAACATTTTTTTATACATTATCTGGTCTGTATTAGTGTTCGTGTGTCTCACACGGGCATCCCCGATACTGAACCCGAGTACGAGCTATTATTATGAAGCGTTATTACTATAACTATTGCGATATTTATAGAAATAATAAATAAAATATTAAAATTGAACTCGATATGTGAGAGTGACATCGTCTGCAATATCGATATACTTGAAGGGATGTACCTGATTCAAGATATATTATCGCAGCCACGACGGTGGTCGGCTCGCGTTGCACGGAGACACGCGATCCTACGCCGATACGCTCCGATAACTACCACTATTGCTCGAATACAGTAAAAAGGAAGGTTAATTGATAATACACTCACGTTAAGTATTTAGTTACTAAAACTTTGTCATATATCTACTTGGGACACGGATTAGATACGAATCAAATACGAGTCGGTCCGCTCTCATCACTGAAGAATATCGTTAGATGTACCAGAACATGGTACGCCCACATCTAGAACTATGGACTCGCTCCCGAGTTCATTTAAATCAAGTAGAAAATGATAATGTTATAATATATTGTCCATTCGGCTTTGTGGTTTAGAAAAAAAAAGATCAGGCACCGAGGGTTGTCGCGTGTAGTGGTTGCATCACGTCACGTGACCGGCTCGGTCATGCAACATGCGACATGTATGCAATAAGGAAACCCACCGCAGGCGAGAGACATGCCGCAACGTGTCGGTGTCGGTGTCGGTGTCGGTGTCGGTGACGGTGTCGGCGTCGGTGTCGGCGTCGGCGTCGGTGTCGGCGTCGGTGTCGGCGTCGGTGTCGGTGTCGGCGTCGGCGTCGGTGTCGGCGTCGGTGTCGGTGTCGGCGTCGGCGTCGGTGTCGGCGTCGGCATCGGCGTCGGCGTCGGCGTCGGCGTCGGAGTCGGTCCCGCGGCGTCAGTCCGTCACCAACATCCGTGACCGATGTGCGAACTCCTATAGAAAAATGCATTCCTAACGTTCTGTGAAAAATAATTAAAATAGAATACTGGTAACGTGGTAACGTTCTATTAGTACGATATAGATTGCCGTGAATAGAAACGTGGACACTGACAGTTGGAGCGGTCCACAAGTTTAAAGTCGCTCAGCGAGCTATGGAAAGAGCTATGCTTGGTGTTTCTCTGAGGGATCGTATCCGGAACGAAGTAATTCGCCAGAGAACCAAAGTCACCGACATAGCGCAGCGTATTAGCAAACTGAAGTGGCAGTGGGCCGGCCATATCTGTCGTAGAACCGATAACCGTTGGGGTAGACGTGTTCTAGAGTGGAGACCGCGAATCGGCAAACGTAGCGTAGGGCGCCCTGAAACTAGATGGAGTGACGATCTGCGTAGGACAGCTGGCAGTGGTTGGAAGAAAAAAGCCGAAGATCGGGTTGAGTGGCGTGCCTTGGGAGAGGCTTATGTCCAGCAGTGGACTATTATAGGCTGATGATGATGATGATGATGAGATTGCCGATGCTTTGGCCGTCGCTATAACCGGATTACACTGTGGATCCTTTCGCGTAAAAGGCAACTTGCAATTTTCCAATAGGCGCGCGTCAAACGATTCGTCGTTCACATTCCATACGAAGTGCGTTACGTTGTAAGTATGTATTGTATATAGTTGTCGTTGTTGTCACCGAGCGCGGGCGTGGTGTTGTGAAGTGTGCTCGCCGGAACCGGAAGCTGGCGGCCGGTCTGATTGTCGGCGCCGCGCCGTCTGTTATGTAACGAGCGCGATGACCGTGAGCCGGACGAGTCGCGGAAACAAACAGATTACAACTCGTACATTATTTGGGAGGACTGATTGTATCAAATAGCAATCGTCCTCCCACAGATCCGTGAACCATTGTATATTGAAACATCTGTTTTACATTTTTTAATCATGCAGTGCACTAAAAAAATTAAAAATAAGCGAATAAATTAAAATTGAAAAAAAAAAACTCGTCATAATTTACGGTTTTATTTTTAAATATTGATGTATCATTTGAATGCGACCAGGAAATGTTTTTACTGTATTGAGGTTAGTGTACATAGGTATGTATGTTGTGTGTCGAGTGTCGTACGCCAGCGCCGGCCCGGCCCCGCCCGCGGCGCCGTGTCAGCGCAATTTGAAAGGATTCTGCGATTTAAATCCGTCAAGGAGTCCCAACGCCTAGGGCTCTCGATGGATGAGGCATTTTGGTCGCTAAGAGGTTTTTGTATATACATTTTTATTATGATAAGAATGAGATTAAAAATATATTTAAGAATAAGATGCTTTCAGAACGTTCTATCTATGGCCTCTTCTAAATAAAAACATTAAATAATTTTATAATAATTAAACGCCGGTAGTAAAACTAATCAAATGGAAAATTATTATAATCATGCTGGTTGGAATGAAACAATTTCTCCACAATGCTATACCTACAAGTAATGTAATAAACCTGACGTACTCGTGTATTGTCTGTCTGTTTACAATAAATGTGGAGTAGAAACCTCGTCCACAGGTCGTTACCTCCGTGTCCGAATGAATTAGTTGTATAGTGTAATGAGTAGTGTGCCGCATTCCGCGCTCAGTACTGTGTACTCGGTACCGTGCGAGTGCTCCATTGACCCGCAGTACAGTAGAGCCGCGCCGCTCGGACTGCACTCGCCGCGCTCGGCGCTCTGACAGTCATGAGCTGGGACTACTTCTATCTGTTGCTAGTGTTCTGTATCGCGCTCTATAGATGGATCGTAAGTTGTGGACATAGACATATACATGACTATACAAAACAAAAACGTCTCCTAATAAAATAATGAACAATCGCTTTAGTGGTTAGTGGGTGTGTTACATGAATAAAAATATTATAATACCTGTCGATAGAAGCCTTCGTTTGTTTCAGACTTGACTTCCTTAAACTCGCCCTCGTCAGGGGCGGACAGTTTACATCGTAGGTTCTCAACATTATTTTGCTGACTGCCCATCTTGAGTTTTATATTTTTTCAGAGCTTCCCAATTTTTCTTACGCGATTCCTTCTACTTCTGTCGCGATTCCGAAACGCCTATTGCCACGATTATATTTAAACGTAATATATTATACAGCCCTAAGAAAGGATCGCATTTTAAATGTTTCCGAAAGTTCAAATTAAGTGAAAAATTAAAACATTGTTATTTTTTTACTATTTTTCTGCATGTCTTTGATCTTCAATAAACATAATTCAGCAAAAAAATTTATTAATTATTAATTTATAAAAACAGTGTTCGACGACTCTAAAGGCTAATAAATATGTAATAAATGTCTTTGAAATTACTCTTTTCTTGAGATAAACATTGGTTTCACTTTTATTTCCGGAAAAACGTTCACTACTCGACGTCTTCTTTATCGTTTCAGTAAGTAGGCAGGCGGTAGGAAATAGAACTATTCTTATTCTTATTCGAGATGGGGGCGATGAGTCCTGCACTGACGTCCCGCATGGGGTGTATTGTGCATTCCCCCCTGCCAGCGTCTACCCGAGCCAACCCAGCTCCTTGAAATAACGGAGCGTAGCTCTGGGCCGCTGGCATAGCTGCTCCAGTTTTTTAGATGACGATGATGATGAGACCAAGTCAAGTTGTCAAGTCAATTAGAACTAATTTTAATTTGCCTTCGTAATTTTGCGAACGAACGAACCTTTGTAAACGGACGACGCCTTCTGTAAAATGCCGTATTTATGTACTGTATGCCGACGACATATCATATAAAAAAACAGTAACCAAATCTACGTTTAAAAGACCTAAAAAAAGCGTCATAGGACTCGTACTGGGATACTAGTCACGCTAGTACCGTAACGGGACTCCGAGTGAGTCCAAGTGCTATAACACGGGTGTTTTTTTCGTCAGAAATACTACCGCACGCTGAGCGAGATCAAATCCGAAGTGGAGTCGATAATAAAGACGGGCCGGCGCGCGGTGGAGGGCGGCGCGGGCGCGGACCTCTCCGCGCGGATCGACGCGCTCAAGGACCTCTACAACAAGCTGGGCGCCGGCGTCACCGAGAGCAAGGCGCGCCTCGAGGCGGCCCTGGTGGCGGCGCGCGACCTGCAGGCCGGCCTGCACCAGCTGCAGGTCACTATTGTCGGTTTTACGTCTAGATTACGGGACGGGAATCCGTCTTTAGGGGAGACATTCGGCGGTGGTCGGAAAAATAAAGCCGAACGGGGAAGGCCGTCGCCCAGCGGCCGACCTGCTAATGCTCACGATAAGATTACATCGAAACACATTCGATATTCCCTATTCTTAGCCGATCGACTACGGTCGCATGAACATTAGTGGAGATCTTTTTTAACGAGATATCGGTGACCGCACCACAGGGCGCGCTGGAGCGGCTGCCCTCGCTGGCGCCGCAGCCGCGCGAGCTGGAGATGTCGCGCATGGAGGCGGGCCGCGCCGCGCTGCGCACGCACCTGGCGGCGTTCGCGGCCGCCGACCCGGCGCGCCTGCGGCCGCTGCGGGACCAGGTGGACGCGCTGGACCGGCGCTGGGAGGCGCTGCGGCGGCCCGCGCCGGCCCCCGCCGCCCCCGCCCCCGCCCCCGCCCTGCGCGAGCGCCTGGCCGCCGTGGCGGCGGAGCTGGAGGGCGGCGCCGTGGCGGCGGTGCGCGCGCGCGCCCTGCACGAGGAGCTGCGCGCGCGCGCCGCCGACGCCGAGGCGACACAGGATCCTGCACTCGGCCAACAATTACAACAGATAGTCGAGCGGCTCGCGGTGAGTAAGGCTCGTATTCTAGCGGGTGGGAGTTATTGAGATGCGGGGCTCGGGGGCTCGGGGGCTCGGGGCCCGGGGGCTCGGGGCCCGGGGCTGGCACTACACTTACTACGAATGACTACCGAGTACCACGTATCTGTATGAATGTACAACAATATGTGTAAACGAGTACCTTTCGGTAGCCGTTCGTAACGATTAGTACCTCGTCCCGGCGCCGCCCGCCGCCCGGTTGTATAGCACACTGTCTACTCTTTTTGTCATAAGAAAATTATCCCTGAGTAACAAGAAACCGTTAAAAAACCATAAAAACACTGTCCCCAAAAGACTCTTATTTTTTAACTAACTAATTCAGCTGCTGAGATACTGGTAATTAGTAAATAGTATTATTACCACAAGAGAGAATAAAAGGTATACCTGTAGCGTATTACACTCGTCGAAGTCCGGACATAAAGAAATGTAACGACACCTCACATGTAATAATCGATCGAGCCCTTCGGGCTCCGGAAGGAGACTGAGACAAACGGGAACACACATGCATACATACTTAGACTCGAAAAATACTAACCTTCATAGGTAATCGGGTAATATAATGTGTGTGTATGTGTTTTACGACAAAAAGAGTAGATAAAATGCGATCGTGGCGCGCATCGAAGGCAGATCACTTTTCGCAATAACATGTACCTCACCGCTCCTCCATACTGGGTCTTCGATCGATATCATGTCGAGTAACAAGTCACGTAATTGTACATTACCTACCATCGCTTTCCGACGTTCTCGCGTCTCGAAAACTCGCATTCCATCTGTCGTTGTTACGCTTCCGGTAATCACTGTTTATACACGATCACGCATTGCGCATCGGGTTCGCGTCACGCGAGTCGGATACGTGCCGCCTCCGACTCGGCCTCCTCCGACTCGGCCACGTCCGACTCGGCCTTGCCTCGATGTCCGAGTCGGAGCGGAGCGGCCGCCTCTAACTAAACGAATAACAAGCACGCGCGTGTCCTCGAGGCGAGCGTGCCGGAGAATGTACATGTACATAGACAGGACACGTGTAAATACTGGGTTGTGGTGTAACTGTGGAACGCTTTGTGTGCGCCGGCATCACCTCACGCTTGCATCAAGTCATCGGGACCGGAAGTACACTCACGGCGGCGCGGGGCCGCACTAAGGCGCCGTTTGTGTTGCAGCCGGCGTACGAGAGCGTCACTGACACGATCAAGCGGAGGCTCGAGAGCCCCGTTTCCCCCCCGCCCGAGTCCGACCGACCCGAATACAAACGGTCCCGCATCCCGCTAGCCCTGCGCAGTCCGGTCCCGATCAAACGCGACCTGACCGACGGCCGGCCTCCTCGCGCCGGCTCCCTCGAGCGCGCCGCGTCCTCGGACTCCGCGGACCGGTCCTCGGGTCCCGCGACGCCCGACACGCCGCGCAAGGACAGCAGCACCTTCAACCTGCTCGAGGACAGCGACCTCTTCACCCAGATATCGGAAAATAAGATCACGCCCGCAGCCGCCTCGAGCCCCGCCCCCGCCCCCGCCCCCTCGGAGTCGTGGCACGTCGTGTCGGTGACGTCACGTGAAATAGTCAAGTCGAATGTGAGCGAAGGCGAGGCGGAGGCCGCCGTCGAGTTCGTGCCGCAGCGTGCGGAGACCGTGCGAGTGGTCGACGACACGGAGCACGAGTCCGCCAGCACGGACGGCGCCACCGGCTCGGACGGCACGGACAGCACGGACAGCACGGACGGTACATACGAAACCGACGAGAGACCCGCTTTAGATCTCGGCACGGAACCGAAGACCTTCGTGGTGGAGGTGCGGACGTTAGAGCAGCGCATGCGCCCCACGCGGGGGGTCGTGACGCGGCGCAGCGGCGGGGGCGGGGCGCCGGACCTGATCCCCGCGGGGGAGCGGGAGGGGGGACGGCGGCAGGAAACAAACGAGTATTTAATCCTGGACGAGGTGCCCAGCGAGCAGGCCGCGCTGCCGGAACCTTCGCACACGGCCGACTCCGCCCGGGCCGGGCCTCCCGCCGGACCCGCCGCGGGCCCGCTGGAGTCCGGCGGCGGCATGCCGCAGGAGGAGGGTATCTACTCGGAGGTCGAGGACACGCCGCAGGTAATCATAGCGGATACTCTATGAGTGAATTAGTATATCACTTTAAAAAACTGTGTGTGTGTGGTTTCGGAACCAAAACGGATGATATAAATAATTCGTACCGGTCGAATAGTCTCAGAAGCGTTGCTGATCCGATGCGTATGAATGTATGAAAAAAATAAAAATATGATTCAAAAATTTCTTTAATATCCAAAATATGTATCCAGGTATTCCAATATTGCATCGATGGAATATTGAATTAACCATGTTGTCTCTCGTTTGCTCTGTGAATCCGCTAATTACTGGATGTGTGCTAATTCCGCCCCGAAGTAGTAACGTTGGAGGTTTGTGGGAGAGAGGGTGCAGTCGTCGGAGACGAGTGTAAAATGTACTTGAACTTTTAACGTCGCATATTTTTGCGTCATACAATTCTTTGTAAATTCGGAAAGTAATAAAGGGCTTTGAATGTTTTTGTACACCTACTGCCCGCCATCTTGTTTTTTCTTCAAAATAGCGTCCACTCATTAAACCTATATGAATCGATAACTGACACGAATACGAACGAGTTTTGTATGAAACAAAATCTACTATACTTTCTTTTCCGCTTTCAAAGTTACACTGTTACCTTTCCCCGACTACTCGTTGGCCTGACGCTTATTATAGACTCGGATGACTGTAAAACAATATTTTTAGATCAAATTCACGCCTTCAGTTTAGTTCTAGGTCAACTCAAAGAAGTCAACTTACCGGCGGCGCCACCGGAGTAACTTTAAGAGATTAATTTCTTGGATTAGATTTTGTCTCATACGAATCTCGTTCGCATTAGTGTCAGTCATCGATTCATAAATATAGCTTTTATGAGTAGCCGATATTTTGAAGAAAAAACAAGACGGGCGGGCAGGAGGTATAGTCAGTCAGGCGTCAAACTAAAATATTTAAGACCCTTTGCATCTCGGGGACATGTTTAACTTTTTATCACGAAAAAATGTGAATCAATGGAGTCTGTACGATGAAATCGAATGTAACATAAATGTTGCCACCGAACTGGAGCTCGCTCGGGGAACTATTAAACTAGTGAGTGTGCGCAGGCGCGTATGTCCGGCGGGCGAGCGGAGTCGCCGGGGCCGGGGCCGGAGCCGGGGCCGGGGCCGCTGTGCACGTCGACGCCGCTGAAGGAGGCGCGCGCGCAGGTCGTCGCCATGTCACCCAAACTCCACTCGCCGCTGCCACAAAGGCAACTCTCCACCGAAAAGTACCAACGCACGGAAGAAGACGGAAAGGTAATACTATAGACTATGTACAGTCCGAGCTCGGCGAGCCGGCTCTCGGTCCGGCGACTCCCCGACGAGGCGGGAGGCGCGGGGGCTACGGCCCCTGCGAGACGCGTTCCGTTAACAAGTGAGTTTACCGTCATGTGCAGCACTCGCCCCCGGCGTCCCCGGCGAGCGAGGCGGGCGCTGGCCCCTCCGTGCTGGTGGCGCGGTTCGGCGCGGCGGCGGGCGCGGAGCTGGCCGCGTACGAGGCCGCCGCCGGCGCCATGTCGCGCCGGCTGGACGTGACGCTGGTCACCGTGGGCGGCGTCGGCGCCGAGCGCGACCCCGCTAAACGGCTCGAGGTAGGCCGCGGCCCGGCCCGGCTGGCGCGCCCCGGCCCGGCCGCTCCACTGACGCCGTGCCGTGTCGTGTCCGCAGATCCTGAAGAACCAGGTGGGCGGCGTGGCGCCGGACGCGGCGGCGCTCATCTCGCGCGGCGACTCGCTCGTCTACTCGGCGCACGCGCGCGACCCGCTGCTCGCCGACTACATACAGACGCACTGCCAGGCGAGTGAACCCCCGCACCTCCGCACCTCCGCACCTCCGCACCTCCACACCTCCACACCACACTCCGACACGCAAACGGCTCATATTATGACGAACATTATATTGTCGCATGTGGCATCGAATCTAAACTACGGAATAAAAACGGAGCGTTAATACATCCTCACGATGTTTCTCTTCACATTCGTTGAAGGAAAACGTCGTGAGGAAGCTTGCATATTTACGGACAAGAAATTTGATGGCGTATGTGAACCCGCCAACCCCCCCACTGGGCCCCAGCGTGGTGGATGTGGCCCGATGACGCTACGAGGGTAGATCCCAGCAGTGGGATATTAAAAGTGCTGATGCATAGTTAATAATTGACCGAGCGAAGCGAAGGTCTCAGAGTTTACTGGGACAAATCGGCACTTGTATGTATGTTTGTATGTTTGTGTATGTATTTGTCCGATGATAACTTGGGAACCGTTGATCCGATCTTAATAAAATTTTGTAGGCAAGTAGTTCATTTCAATACAATTTTTAAGTTCAAATATGAGCTGAATGGGTCCAGGGGTTGTGAAGATATAGGGATCGCGAGGTCTCAGTTCGCCGCGAACTACTAGTATATAAGCATTGTATTGAAAACGGAACAGAATTTAAAATGAGTAACTTGGAATGCAACATTCGTTTGTGTTTTGTCGCGGGCCATTTGTGATTGACCGAGCGAAGCGAAGGTCTCAGGCATTTGTGTTTCTGTGTAATTTTTAAGTTCGAATATAAGCTGAATAGGTCCAGGGGTTGTGAAGATACAGGGGTCGCGACTCGCGAGGTCTCAGGCCGCCGCGAGCGACTAGTGTATATGCAGTCTCGTGTGAACGGCCGCGGGTCGGTTCGGTCGCAGGACAAGCTGCGCAACAAGTGGTCGCTGGTGATGTCGGAGGTGGAAGCCAAGCGGGCGCTCGCCATCGCCGCCGAGGAACAGCTCGCCGAGCTGGACGCGCTGCTCGGCGCGCTCGATAACTGGCTCAAAGAGTTCGATAATAAGATCAACACCAAGCAGGTATACCTTTTTGTCTTCCATTTATTATATTTATTAGATATTTTATTTATAGATTTTCAAAATGTCTGTTTTGAAAATGTCTACATATAGATGGATTATTGTCTATTGTCTATCCTTACTAATTGAGCGAGCGAAGCGAGTTCTCAGAGTCTACGGGAACAAATCGGCATTTTTATGTATGTTTATATGTTTGCATGCTTGTATGTTTGTGTGTATATTTGTCCGACGATAACTTGCGTACCGTAGATCTGACCTTCATGAAAATTTTCAGGCAAGTAGTTCATGACAGTACAGTTTTCAAGTTCGAGTATGAGCATAATCGGTCAAGGGGTTGCAAAGATATAGGGGTCGAACGGAACAGAGAATAAAATTCGTTTCTTATAAAACAAACTAGATGGCATACTATGCACTTAAAACGCGGTGTCGAGATCCGCAGATAGAAAGCAGCCGTAATCCCGTCATTGACTACACAATTTTGACCTTAGCATCGTTATAATACGACACAAACATCGAGATGTTACGCCTGACTTCATAAGATGTGGTACATTGACGCGAGATTTAATTTTTTCTATCTCTTGACGCCACACTTTGTGTATTTAGCCAGAATGAACGAATATTCTTTATTGTCACACAGTTGCATTCTTAACAATTACAAAATATAAAAAAGTAAAGAATGCTTCCATTATGGACTCGTCAACTTGCTACAATTTTTAACAATATTATTTATATCATTGTATATTAGGCATTTTTTGTCTCCCTCAAAAAACGACAATATTAGGAGGATTTATCAATTCTATTTTTGAGTATTGAGTATTAGTATCGAGTATTTTTGAATATTGAGAGTATTTTTGAGTGTCAAGTATTGTAATATTTCTAGTGAAGTCAAATATTTCACAATTAAAATAAGTCTCAGTCATAGTCTAAGTCAAGCAAAGTAAGTCACGGTCAAGTCTAAGTCATGCCCCAGTAAAGTGGTGGAGACTACTAGAGGTTTTTATGGAGTTTTGAAACAACACGAAGAGTCACGTTTCACAACATTACGACCAATTAGGTACCAAACAAATCAGCATCATCATCATCATTTACTGTCATAGGAACCATGCATTACCTGTCTGTTATATGCTTTGTTAAATGGCAACTCTATGGAAACTGTCGAAAGTGGTCGAAAAATCAATGACAAGTTTTGATTTGGAAGAACAACATATCATTTAGATATCTATCTATACATTATGAGCAGTGTACATTATGTAGGTAAGTGAAATAAAATCTTGTAAAACAGAACATCTCGAGGTCTCGGCTCGGGGCGAACTACTAGTATTACAATAGGTGATAACGGCAGTAAAGTTAAAGAGCGAATGGCATGTAATAACCTGTGGTAGGTGAACAAGCTGAAGGAGGAGCTGGCGTCCCGCGAGTGGGAGGCGGAGCACCTGCAGGAGCTGGCCCGCGCGCTGAGGGCGCAGCGCGTGGCGTGGCCGGAGCGCGCGCTGGCCGCCGCGCTGCGGGGGCTCGCGCGCGCCAGGGAGGCCTACGGCCGCGCGCACGGCGACCAGGTACGGAGCGCGCGCTGGCCGCCGCGCTGCGGGGGCTCGCGCGCGCCAGGGAGGCCTACGGCCGCGCGCACGGCGACCAGGTACGGAGCGCGCGCTGGCCGCCGCGCTGCGGGGGCTCGCGCGCGCCAGGGAGGCCTACGGCCGCGCGCACGGCGACCAGGTACGGAGCGCGCGCTGGCCGCCGCGCTGCGGGGGCTCGCGCGCGCCAGGGAGGCCTACGGCCGCGCGCACGGCGACCAGGTACGGAGCGCGCGCTGGCCGCCGCGCTGCGGGGGCTCGCGCGCGCCAGGGAGGCCTACCTGGCTGGCCGCACTTGGTTCACAGTGACGGCCCACCGCGAGTGGCCGCTCCGAACGGTCTCGATATAATTCGAAATATTTGGCTCACCCATCGCCAGGACGAGGTCATAATAGAACGTGAAACGTGTGCTTTATCGACATTCATATTTTATTTCGTTATTACACCTACAAAGTTTTCAGCATTTGCAGCGTTTTGTGAGCTATTTTGTTTATTCCCACTCGACTCCGTAAATATTTAACGGAGTTGGATGACATTTTGCACGGGGCTTAGCTGTTAAAAAGCTGTGCTCATGCTAGATGCACGTAACGAGCGCAACTTTTTCACAGATAATTTCACAACTTTGATATGCCGATTCACTTTCATCTATTTTGAAAACGCATTGCTTTCGTGTTCAAAAAGTAATTTTTTAAGCGGACTCTATTCGTTCGTGAATTTTCGAATATCGGAGACCGGCAACTCTGTCCAACTGGCAAACTTACTTGTCTTGAGACTTTAAAACAGCTGACATGCCGACTTTGACAAGCAAATCATATGACATAAAAAAAATAAAAAATGAAAAGTAACTCGTCCTATACGATTACGTCACGAGCTGTGTCAAGAGCCACGTGCTAGAAAATAGTAATTTGCCCAGTGTCCAGGTCGTTAGGTTACTCGTACGTAACATAATGTAAGCCCCGTGTCAGGCGGGCGCGGCGGGCGCGGCGGCGGGCGCGGCGGCGGGCGCGGCGGCACGCGCCGGCGAGCTCGTGCTGCGCGCCAACCGCGCGCGCGAGGCGGCGGCGCGCCTGCACGCGGCGCTGCGCGCGGGCCCGCTCGGGGGCAAGCTGTACGACGACTTCCCGCTGCAGGAGGACGCGCTCGCGGTCGGTATATCGCACTCGCCCCGCTATTTGTAATGTCCTCGTGGTGTTTCATTTGTGCCGGCGGCTCGGATTGGAATCGTAACAGTGACGAGAACTAGTTTTGTAATTATAATGATACTTTTCTATAATTCTGTGTCGCTCACCTGATGTTGAGCGTCACGCTCTCCCATAATAGTTCAGTGCCACCCGGAATTTTAAACTTCAACAGTTTAAAACTATGCGCGGCTTTGCACTGCGCTCGTCACCCTGAGATGTTAGATGTTAAATCTCTGTATGCCCAGTAATTAAGTTGGAAACATTGTCCTTCAATCCGGAACACAGTAATGCTTGCACCCTACTGCTCGGCGGTTGAATAACTGGCAAAGGTTGGTACTTCCCCAGTCGGACTCTGCAAGAGAGCCCTACCACTACGATTGGTTACCGGGCCAGGTATTCGACCGGGTAGTTCACCTGATTCTAAGCTACGGTGGACACGGTTAGCGTGTAATGGTGGTAGACGCGTACGCTCAGGACGGTAGCCGGTAGCAAACTGATTCGTGGACTCCCCCCCCCTTCCCCCACAGCGCATTCGGGCCTCGATCCCGGAGGTGCAGGCGGCGGTGGCGGCGGTGGACGCGGAGTACGGCGCGGCCCGCACGAGCGCGGGCGAGCACGCCGAGCAGCTCGCGCGCGTGCGCGACAAGCTGCACGACGAGTGGCGAGCGTTCAACGAACACTACAAGGAGAGAAGCGACAAGTCAGTACTCGACATTGTTCACCCTATGGTTTCGTCCCGTTTCATTTCTACAGGGACGATATTAAAGGACGGCAAGGGAAGATTGAAGAAATTATAAAGGGGACCGTATATACCGTTATTATAAACGTCACCCTTGCTTAATTGTCGTCGTGCAGGCACGGCGCGTGTCAAGCGGTCTGGGCGGCGCTGTACGCGGCGCTCGAGTCGTGCGGCGAGTGGGCCGAGAGCGCCGCGCGGGCGCTCGCCGCCGCCGAGAGCGCCGCGCCGCGCGAGCGCCACGCGGCGCTGCAGGACATCGACACGCAGGCGAGTGCACCTCCCCTCCACATCCCCGACCCCGACCTCGACCCCGATCCCGACCCCGACCCCGACCCCGACCCCGACCCTGACCCCGACCCCGACCGAACTCACATCGGACGTTCACTCGCTTATCGGTTTTCTAACGTAATCGTCGCAAAACGATATCAGTCAAGGGAAACATAATTATGCGAGGGCTCGAACCCTGACAAGGTAGCGATGCTACCACGCTCCGAAACATAGGCGAGGCAAGTCTACACGACTCGTCAGTGTAACCGCGAGACTCGTGCGAGTAGCTGCGGCGAGGGAACCCGGCGATACCGGTCACACCGGGGACCAGTGTTCGGGACCTTCAGCCGACAGCTCGGGGTCGAGTGTTACCCGCCCGAGTGGCCTCCGACACCGAAACTTCCGGGGACGGCTGAGGATCGAACCCGGCGCTTGGGTCGCCGTGTCCTAACCAAACTCAGATATTATACAAAATATACAACGAGAACAGTTTTTTTTTTTTAAATTATTTATTGACTTCTTACTCGAACTTGATGGTAAAATAATAAAATTAGGAGTTTCACGTGACATCCGTTAGGAACAGAACAATTGGGAGGTGAGATTGTGGCGGAGGTAGTGTAACGGCCCGGCCCGTGCAGGTGTCGCAGCGCATGCGCACGGTGCAGGCGGCGCGGGCGCACACGCGCGCGGTGGTGGGCGCGTGCGGCGCGGCGCTCGCGCGCGACGTGCAGGACCAGATGGACCAGCTCAACGAGCGCGTGCACCGCCTGCAGCTCGACCTGAAGCGGCTGCGGTCGGCCCCCGGCGAGCCCACAGTGGGGGACGCCGAGCGCGTGGGCCCCACAGCGGGGCCGGAAGCCGAGCGCGCGGGCCCCGCAGTGGGGGACGCCGAGCGCGCGGGCCCCACAGCGGGGCCGGAAGCCGAGCGCGCGGGCCCCACAGCGGGGCCGGAAGCCGAGCGCGCGGGCCCCGCAGTGGTGGACGCCGAGCTCGCGGGCCCCGCAGTGGGGGACGCCGAGCGCGCGGGCCCCGCAGTGGGGGACGCCGAGCGCGCGGGCCCCACAGAGGCGGACGCCGAGCGCGCGGGCCCTGCCGTGGGGGACGCTGAGCGCGCGGGCCCCACAGTGGGGGACGCCGAGCGCGCGGGCCCCACAGAGGGGGACGCCGAGCGCGCGGGCCCTGCCGTGGGGGACGCTGAGCGCGCGGGCCCCACAGAGGGGCGCGCCGCCGCTGCGCTCGACGCCGTGCGCGACCTGCTCGACCACACCAGCCCCAACCCCTCGGACGCCACCAGCCTCGCCATACGGACCAGCCTCGTCAAGGTATCTATATAACATAACCACCCACTACACTACACTACACTACACATCTATTCAACAATGTCTTGAAACCCTCACTTGACCTATAATCCTTTTCACGTCAGAGATGAACGCGCAACAAAATGTCTCCTTATACTAGTTCACGAATCAAAATCGAGTAGACGAGCAAAGAGCAAAGATGTGTTCAAATAATTGTCATATTTTCTGTGATGAATCACAATTATTTAAATTTTCACTGGAATGTATTGACTGACTGCAAATCCTTACTAATATTATAGATGCCAAAGTAACAGTCTCTCTGGGTGCTTATCGCGCTATTAAGGCTAAACGGCTGAACGGATCGAGCTGAACTTTTGCATATATATAGCTTAAGGGTGTACGTATTGAAATGTTAAAAATTTGAATAGCTAACGGCGAAATGTCTAGGTTTAAAATGTCTAAAATCTAAATGTTAAATTGTTTAAAAGTGAAAATACCACAATGTAAAAATAAAAAATTAAATGGCCAGAAAGTCTTATTTCAAAATGCCCAAGTTCAAAAGATTTAAAGTGAAAATGACTAATATTCAAATTATACAATTATGTTACACTTACTCTTTAGCGTTTCGCCGGCTGCTACGGCGTAACGCCAGCTTCGCTCGCTCGGCTCGCGCGTTGTTTGTCGCAGTTCAAAAATAACCTCAGCTTCAGTCAAGGCCACTGTGTTAGTTACTTTTTAGCGCGTCGCCGGCCGCTGCCGCGGCACGCTCGCTGCGCTCTCTCGCCTCGCGCGTTGTTTGTCGCAGTTCAAACATAACCTAACCTAGTGTTCGGGGCTACTATATATATTAAATTAAACATATCGAGTTGTTCCGTTATTTTAGAAAACAAATTACTCCGTTATTGCGTTCCTACTAAAATTAGTCAGACAAAGAATAAAATGACAACAAAATAAATAGCAAGAATACCTACATGTCATGTTAGAATTTCTTTAAAAATCAGAAAAGTCCACTGCAATATTATTTGCATTGGTACTAAGATTGCTCACAGTTTTTGCAAGGCACTTAATTAAAATTTTTACTACATTTTGAACTTAGACCATTTAACATTTTAAATATTTTAGTGTTTTAATCGTTTGACATTGATGTTTCCTAATTTGACTTTGTTCATAATGACTTACACCATGTAACATATAGATTTTAGACATTTTGAACCTAGACATTTCGCCGTTTGCTATTTAAACTTTTAACATTTCAATACGTATCCAGTTTAAGGATCGGAGACGGACATAGGCTACCTTTTTTTTTAAGGTCCACACGAACGAAGTCGCGGGTAACAGTTAGTAATATATACATACAGCTTAACGAGATCGTTGTTCCTACACTCACAAAAGTTCGAGGAAAGCGCTGGTTGCGGGGACTCCAATCGGGCGTTTGGCTATCTAATCGGTTTTGTCTACTCTTGCTTAGAAATGAGCCAATGAGAGTACATTTTTGTAGGTGATATTTTGACAGATGCGCGATGGTGCGCTTTGACCGTCCGGAATGCGGAATTCAGCGGTGACCTGCGACTTACAATCATCATCATTGGCGGCTCAGTAGCCCACTGCCCCTACAGTGGGCTCACAAACCCCCTAAATCTTTCGACCGTGTTTCCTCTTTTTAAATATAAGCTAACCCCATATGCAAAGAAAGTGTCATTGATGAAAAATTTTAGACGGAAAAACGACACGAGGAACATTATTTTAAACTAAGACAACAAAAATTAGTTCGCAACCGATTGAATTGGCGATGTTCGTGTCGCTTCCGAGAACCAAACGTCCTAAACGCTGAACGAGCGCCGTCACTGACACCCGCCGCCGCCGCCGCTGGCACGCGGCCAACGCGCTGTCACACGCTGTTCTGCACCTTATCGGACGACGATACAGTTACTATTCGACCATCGCTTACACGTAACTGCAGTGCGTTTTCTTTTCTTTATCGCAAATGTAGTAGGCATGCCATTTTAAACTGTAAAGTGCAAGCTGTAAAGATTGTTATGAGTGAACGAATGCCGACGGTTACTTTGTTTATTTGCAATGGTGTAATAGCAGTTTCGTTTCGGTTCCTCGCGCGATAAGAATAAAGCTCACGTGTGCTTCACTCGAAGGTGTGTTTCCCGGTTGTTTATCTTCTATACGTTACTTAGTATAGAATAAGGTCTCTTTCCGCGTCTGTATGTCTGTATATTTAAAGTGGGTTAAATATTACAATCATATAGAGTGGTGTCGAGTGAAGTGGCACGAGCCTGGTAATTTGCAACGGTGCACTGTCAGCTGCAGTCCGGTGCCGAGGTATGGGCTAGGGCCGCGGACTGGGAAGGAGCGTTCCATCAGTATGCACTCTTTTAGACACAGACTTAAAAAGACAACATCAAACAACTCTTTACGTGTATGGGAGCTAGCCTTAGACTATTGTTCAGCAAAATTTCATGCATATACGTTTATAACTTTGGAAGTTATAAGGCTGTAAAGGATTCTGACAGACAGACGGACATGACGGCCTTATAAGGCTTCTTTGTAGTAAGACGGAACCCTAAAAAATCGCCTGCAAAAAGTAGCTTAATTCTGTCACTCCGGACGTAAAGAGGAATCTATACCTCACTCGTCAAAACCGGTCATGCCGTTTAGGCTACAGGAGGTTGTATAGAAACACACAATCATACTTAAGTACTTATATACGTTTACCCCAAAAACATTGCGCTCCTTCTTGGGAAGTCTGCTAAAAATGGGTGTTGACAGAAAGACATGAAAAGCCGGACAACGAAGTGATTCTTTATGGATAATTTTTCTTGTTGAGGTATAGAACCGTAAGAAAACAATCTATCGGACATTGTCTTATACACTACACTGATAATTTGTGAAATATAATATATAAACGAATATAAATGATAATGTGTAAACGAATATGTACTCGAGTATCTTGAAATATTTGACTCTAGGGCTAGCCACTCCACCGTCCACGACAAATATGTATGACGAACACACCGGAATGGATGTTCCAGCGTTTGGAATTTATTAACGACAGACCGCGCGCCTAACATTACAAATGGTCGCGAGAGCTTAATCTGGGACATTGACTCGTCTTGTATCGTGATGTCGCGCGGCTCCCCGTCCACGCCGCGCCCCGGCCTCGTCCCCGTCCCGTCCCCGGGGAGTTGCGGAGTCACGCCGCGAATTGCGCTACTTCTCAAAAACATAACATCTTCATTTTCACCGCAGTCTTCCATTTCACCTTCATTTTCACCGCAGTCTTCCATTTCACATCAAAGAGTGCGCTCACCATCAAGGTTACTACGCAGTTCGTGTTGTTTAGCTCCTCTTAAATCTCTTAAATCCGGGTATCTTGCCGGATGTCAGTCGACGCGACAGAACACTTCCTACACAACACAACCTTGTTATAAATTGGTCCATTTGTAAACCGAGAGATAGAGACGTACCGTTGCACTTGTAACATTGTTGTAGCCTCTCTTATAATGGCCATTTCTGCCCGTTTGTGGTGTGAGTGTGAGTAATATCTATTTGCCTTCTATATTATCTGTCATCGATTTTATTACCAACCTATGCATTTTTCACGCGAACTCTCGAGTTCCTTGAAGGGGCTTTCTAGAATGCGTTATTTCAGCGGACGGTTGCGACTGCGACATGCCCGCGACCGGCACTCTTGTCATCATTATCTCTCGCCATCATTATTTATGTCGCGGGTCCAAACGGAACAGTTCACGCCTAACCGAATTTGTATATGACAATATATCCTAAAATAAAGAATATCGGTAAAAAGAAAGTGTCCTTTATAATAAGCGCAATATGGCGGAGAGTGTCGTCTGGGCCGACGTTAATGCGGCAGGTGACGTCACGGGCCGCTGAGGACGCTCCCCGGTGACGTCACTATCTCGAGATAATGTCACACGCGCCCTCGAGTATATCCCACGTTTTGTTTTGAGGTCGCTGAGCAGAGTTCAAATTGTTGGTGAAACTTTATCAGTTGAAACTTTAAATTACTTATGCTGGATTTTTCCAACGTCCGAAAACTGTTAGCTGAGGAATGATAAGCGGTTTGACAGAAAATATATCAAAACGCCGATTTATTCTAAGAAAAAAAATACTTTCGTTTGGTCGATATCCACCCTTAACCGTACAGAGTGGCCCATCGGCAAGTGACCGTCCGAAAAGAGCTTATAGTACTCTTTATTATGAACAACTTTTACTATGGGACCAACACTGAAATCGAGAAAAAAAAAACTGCTGTTCCATACATTTTGTCGAGTGTCATTGACATTTGTCTATGGAACAGCAGATTATTTTTTCTGGTTTTCATGGTTGGTCCCATAGTAAAAGTTGTTCATAATTAAAATTAAAATTAAATTAAATTAAAAATCATTTATTTCGGAACCAGTCCATAGTCGCGGGCACATTACATAAAATCAAATTAAATAAAATTATTACATTAAAAGTCACAATCAAAATTACAATCATAACGAAATCAATCAATAAAATACAATCATAAAAATAATAAATAATAATGAGTACTATAAGCCCTTTTCGGGCGATTTGCCGAAGGGTCATCCTGTATAAAGTAATCGTTTGCTGAAATTGTCTATCCGGTACAGTTGAAATCGCATTCGTCACGATTAGTATTCCGCGTGGAGTCATGACACGCGCGGGCCGCGTCACGCCGCGCGCCGCACGGGCCGGGCGCGAGCAGAGCGCGGAGGGGGTATTGGTGGTAACCCCACGGGGTGCAGCCGGTATCTTTCGAACATTTCTCGCTTGTCACCGAAAATAAATAAAAGACAATAGGTAAGGATGAACCCGAGTAACCTGCACGGTTTCATTGTTAGAATAATGGGCGTATGTCGTAATGCTCAAGCTTGGCAGGCGGCTCGGGAATCTTAGTACGCTCACTGCTTACTAAGAAGACGCTGCCATCCTCCGATGGTTCTGGTTGCAGTTTTTGGACATACCTGGGTCCGTGGCGAAGATGCTCTTAGTTCACGCGGTTCTAATTTACCTTTGTTTCAGTCATTTTTATGCACTGAACCTAAATACATGTGTTTGTAAGTGCATGTCCGAATGCAGCGAGTGCGGTAACAGGCGCGTCATCGTCCGTGCGATGTCCGCATGCCGCTATATTTATACGAGTATTTCGGGCGCGTCGCGTGTAGCGCACTCTTGTGTCGTGTCGCGTGTCGTGCGGAATGTAAACATTACGATTTATTCCTCATCAGCTAAAGGACACGCAAAAATGTAAACCCTGACTTTTCCGGACGGACTGGCCATCGATCGTGGCCCTTTCTCAAACCATCACGCATTTTTTCTGAATATGAATTTTATTTCCGGTTGGATGTCGGCCCCCATTTTACGGTTTTCAAAAGCTCTCCTCCAATGTCGCCCGCTTTATGTATATAAATGTAACAATTCTTTCATTCCGTCAATGTAAGTGAACGCTCCGTCGTCGACGCGTTTCGCACCTTCGACTTCACTTAGTGATGAGTTTCTCTCTCATCACCCACCCATTAGAGCCAGACGGGTCGATCCAGTTTTTGGGTGAGTGTGAGCGAGAGGGGTGAGAACACCGCGATGCTGACGGTTATTGGTGTTGTCAGCGCGGCAATAACTCGCGGGGAGGTACTACTCGCTTACTAACTCTATATAGTACGACGCATTCTGTTCCGAATACTCTCGCTTGTTAATCTGACTCGATTGTTGTTTATAAATATTTCAATCACTACATACTCGTAATTACGCATTCACGGGGAAATTAACGTCCCTGTGTTATTGGTTTGGATGATCTTAACCCATTGCTGCCGTGGTGTGGTCTGTGAGACACCAGAGTCAAAATATACCAAACTTGTTACTGACATTATGCATTCTCAGGAAAATTAGCAGTTCTGTCTTAAAAGTTTTAACGCTATTGTGTCGTATTATGGTTTAGGATTATTTTATCAACAAGTAGTAGTGGAAGTACATGCGTGTATAATAAAATGACGATGTATCGTAAATCTTTGCTGGAGTAAGAATACTCTACCGACGGCATATTGCGGCTAATATAAATACCTGTAACCAGATGTTAGAATAATTTGTAAGATTATGAAGTTATATTGATTTTGTACTACTTTTGATCGCGAAAAAGTAGAAAGTAGATGAGAATCAGTGGGTCAATATATATGCAAAAATTACATTTTATGCGGCATCCATTACACAAACTATACAGGTCCAAACGGTGACATTAATCCGAAAAAAATATGAGGTTCCTCATACCAAGGGCTTCACCAAAATACCCCCATGTATGTTTTACGAGTTTTCGTATTTTAGGAGTTATGATTATTTTTATTGTCTCGTATGAGCGGCTAAAAATATAGAAAAATATTATGACTTTTAAATTAAATTTTTGTCTTTTATGTAATGACTTAAGGATAAACGACTTTCATACAAAACTGTCGATGCCTTTTTAGGCGTCCTACTACGATTTTGAACTGGGCATGACTTAACATAGGTCTAATTTGACCTCTAAGTATCGCAAAGTCGATAATTTAAAATGTTCATGGCTAGGAAATACCATCTTTCAACCCAATAATTACGACAAATTTTACGATTGTAGTGGTGTGTTCTTTACATGCGAATCATGCGATCATGGTGTGCGTGAAATATTGATGTGTGCGTGCGTCTTGCAAAAATTGTGTACACTGGTTGTGCCGCGCGCGCGTCACGCGGTTTACGCGACGTTGCCAGCTTGTCGGTGGGTGTGTGAGCGAGACTAGGTATCCTTGCCTCGCGGCTTAGTCCGCGCGCGGCCTTCGATAATTGCGACGTTGCGAGATTCGGTATCGGTGTGCAGTGCAGTGTTTGATTTGGTTACCTAATCTATCTATACCAATATTATAAAGAGGAAAGATTTGATTGTTTATTTATTTCATTGTTTGTTTGTTTGTTTGCATTGAATAGGCTCCGAAACTACTGAACCGATTTGAAAAATTCTTTCGCTGTTGGGAAGCTTCACTATCCCCGGGTGACATAGGTTATATTATATTTTCAAAAAAATTAGGGATCCTTACTAAAACTCCAATAATGTAACCCAAGATGATGTATTTCGCGTGCACTGCGAAAACTATTGATGATGAAAGAATAGTCTATACCAATATAATAAAGAGGAAAAATTTGATTGTTTGTTTGTTTGCATTGAATAGGCTTCGAAACTACTGAACCGATTTGAAAAATTCTTTCACTGTTGGGAAGCTACACTATCCCTATACTATATTATATTATATTTTTAAAAAATTTGGGATCCTTACTAAAACTCGAATAATGTAACCCAAGATGTAAAAAAAAATACCTAAAATATCCTTTACATCGCGTGCGTTGCGACAACTATTGATGATGATAGAATAATCTATCTATACCAATATTATAAAGAGGAAAGATTTGATTCTTTGTTTGTTTGTTTATTTGCATTGAATAGGCTCCGAAACTACTGAACGGATTTGAAAAATTATTTCGCTGTTGGGTAGCTTTTCAGCTTTCTTCATATTTTTTTTTTTTTGTATCTTGACGCAAATAGAAGGGTTTTCGTGTGTGTATTATAATTTTTATTTTTTTGTTAAATACCCGTGCGAAGCCGGGGCGGGCTGCTAGTAACCTAATAATAACTTACATAATTATAATAGAATGCAGCAGACATCATCGTTGCGCTATAGACGCCATCAATATTCTGGCCAAAAAAAGAGCACGAAACGTGTTCGTGCTCGGCTGAAATATTATCATGGCGAAGGTGTTTCGTAAGTGCCTACCTACCTACCTAATTTATAAATAAAAAATATAATTCAAGACTTCTTGCCCATTTTCATGGCGATGGGGGGATTTCTACCCTTCCAACTGCGATTTTCATTTGCGGTCATAGATTTTAAGGATCATCATCATCATCATCATCAGCCTGTTCCCTATCGGTCATAGATTTAAAATTCATCATCATCATGATCAGCACGTTTCCTAACGTATCGAGACTTCTTGCCCATTTTCATGGCGATAGGGGATTTCTACCCGTCAAACTGCGACGTTCATTATCGGTCATAGATTTTAACCATAATCATCATCATCATTAGCCAAATTGCTACCGTATGGAGGCTTCTTACCCGTTTTCATCATGCTCCTCCTTTTTTTTTAACTTTACAAGTCGACCTAAACGATCCAGCCATACCCAACTGCAGGACCGCCCCGCGGGCCGCTCGCGGCCCGCGCAGCCTCGCGAAATACTAGTTTATATGTATAAAAATTATTATTCTATTCTTATATTTTGAGGACTTTGACATAGGTAACCATTTATAAATTTTTAGGGTTCCGTAGTACTACAAGGAACCCTTATAAGTTTGTCATGTCCGTCTGTCTGTCTGTCTGTCCGTCTGTCTGTTTGAATCCTTTACAGCCCGCACCGGCTTCGCACGGGTATATAACAAAAAAATAAAAATTATAATACACACACAAATCCCTTCTATTTGCGTCAAGTTACAAAAAAAATATATATATAAAGAAAGCTAAAAAGCTACCCAACAGCAAAAGAATTTTTCAAATCGGTTCAGTAGTTTCGGAGCCTATTCAATGCAAACAAACAAACAATCAAATCTTTCCTCTTTATAATATTTATTTTTGGTGTGACTAACTAATAACCCCATATCTAAAATTTGTTGGAATTCGGCATTTCTGAGTATGGGGCTCGGTGCGCGCTCCATCAGTGCCAGGAAAAATAATGCAAAATTACGGGGAAAAAAATTCACCTCAATAATGATGATGAATGTGGTTTTTGCATTTTTATGTATGATCTCGTTGCGCGCACGCTCACTGATCCCGGGAAAAATATTGAAAAAATTCTGAAAAACTTCCTTCTTAGTGAAATAATAGATTTTTTGTAAAAGGTGCCTATATAGGTATAGGTACCTATATAGGTAGGTGGTAAGGTGGTAGATAGAGGTATATGAAAATCTTGAATATTTCGTGCTGCGCGATTGAAATATGTGCATAATACTAATAATACCTACCTACCTACCAACCAACCAACCAACCTACCTACCTACCTACATACCTACCTATTAGTTAGTTTTGTGTGTTGTGTACACACAAAATAACAAATAACAAACAACAGTACCTATGGACTAAATTAATCTAACCCGGGTCTAAAATCCATATTTTTAGTCGCAGAATAATGTCTATCGACGCGGAAAACATAACATTTTTGGGTATTGCATATTTCATTACGTTCATTTCATTAGGTATTAGGTATGTAAAATTCGAAATTAATTTGAAAAAAACCGAAAAAAAGTGGAAAATTTGTTCGGAAGGTACCAGACTCGGTGCCTTTAGAACCCCCGATATGGGGTTATTCCAGGGACCCAGTTATTCAATCGTCAAGCAGTAGTGTGCAAAACATCACTGTGTTCCGGATTGAAGGGCAATGTTTCCAGCGTAATTATTGGGCACAGAGATTTAACATCTAATATCTCAGAGTAATGAGCGCAGTGCATTGCCGCGCATGGTTTTGAACTGTTGAGGTTCAAAATTCTGGGTGGCACTGAACTGTTATGAGCAAGCGTGAAGCTTAACATCAGCTGAGTGACTTGCTCGTCTCGTCACCAAATAACAAAAAAAAAACTTACATGCTTACACACTTACACACGAACTTTCGCATTTTAAATATTTGTGTGACAATATTAGGTTTATGTAGATATATACTTTTATAAGTTTCGTTACTAATTTTGAATAAGTTTGTCAAGAAACCCACAGCAAAAATTAAAATAAATAGTATTCTCGAAATTAAATTATAAAAAATAATACTACCTAATTTTAGGGGTTCGAACCCAGAACCTCACGAGCGCGACCTAATCAAACTGATGACTTCGGCCACCGAGACGATATACAGAGCAACGAAATTTCGTATTTGCTTGTAACCGTTTTGAATTCGCATGTGTGCGTAATGTTCATGCGTGCATACAGGCGTTGAACATTATTTGAATTTTCAGTCGAGTGCAGCTATTAATGGGCTCTATTATTTTTGAGATGTGTTTATAACAATAGTAAGAGGTCGCAAAGTGAATTAAAACTGGGGCAGATTACCTCAATTGAGTTTTCAACGACAGCGCCATCTCTTGGCGCCTACCTACCTAGCGGACTCAAACGAAGCACCTTAATTCTATTTATAATTATAGTACCTCGCTCTTTATTGCATGCTGTCTTCACCTGTAAGTATTGTGACATTTAGTTTTATTTTATTTGTGTATATTTTTGACATTGTATTGGTGTGCACAATGTAGGTGAACCTAAATAAATAAATAAAATAGATCTTTTTTTTTGGGGTTTTTCGAAGACGAAGGAGAATCCGAAAATCATCTTCTAAAAATACGAAAAATTGTAGTACATTCATGGGGTATTTTCCTGAGCCGTTTCTTGGTATGAGGAACAACTTTTTTCGGATTGACGTTTTCGGGTTTCTGCCTATATAATATTATTGTAATTCTACCGTATAAGGTGTCGTGATCTATCCAAAACCGTACCCGTGGCGGGCCGCGGCTCTGGCTCGGCTTCGTGTCTATTTCTGAATCTATGAAAACATTTCTGTCCCATCTCTTGTTTGTATCACAATATCGAAACGTCCAATCGACTCACGGGCTCGCCCTCTGATGTCGACCTTATCCTGTAGCTCCTCGAGGCCAATTTTGATGTAACAACGTTATATTCTGGGATTATTACAGTGCAGCAATGAAATATTGTGGTGTTGGCGTGGTTGTCGGTAGTTGTCCCGGTGTTGTTTCCGCGGGCGAGTGTCGGTCGGGGCGCGGCGCTAGTGCCCGCCACCACTCTCGTCTACTGCTCGATCTCGCTGCTGTGTACAGATATTGCTCCTCGATGATTTTATGAGGCGTTCGAGTTCAGCGTTTCGGAATTTTGATTTACTTGAACTGATTCTCCATACTTAGTTCCGCAGATCTGGATACGTGAGTGTTGCATCTTATTTATGGTCATAAATTATTATTATGTCTTTATATTCCAAATATAATTCACATTTATTCATATATTTTTATGCGTATGCGCAAACCACAGCCCGGCTAACGTTAATTGACGGTGTGGTCGAAGATGGTTAACACGCCTAGTTGGAATGGGAGCTAGCTGCGCGCCACCGGGGCTATCTACTTAGTGCAATATTGCGAGTTGTGACGGTACTCTCGGTGGCTTCAACTAATAAACTAAAGCGAGGACGTGTTGCATTTTGGACGTGATAATTGCGTGATTCGATTATTTTCTGGTTCCTTCGTACCTATATCCAATCACAGTACCGCCCGCGCCGTATTTCCTCCGGCGACTGTATGCTCCTACAGCATCTCCCGGAGTAGTGAGTGTCGGCGTGTAACTGTAATGTCTTTCGCGCATTCGGTGCGGTGCGTATATCACTGGGGCGGCGCAGTATCACACTTGAAAATAGCAGCAGCAGTTAACAAGGAGGAAAAGTTAACAAGTTAACTGTACTGTACTGTACCGGTGTCGATGCAGACGCTGCGCTGCGCTACCAGTACTGTAGCCGGCGCACGGCGCGGCTGTATGGAGGGACTCGCCAACTTACAGTTACGTCGACACACAGACCCCGTAATTCACGTAATTTTAACCTACGTAATTTTTTACCTACTGCCACTAAAGTTGCGCTTGCACAATCTCTGTTACTTCCAATCCTTGACTACGCTGACGTGTGCTACCTGGATCTTACAGAAGAATTGCTGAATAAACTTGAGCGCCCTCAATTTTTTTGCATTAGGTTTATATTTGGCTTGCGTAAATATGATACCATGTTTCCGAATTTCGCACTAAGCTCAAGTGGCTCCCCATCCGCCGTCTCGCCGCGTCGCATCCGCGGATGCTCACGTCTTGTTCCTCCGTTACAGTACTCTTTACAATCCTTCTTCCCCGCGCTACCTTGAGGAAGGTACCGAAATCATGTTTTTTTTTTTGTTTTAATGTATACTGATTATTATCAGTGAAGCGTTTGAGTACTTCATAAAATTTATAGAATTTACCTATAATGGGAATAAAAACGATAACAACTGAATGGTAATTTTAATCAGCCATTTATTGTTTAATTCCCTGAAGGGGTCGTGAGTTCAGATTCGTAACGGTTACATATACGGTCCCCATATAGACAAGAGAGAGACTTAGCTTCTGTTGTATATGACGTGCACTGGAGAGAAGCGTCGAGAAGAGTAGCAACTCGAAGACAGGAACAGCCTTAGTTCGGCGCAGCGTTTTTAGGCCGCCACGTGATGCTGTAGGCGAAAGAATTTCAGTAGAATGGAAGTGAAGCGGCAATATATTAAGAAAGAAGCCGCCCTATGTAGAAAAAACCGAGCGTAGGAAATGGTAGCAGCCGTAGGAGTAGCCGTGTGTAGAAACCAAGCCGTAAAAGCCAAGCAGTAAGAGCCAAGCCGTAGGAGGAACCCTGAAAAAGAAATGCAGCTAAAGCACCCATTCATTTAGAACGTGTGCCAGCCGCTACGCATATGGGAGACAATTTGCTTCCTATTATAACAGATAAGTCCCCAATAAGCATAACAGCTGGTCACAATGGTTTTCCGTCGATTTTAGGCACTATAATCGAATTACATAACAACGCGCCACTTTTTGTGCAGTTGGTTAATATTTAATAGAAGATTCGCGATCTATTTGCGCGGCGAAATCGGCCGTGCGTGTGCTCGGATGGCGCTTGGCCCAATGAGAAAAATCATGGATTTTTAGTTGTTTTTTGAAGATTCCGCCGGTTAGAAATATTAATTTAAACTGATTTGAATACTAAAACAGATATTACAGCATTAGTAATATTAAAATAAGCCCCCATAATTACCAATGTCTATCTCTTCGCACTCTCTCTGTTTGTTACCTTTTCACGAATAATCCACTAAACCGATTTCGATACAATTGGCCCAGAAAGTAGAGTGAGGACAGAGTATATACCCTGAAAATATTTTTTTTCGGAGAAATGCAGCGTAACTGTAAATAAAGCTTGATAATTATATAACGGAACTTTTTAAAAAAATACAAATATCGTGAAATAAGCAGTAGGTCCGCCTGACTTATCCCGCACTAACTATTTCAATGAAATATAAAACTTACAAAAATCTGCCAGATAAACTAGCCTTTCAAGCATGCAGCAAGGGGTGTTGAGGTGTAGCAATGTTGGTAGATTGTTTCGCTAAATTAAAAAAAAAACAATTACACTTAAAAAAAAAAACAATCACACTTAAAAAAAGGCCAAAGCATATATGGCGTTATGTTAATAACTTATAAGCGAATAATAGCTCTTTCTACTACTTTGTTTTGACTTGTTGTTAGATGTAGCGGAGAATGTTAGGGCTACATCTAGAAGAATGGATGTGCTCGAAAGTTAATTTAAAAATAGTTAATAATAATGTTAGATAACGTCCGTTCAGTTTTGTAGTCTAATAAAATAAAAAAGTCTAGTAATTGAACCCGTCGGCAGCAGCTTGTGTTATAATATTTTTTATTGTTGTTACCATTAGGTCGTTACCTAACACGTAAGCAAAACTTTTATATATACCATTGTGTATTATGTAGCGAGAGCGTCGAGCTGGTCGCGCGAGATAACGGTGCAGTTTTGACTTCGACGGCGTCGTCGCGTCCCTCCGGTACGGCTACTCCACATATACTCCCTGACCTCGTTACCTAGGCTATCGAAGCGCACCACGTATCGGTTAAAACTAAAAAAACTTTTATTTGTTCATTGCAAAGCGCGACTAGGGCGTAACTCACCTCATTGCGTAACGTCGGGCAGAATGTCACTATAGCTTATTTGTAAAAGAAAAAAATACTTAAAACAAGTAATTGGGACGCTTTCTCCCAGTCCCCGCAGCCCGCGCTTCTGTGGTGAGTTTTGGTCTTAGAAGATGTTGTAAAGCGGTATCTATAGAACGTAAGCTGTGGAGTACTCCGTGCCCCCGTATCGTCACGGCGCAAACATCAAAGTCCCTCCCAAGTTGCGGCGCAACTTTGCAAATAATACGCCAAGTACTCGCTGCAGTGTCGAGTTGCCCAAACTGGTTGCAATAAATCGCCGATGATCTTGCTCGTCGGGTAGAATTTTAATGCATAAATGTTTTTTCATTTTATTTTAAGCCAACGCTGATTTAGTGCAATTCGAGTCATAGGTATTATTTTTGTCTGTCATCTCTAGAGCTAGTGAAGTATTCCAGTATTCATTATCATCACCATCCGCAGCTCGTCCACTTCACTACTGGGTACTTAGCTACACTACACCTTTCTCTCGTTATGGCACCTGTGTCTTTATGTGCCCTAGCTCTGGCGCGCTTCATGGCGCGAGCAGGACGGCGCGACCCGAATGGTTGCTAACGATAGGTGCCAGAACCGACTGGGCTCGGCGCCGGCGACTCCGCTTATCTTACTTTGGCAATTAGTTTTGTTACTGTCCTGGCTGTTCCCTGGGCGACCATTTTGTACAGATTGCAGTAAGTGAAGCTGTATAGTGTATAATGATCGTGTTGCGCAGGCGCGCGAGGAGGAGCTGAGCGGCATGCTGCGCGACGTGCGGGCGGAGCGCACGTGCGACAACCACGCGCTTCCCGAACAACTTCAGAAGGTAACGCAACACCAAACCTAAAATTATTATTATTCAAACTTAAAATTGTATTTGTATAAACTACTTGCCAACAAAATTTCATGAAGATCTAATCGATACCCGATATATCATAAGACGATTTTTTATTTTTTTTATTTTTGTTTATACTCAAAAACATATACATACACACACACCGACTTGATGAATCTTTTTTTACTTCGATTATTACTTTTATTCTAAATTTAAACTATAATGTATAAACACTATGTAAGCTAACATAAAAAAAGACCTGTCAACTTCTTGCTAAAAAGAAATGTCACGCGTGAGAGGGAGAAAATAAATATACTTACGACAGATTGGCTTATCTATCGTTCATGCACGAGGGCCAGCGACAGTACTTTATTGAGCACCTGGTCGCATCGTATTGCGCCCAGTTGTGAGACTAGTTAAGGATCTACTTCAAAGTATAGAACAAACAGAGCAGTGCAGGCGGCCAGTCCCGTGAATCCAATTAAAACTATGGCGCATGTATGGCGTCGTGCGACTTGAAGCCGACCACGATTTATCTCCCGGCATAGAAAAGTTATATAAGAAACCAGTGCCCATTAAAGATGCATAAACCGTTTGATTGTAATTGTAATAAAATTCGTTACGGGAAGAAAACACTTTCGCATTTATAATATAAGTGTGATTTGCAAAACACGCTTCTCAGGAGATGGCGTTGGAAACATTGTTTATGAGAACATATTTTTCACTTCATATATTGCAATGTTAATTTGAAATAAACCTTGAATTGTGAACATATACCAATACTATGTTTATATATCACACTAATAAATAAATAAAAATAAATGTGAAAGTTTGTGTGTAAGTATGTTTGTTCTCGTTTAAATCTGTAACGTTTGAACGGATTTGGATGACATTTGGTATGACAGATAGCTTTTTCCCTGGATTAACACATAGGCTACTTTTTATCCCGAAAAAATAATCTATATTATCTAATGTATATGTATATTATCCCGTTCCTGTAGGATAGCGGGTAAAACCGCGGGCCGTAGCTAATTTACCATATTTTCATCGGCTATTATAGCGTTTGAACATTAACCGTCTAAATACGTAAACGTCATCTAGTGTTATATATACTGTTTTTCGGGGTTACATTTTTTTCATTCTTCTAGTATAATTTTTCTATGCTCCCGGGTTTCCAGGTAACGGGAAATACGCGCTTAAAAATATCGTCACCTGAGTTATCGTATTCATTTAATGTCGGTTATCCGATGTCTTATTCCGAGTAATCTCCTATTCCGCTCCGCAATGGGCTATTTAATTCAAAAATGGTACCGCGGCCGCCATACCTATCAACGAAAGAATCGTAAAAGTGCCAACTTTCGGGGGTGGGTCTCCAGGGGCGCGAGTAACCTAACGAGCTACGTGACACCGATTTATCCTCTACCCACCACGCCACGCCACGTCACGCCACGTGTCGCGGAGCAGGTGAGGGAAAACGCAGACATAGTGTCCGCGGGGAGACGCGATATGTCGGCTGTCTCTGTCGCCTTAATGCGTCGTGCCGTTGATTCCTACATTAACGCACAAATCGCTGAATCATGCTTTTCCGATACATTCGGGGATGCGACCCTTTCGATCATTTATGTATTAAACCGTATAAGCGCGGATATCATAGGGCCCTTTCGGCTTTTCCTTGTCCTTTGAAGTCGAGCAATAAAGTTTATACTAGCCGACAGAGAGAAGCTCAGGATTTCAGTCTGATGGTTTTATAGGGAATCGTTACGGTTTCAAGCGTCGAACCTACTTACTTGTACACCGACAGTAATGTTCTGAACCACGCGTCGTGTGATCGGCAGTAACCTGACCGAGTTCTGGTCCTTTAATATATTTAGAGACAACAAACGAGCGTCGCGAGACGCCGCCGCATTCCCGGTCTGCGAGACCCGGTAATGTAGTGCGGGTGTACACCGCATGTACGACTAGCCGGTCCCCTGGACCTCGGGCGCCGCGCCGCGCCCGAATGATGGGAGCCAGAAACGTACGGCGATGGACGCACTCGCCGCCGTCTGCGAATTAATGGAACTACTCCGTCCAGTAGTAGTGGTCCGTTCCGATCGCTGACCACGCTTTCATTTCCTGTCCATAATCTTTCCGGTTATTCGATGCCTATCTCGAGTCTGCGTACGGCATAAGGAGCTCGTAATAATAATAAGGAGCTTTTTGCTCCAGTTTGCGTTTTCTATGAAGATTTGCGGACTTTACCGAAGACCTAATTTATGTTGGCACGGTTCGGAAACATTACGCGAGTCGAATCAGCGCCGGAGGTAGTCCGGTCGGCGTCGTAGGTAGGCGTTTGACATTAAGCATCGGCGCCGGAGCCCGAGAAATGTCGTCCCGGCCGGGCCGGGGTCCGGGGCGGGCGGGTGTCGTCCTGCCGTTAGCGGAGCGGCCGCTCCTCACTAGTAGCCGAGCTACGCTAATGTTCTTCAAACAATGTATGTTTTGAACACGATTCGCTGTTATTCACGTTTCGTAGAATGATAAAAACTCGCTAAATCTGATGCTCCATACTCGTGTAGGTATAGTTGAATCGTGAGTACGTCGCAGGATGCAGGCACCGTCCACAGCGTCACTAACACTAGCTAACTAAACACTAACACAAGCTCCGTCTGAATCGCAGCTGCGGCGACCGGAAGCATAAATTAACATTCCGAAGTTGTCAAAGTGTCAGGTCGCGCGAACAGCCGCGGTATAATATTGCAGTTCGTGACGAGGGACACCAGGCCACGCTAACTGCACTCCTGTATGATTTCCTACACGCACCGCAATAATATTGCGAAAATTTAACTTTGTGTTGACGTTTCCGGGAAATAAGATGTCAAGCGGGCTTCAGCCGTTTGATTTCCATAAATAAATAAATAACATAGTTATCGTTATTTCACTACACTGTGTGCAGGGCGTCCGGACCCCGGCGGGGGTCCTACATCACCGGAAACATGGCGCGTGCATTAGTACTCCCCCCTTCCCTCTCCCACTACCTCACAGCGTGCTGGAAATTTATTTTTATTTTTAATATGGTACTGACTGACGAGACGAGCGAGTCGCTCACCTGATGTTAAGCGTCACGCTTACCCATATTAGTTCAATGCCACCAAAAATTTTGAATTTTAACAGTTCCAAACTCTGCGCTGCATCACATTGCGCTCGATGTCGATATTGGATGTTAAATCTCTGTATGCCCAGTAATTTCGCTGGAAACTTTGCCCTTCAATCCGGAACACAGTAATGCTTACACACTATTGCTTGAATAACTGGCAAAGGTATGGTACTTCCCCAGGCGGATTCTTGCAAAAGAGCCGAAACACAAAAAAAAAAAAAACTTGATAGCATCGTTGCTGGACTAGTTCTCCCATAATAACTTTCAGGATTCGAACTGCATTAGAATTATTTCAAGATATTATATATTTCTATGTCCTTTGGCTATGCATTCAAGGTGAGATAACTTGTAAGAAAACTATTACAAGAAGCTCGTACACATCTGGCGCAAGTCGTAGCGCGGACACCATCTCACGCAGAAAGCAGACGGGTCATAAAATGTATGTCCACTTGTAGGAACATAAACCGAGACTCGACTCGACCGCCCGACCGCCCGACCACCCGATCACCCGATCACCCGACCACCCGACCACCCGACCACCCGAACACCCGACCAGCAGCAACTACACACAATGTGTAATAACTATCTGCCTCGCGCGTCTTTACCCATTCTTTTTACTTTTACCCGTCCCCTTTCAATTTACTCGGGTTTTCCCGCGGCCACTTCGAAAATTTCATTAAGGTTAGCCCAGCCAGTCAGTCGTGACAAGAACAAATATTTATGTGGACAGTTTCGCATTTATAATATATGTGAAACGATAAAGTACCCGGTAGCGTCGTCTGGAATACCCGGACACTATACAATGTATAGACTAGTAAGTACTTCTAGATACAAGATACATAACGGGTACGACATGTTGCTGCATTACTATTAGTACTCGCGGGATATTTACCACGATTCTTATTTTTGTTGAGTTCCCGATATTTGGGCACAGTTGCATGCGCCATGTGAAACAAACTACTTGCGCCAAACGAGTGTTGGCTCAGGTACCGACTGCGCAAGTGTACGTCGGTACTCGTAAGGCGCCGGAGACGCACAATGTTATATTTTTCGTTTCAGTATCGCGATTTCAATCAAAATTCGAATCGAATTCGAAAATCGAAAGAATAAAAAAGAAAAGATTATAATCCTGTTCGTCGATGGTACCGTACTAATGAAGTAAAGGGAAAAAATGGTAGTATAATAATAAAAATAACAAAATGAAATAAGTATTTCCGTCCGTACAGGCGCAAGCGGCCCTCTCGGCGCACCGTGCGCTAGTAGCGGGCAAGCTGTCCGCGCTGCACAAGTACAGCGCGCGGCTCGACGCGGCGCGCGCCTGGGCCGGCCCCGCGCGGGGGGCCGCCGACGGCCTCGACTCGCTGCCGCCCGAGCGCAGGCAGCAGGCGCTCGAGCAGCTGCAGGTTTGTGTCACACTCGGAGCCCGGCGCGGGCGGAGCACGCCGAACCTTATCGGAGGGCATATTTGTAAACAATAGACACTAATACGAGCATAGCACTGAAAAATAAGTTATAAATAACTTTACTAAGCATTTTTTGTTTTAACATTTAGCATGTTTGGGTTTTCGCGGGGATGCCATTTCGACTCGGTTTCCAAAACCGGTCGCCTCCAGTCGCCGGAGCCTCACTCGGGCCAGCCGCCACGTTAGGCCCAAACACAGCCGTCCCACTGACCACCTCAATGTTAAATTTAAGTGAAGTTTTGAGGCGTATTTCGGCCGATGCCGATGCGTAGCTCGTAGTGCTAAGATGCAACGTCAATCACAGTTTAATTACTCATCGTGGATTTATTGAAACCGATTTTACATATAATTATATGATTTTTATAAGTTGTTTTAAGAAATTACGGGTAAAATTACCACCGAGATGACATCTGTTTAGCTAAAAATCTCAATAGGCTCGTTTTCATCTTGGTTTTTGGTTTAGCGCCAAATGTACTCATACTAGCTTTCAATTTGAATTTTTGGTCGGTGTAATTTCTTGAAATAATCTATTCGCAAAATTAGTTTTCATGAACCTACGTCGAGTAATTAAGCTGTAATTGACAAAAAACGCAAGAAGTAGCGACCGTGTGGTCGTGTGTGACGCCGTCGGCGGTCCGCAGGCGTGCGTGGCGGAGCGCGGCGCGGAGGTCCGCGAGCTGGTGGAGAACTACAACAACCTGGAGCGCGAGTGCGGCGCGGCCGGCCAGAGCGTGGCGCCCGACCTGCGCGAGCGCCTGCTGCGCCTGCGCGCCGACTGGGCCGCCGTCGGGGCGGCCGCGGCCGACACGCAGCACAGCGGTGAGTCGCGGTGGCTGCGGTGGGGGGATACCCGAGGTGATGTCACGATTGCTGCTCGCGCGCGAGGGACGCGGCCGTATTGCCAATGGCTGTTAACGATATTAACTGTAACTTACTAACCGGTGAGCCCCGATGGCGGACGGACCGGCACAGACGGACCGGCACGGACGGACCGGCACGGACGGGTCGCGCCGGACGTAACGATACCGAAACATCGAGATGAAATATAATAATAAGTAATCCTGACATCTTCTCTAAACATAACGATGATGTAAATGTGCAACCAGATACAACAACACCATAACTTCACGATACGTACACGTACACGTACATTTTGTGATGTACTTTTTTTTTGGAATATATGTGTGTGTATCTGTGTGTACGGTGTGAGGTGTGTAACGTCCTGTATGTACATAGATTAACACCTGGTGTGGTAATAAACGTGTGGGATACTAACAGCTTGTTTGATTCACTGCACGGGAGGCATCGCTCCGCTGCACCTGCTCGAGTGCACAGTCGAACTACACGAAGCCACAGAGATACAATTGTCAAACGTAACCCAATCCCGAACTATCTGCGGCTATTACGTACTAGAGGATGCGTTCTCCGCACGCCGAGACGATGCCTCATGGCGCCGCACTCGCCGCACGCTCATTCGCTAAAACGAAAATTAACTTATGCACATAAACATGTCCGGGTGTGTTGTAGTACTGTACATACATACCGAATACTTATGAATACGAGACGTGATCGCTGAGCGAGCTCGGCGAGTGACCGAATGAAATGTGGTAACGTCTCCGTAATGAAATGGGGCACCGTCTTGTGGCGCGGTGTCACCTCCATTGAGTAGTACATAGCACCGGTTTCGATGATTCGCATGTGGCCACTCCACTAACAACTAACAGGACGATGTCTCTACGTGCAAGTGTTGTGTTGTGTTGGGTTGTCTGTCGCTCGGACGGCCGCTAGTGTGCCGTGACGTCACTACCGGCCGAGCGGTTTGCGGGTAGTAGTTAGCGCTGACCTCGCTACTGTTTGTACATCGATTACGTAATTATTAGTAAGCACTAACACCGACCGCGCGACATATAGACCGCGGCGCGGGCGCACGCCGCTTCCTCTAACAGGCGCTGGACGTCGTATCCGGTTCGACTTCGGACGATTTACTCGTGTAAGTATTCTGGGATAAGTACCTATTCTAACAAATATACATATTTTGGGTGTCTTTATGAATAAGGTGATTAATCATTAGAATCGTTGTTTAGCCCGATTCATGTACAGTTACGACCTTTATACGTATTGTAAAATTTGGTGTCAAGTATTCTATAATTTGTACTCCTACTTCGAGCACAAACACCATCTAGAAATCTGAAAATCGGACGTAACAGGAAACAATACTTTTCATAATATTTTCATTCGAATACTTAAGTATCTACTTAATGTAGGTAGGCTGAGTGTTTTAATTGATAAATTATATTAAAGGGATGTCTATTACGTTCAGCTGTACCACTAGTATCTTGCCCCTGCTTTGTGCGGATAGAATTTTGCTGGCTCGTCATACGCCTTGGCGTTGCTGTAAGTGTGACAAGCATTGAATAATAAATAAATAAATAAATCCCACCTTGATTTTCGTCAACACATTTATCGAAGCCTTTCATCAAGTTAATCGTCGCAAATTAACGAGCGATGACATTAGAATTACCATTGGAGAGCGACCGTTAAAATGCTCACTACTACCGACTTAATTATTGTAATCAGAAATCACTAATTTTTTTGCCTTAAATACATTTGAATATTACAGGCAAGTCACTTTTACAAATTAAACTATGTTTAGAGTTAAATGAGGCAAACTAATCAATAATTTAAACAATTTAATAATATTATGACAGGTGGGTTTTTATTATGATTACTCCGTTATGTAGTATATCCATGACTTTTCCTTGTTTCGTTGTTTCGTTTCCTTCAGTTAACAAAACTCCCTAGCCTCCTTAATACTGCATCAATACTTTATTGATTAATTAATACTTTTATAAGATTTGACAAGTCGATGGCGTTATTTATGTTTACTTGTAAATTTTGTCAATTTTTATTTCTAATCCCAACCTGGGTATCATCTGCAAAAAGACTTACATGCATCAATTCTGGCATAGCACTTACTAGATCATTGGTATAAATTAAGAACAATAGAGGAACCAGAACTGAACCCTGTGGTACTCCTATTGATACTACCCGGTACTGAATAAGATTCAATTACACTGTTTTTTGCATGTAACTACGGTTACTAAGATAAGTTTTCATCATATTTAATTCAGGTCCCCGCAATCCATAGAATTTTAATATTAATAAGTTCGCTGTTCATACGGTTAATACACCAATTAAATATCCTTTATTTCATGACACGCCGCGGTACTTTAAATGTATATAATTATTAGAGATAACTTTATATTGTTTAGAGGTATATATACATTATAATATGGCCATCTGATAATTAAACGATGTGTAGAAGTGACGTACTAAAAACCATCGGTTCATAAGTGCTTTGTATTGGTAAGTTAATGCGTTATAAATGTACAAACGTACAAACACACCGAGCGATACTACTAATGTGTGCCTACTTGGTCTATAATTATAATAAAAGTAGTCGAGGGGAGCGCGATCTGAACTTTCTATCAGTACATGCAGTCGTTACTCACCGGCAGCGCCCGGCGACCGGCGACCGGCGACCGGCGCCCGGCGCCCGGCGACCGGCTGCCGGCGACGGACCGCCTGACTCATGTTACTAGTTCCTACTACATTTATTACTGTGACAACTGTTTATCGATATGCGTGAAAAGTAATATACTAAGTATAAACAAGCTTACACGCACACATGAAACACAAATACATAGTAACAGTTCACAGCGATACAGTATGACATTACAGAAATGTCATACTTACGAAAACTGCTTAAGAACTTGGAGAATCATTGCTAAAGGAGATCTCTTACAGGCAAATGAAACAAGATACTTACTACATTTAACACTCGCAACTGATCAGCAGTGTAATAAATGATGCCAGATACAATACCAGATTTCATAGATACTAGTTCACCCTTCCCGGGATCGCTCTACGTGTGTGGGGCAACACATACTGCCGACCTCCGCTGTTAATAATAATATCCGTAACACTGTTCCTCAAACGCACTACGCCATCGCTGCAGGGAATATATTAAATGCACTAACACAGGGACTTGTACAAGAATTTCAACTAGTTCGAATTTACGTTTCAAACATTACATCCATATCACGTAGCGTTAGCTTTAATATTGTTTTTATATTGATCCCGGACCCCGGACCCCCGGAGTTACCTTAATTAGGTTTTTAGACAACTTGTAATGTACCTAATATTGTAAAATTTTGGCATTAAATAAATTAAAAAAAAAAAAAAAAAAGTCGCGATGTGTCATATAAATGCTGCCAATAAAATGTACGCGCGACGAGTATAACAATCCTGAAAAAAACAACACGCGCGTAGACCGAGCCGTAGCGCGACGTAGCGCCACGTAGCACTCGCCTGTTTCACAGCAATTTGAAGTACATCATTTGTAGCTCGGTCGTAGCACTCTGTGAAAAACACATTGCATAGAACCCAATAATCCGAGTAAGAGATAAATACATTAGATTTATCTTCAGTTCATAATACGTTGGTTTTAATAACAATTAAAATAAATTATTAAATGGGTGGAACACCACCGTCTGTCGTGACCCGGCGGCGCGCGGTATCTGCATGCCGAGACGCGAGCTGGTCCCCTCCAGCCCGAGTGGGGACGCTCGGCGCAGGACGCAGCGGGCTTACTTCTACCATATACCTACTTAGATTAGTGTTCAGGAAGCCGATACCTTTATAGATAGGCAAACGGATGAAGGCGCTAAGTTTATGCCTCGTCCAATCCACAATCCAGTTTGTGTAGCGTCTGTAGTCAGCGTAATCTACAAATAAAGTACGGCTCCGAATCCTGAGTTTTGTAGCCTTTGGATCTGTGGAAGGAATGGTTGTATCAAATAGCAGTCGTCCTTCCATAGATACGTAAACCAGTGCGTATGTATAATATTGTTCCTTTTTTGTATATATTTGTGTAAGTACACTATTTAAAAAAATGCGAATAAAATAACACTGGTTTAAAAAAACTACGTATTATTAAGATTCTAACTCATTATTCATCGTATATAATGATGTATAAGCCATGCAGGTATATAATGTTCTAACATTACAACACTTCCCAAAGGCATGCATCTGGAAACTAAGATGAAGCTGGAGCGCTCCTTTGAACAGTTTCCAGAACTATGTGCGGTATTTCGCAACTTGAACCAGACGAGATTTTCTCAGCTAGCTTGTAAATTTCCCATTATTGGCGAATAGCGCCGCGCCGCGTCTCTGCCGGACTCCGCATCCTGGCGGAATGTTCGCTCTCGAGAGGTTTTCAAATGAGAATATTTCCCGCGGCAGTCCGGGCCGGCTGCCGGCTGGCCAGGCAGGTTGTCGCTCTGCCCCCGACGACACTGCGACCTACTTGTCATTCCAAAATTCTGCAAGAAAAAGAACTACTGAAGTCGGAAGCGAATGCGAATATCTGTTGCTGGGTCCTTCATCATTTTTTTCCCTTTAGTATTCATTCAATTACTTCTTTTAGTCTGATATCTTAAAAATGGCCCGGAATATTTAGAACTACGTAGTTTAGTTTCAAATATCGCTGTTATATACCTATAATTATAGACCCTATATCTCAAATTTGTGATCGGTATAACATGCTAGTGAATCCTAATGAAACAGCCGTTGTTGGTAGACGTTGCGACCAGCCCTTCCAGCCCCTTGAAATTCCCTGGCGTTTCTTTCGCTTAGCCGCGAACCCTGAAAAGTGTAATATCAAACAATAGTGTGTCTCGGCATTGTGTCGCGGGTGCTGCGGCGTCGCACAAAGCGCGATCTGGGGCGAAGGCCCGCGGCTCCGGTGACGACGGGAACCGCTTCGTTTATTTACTAGCACTAGGTACTTCTGTTACGTATTACTATGACACTAAGTAAACTTGAAATGCTATTTTACAAGTATTACGAATACTAGCGTACTTTTTGGAGATACCTAAACACCTACATAACTACATACAAAATTAAGAATTGATTTGCTTTTTATTGTAAAGCTCGTAACTTTAAATCATGCGAGAATTAATTTTGTTTTCAATTCAAATACTTGCCTTGTGTAGTTAGTGATAAGTAGGAACCCGGTCTCCTGCTCTAGGTAGAGTAGAGTAGAGTGGTAGAGCGTGCGGTAGTAATCACTACCCGAGTCCGATGGCAGTTAGCTTTTGTGAGGAATCTGGGTCTCGCTGACAGCGCGCTCGACGAGCGGCCAGGGCGCCGCGCCGCGCCGCAGCCCTACAACCGAAACTTGCATTTTATTTAGGTAAATGTGTGTGTTGAAAAATATTATTTGTGGAGATCGCGTCAAATAAAGCGTTTTCTTTCCACCTACCTCGCACAAGATGACTCATTACTATAATCATAGAGTAATTATATAAAGAAGAGTGCCAATGGCCATAGAAATATGCGTTACCCGATTGTAGTAAATTATAATGATATAAGATGCCGTGTGTGCTTTAAACTGCGACACGAATGTTACAATTCCTGCTTGACTTGAAATTGAAAGCAAAGGTAACTCAATCGTAATGGTACGGAGAAAAAAACTTGATTTCACATTAATAACAAATGCATTAGTAATATCAGTAAAACTATAAAGTTTATATTTTATTTGCAAAACACTTTAGGTCAAGAGATGGCGTTGAAACAATTTTTGGAATCATGTTTTTTACTTCGTATACTGCAAATAAATATTACAGTAAATGGCAATAGGCTAGGTACCAAAGGCGCAATTTTACAAATTGTCGTGGGATTGTGCGTCGCTCCACGGCGCTTTAAAAATGCAGGACTAGCGTGTACCGCGGCGCCTCCCGCCGCCCGCCGCCCGACGCTGTACTTTTTGTTTCAAATAAAACAGACATCGTGCCGCAGTGTGCTAGTACTACAAGTGTAAATATCCCGGGAGAAAAGCTGTTCGTGTTTAAGTTAGTATTCATAATTTAAGTTAATTTTATCAGTTTACTAGAGATGAAAAAAAAAAAAAAAAAACCCAAACGTCCGCATTTGATAACAACTTTAGGAAGCATGTACACCACTTTCGTACACGCTTCCTGGACAATTTATTGCAGCGACGGCATTTACTGCGCCATTCCGGAATTTAATTTTTATTAAAACCATTTGTTTATCCAGGTTCCTCCATCGTCGCTTGTCTATCGTGTTTAGACTTTGATTTGGTTTTGTTTGATCGAGTGTAGGTCGCGGTGTAGTGGTGCCACTGTGAGGAAGTAAACAGATATTTAGCGAAGTAATGTATCGCAGTTACGTATTATTGATGTTATCGATTACGATGTATCGTCAACCGCCATTTCTATCTGAATATTCTGCTGACTGCTGGTATAGTGGATATAATCATAAAAGTCTAGACTCATGAACAACGTAATACAGAAATACAGATACTTGTGCCCCTGGAAGATCCACTCTCTATCTTCATAGTAAGTAGGTATGTAGGTGTACCGAATCAGCTAAAGTTATGATTGTCGAACACTATCTCGATTTCCATAACATCAATAGGCGTAGTTCCAATCGAAGCAGTCATGTCCTGTCGCGAACATGACACACCCCCTGCATGACTAGCACGTTCAGTCCGGCACACACGGCCGGCTAGCTCCGACGGTCGCCGGCTAGCTCCGACGGTCGCCGGCTAGCTCCGACGGTCGCCGGCTGCCGCCGACGCCGGCCGGCGCTGAACGCCTCGCGTCCGGTTCCGGTCGCGCCGCCCGTTAGTTTTCAGTCTGCCTATTTTAATGCCTATTCGTAGCAGTGGAGGTGATCACTGTTCAAACACTGCACAAATTGCAAGCAATTTTGTCGGCCCATAGTTGGCAGCAGTACGTTTGATAAAAAAATGGTATAGGAAACCTTAATATCACTTTAAAAGACCTATTCAGTGATACCCCGCATGTAGGGTACAGGCGAATAATTTTTGTTTATGCCCTCTTTACATGTATGAGAGCTACCCTTATTTTACAAAAAAAAGGTTTTTTTATTTTTTGAAACTGTATGTCTTTACTTAGACTATCTTTGTGCAAAATTTCATGCATGTAAGTTTATAACTTTGGAAGTTATAAGGCTGTAAAGAGATTCAGACAGACAGACGGAGAGACAGACAGACAGACGGACATGACGAACTTATAAGGGTTCCTTGTAGTACTACCGAACCCTAAAAAACTAGCATCATTTCTTATGTTTCTCGCCTTGCGGCGCATAGTGGGTTCGAGTGATACCGGCCTCTGCGCCGTTGGGTGGTTTATCTGTCTTCCACCTTTACTTCCCGCAACACAACTCGGGGAAATTGTCAAGCTGAAGGCATCATTGCTTAAGGCGAGGCCTGATCATGATTTGAAATGAGTATTGTATCCGCTCAAAGATCTAAGGTTTAAAGTTGAAAATCGCATATCATACTGAAAAAAACGCTGAGAAAACGGTAAATTCTAGTTTTTCATTGCTTTTTTGCCGATTATCGGAAATATACAACAAATATAAACAAAACTACCTGGTTCGCCGTATAAACCACTAGCCTGGATATTTAATATGTAAAAGAAAATTTGTAGTTACATTTGCATTTGCATTTGAATTCAGAAGGGTTTGTCAGGGGGTCATTTTGCGATTGTTTATTTTGCAACTAAGACAGATTATCGAAATTTTATTCGGTTTAACGTAATTTCAGTTTTATTTTCTAACTGCAGTATTTTTTGCACCTGATTAAGTAATTTCGTCACTTCGGACAAAACTCTGAAAAATGCTACTTTTTGTTGTTTTGCGATTGGACCGCGCCTTAAGCAGTTTTCTGTTTTGTTAAAATCAATTCGGCCAGATTGGATCGCCTTTTCGAAACTAATAATTTTAGTTATATAAGTATTACAATATGTTAATATGGTAATATGGGCAGTATGGTGTCCTTTTTTATTTTTATTTTTTAGATATAAACAAGAAACGTTGTTTTTTCGCCTCGTTTCGGTGTGTACAATACAAAACGAGGACGACTCGCCGGAATGTAAATATTAGTCAACGTAACGTTGCCGGAATTGGCTCTTATGGCTCGTCTGAAAATAAAATCAGATTGCGATATGCCGGGAACTTGTAGATTTGACATTTTCAAACTTGTGTGTTATAACTTTTGCTAGTTTCCATCTCGACTAAATATTTTCACTTAAAAGTATTAGATGGTGATAAGTACGGTAGGTAATTATCTTAGTACAATTAGGGGTAGGTAACAAACTTATTAAGAAGGTTATTTTAAAAAGGTTTGCGAGAAGTTAAAAAGACATTTGCGACGAGTTTGTAAGGCGTAAAAACGTCTAATAATTAGGGAAAGCTGCAATAAACAACTCCTCGGAGACATTACAATAGCGATAGAGAACCTCCGCGTCGGAAACTGGCACAAACTGATAACGAGAGTCGGCAAATTAGCCGCAACTCCTTTGTAAGGCCGCTTTCTTTGTGCTTTTGTTTAAAACTGCGTAACTATACAGCTTTATTAAGGAAACGAAAGCTTAACGCGGGAGCGAAAAAAAATCGTAATGAGCCATACATTTCAAGAAAAAACTGGACAAGTGCATGCGTGTCTGACTCACGCACTTTTTTTTTAAGTATGATTATTTAACTATGAAAATTATCTTAATAAATATTAAGATTTTTATGGCTTCATGTTCTAGAACACTTGCTGCTATTTGCACAGATGACAGAAATGGACAACGTGTGTGTGAAGAATAACGCTGTCCTTTCTATTTCCAAATACTACTTTTTTATGTAACTGAGTTAAGAATTTCACAGGAAACTTTACTCTTCAATCCGAAACACAGTAATGTTTTCAATAATTATTGAATTGAATACTCATACTCGTTTATTAATAACGATTGGTCCACGTCAGGAGTAAGGCGCCTGACGTGGACCAACTGTAATGTTTAAGGCAAAAATTAAATTAGAACAAAAATAATTTGTGACATTCATACCATTGTCAATTAATATCTAATCAAATAATATTAATAGAATTTTCATAAATCAATAATAATTAATGAATAAAAGAAAACCAATATCAAAACTTAACTAAAACAATAAATAAAAAATGGCAAAGGCAATTAAGTAAACTTAAACAATTAATAATAAATGACAAAGATGTGGTGTTTAGAATACCTGGTGTTACCGGCGCAGGTGGACTGGCCAAAAGGGTCCAACCACTACAACAACTGCCTTTAAGTTGTTTACAAAATTTGTAAATGACTTGCAGCAAAATCATGATTACAGTAAACCACAAGTATGTAAGCTTAATGTAAGCATTGATAAAATAATTACAGTCATATACTCAGTTAAACATTCTTGTGTATTTGGTGTACGACGTCATTTCTTGTAACCATCTTCCTAGCTTGTAGTGACGTGGCGCTAGCGGTCCTCAGACAACGCGGAGAGGCGTCGAGTGCCCTCGACTACTACCGCACGCCCGCGGCCCCGCCCGCGCCACCCGCCACTTACACACACGCTCCAGGGTTATTTACTTCACGACCTTCTGTACGATATCACTATAACGAAGCGATTTACGAAGCGCATCCCAGATTTAATCAAAGTCATAAAACTGTTCAGAACGCGATCCTCGATACAGATGGCGTGTAACGACATCGCTTCGTGGTGGAGGAACATTAACAGACCGCTCCCGCGTCGTAAACATGTATGAAATAGAGCGGGACTGTTGCCTTTAAAAACATACTCCGTGTCCAGGTCAAAGGAATAAACCGTGTGGTCACGTGCCGCGGTCCGGGAGACCGACGGCGGGCTGGACCGACCGCGGCGCCCAACTCTCAACCTCGCCGCTGACCCCACTCGATGTGCGTCGCCTCGCCGCGGCTTCGGTGAAATTGGATCGTCGTCAATCCATTTAACCTTTGTATCTTCGCACAGATCCTGCTTAAAACGTGGAAAAGGGGAAATATATCGTTTTGCAACGCAAATTCAATTCTTCCGAAATTCCGCGTTTTCAGTTGAGCGCTTATGGGTATTAAAGTACCAGGTGTGAGATTTATGGTGTGAGGGTGCGGGCGGGGGTGGAACGAGCGCGGGACGACTCGGCGATGGGACACCGCGTCCCGCGTGCGGAACGGGACAATGCGCGTGATTTACGAGCAGGATCGCCCGTGATGGGTTTATTTTATGCCATTTTATGCACTGATGAAGGATGGCGGCATGTTCATGTCGTATCGTAGCGGCTAGTTCCACAAGGCGCGGCCGCGCCGGCTCATTCCGTTATATTTTACTCAGAATTTTCGTAGCATCTATTCTAAATTATTTCACCTTGCTACTTTAAAAAAATAATGATTTTTAAAGCTGTTTTCATATGACATCGAGAAAATATAAATTCATAGCGCGTATACTACGGAAGTATTCCCAAACTGCGATCGATACAGGAATACAAACTAATTAACCCGGCACTTTCGATGGTAGTTTTTTTTGCAAACCGGCTACCTTCGCACGTTCCCTTGTCGCGGGGACGTCCACCTCCGCCTCGCGGCGGTACCTCAGCTCCAGCCCTCACCAGCCGCCGCCGCCGCCGCCGGCCTGCTCCCGGCGAACAGAACCCGCCGTCAAACGAACCATCCTTTACCAGAGCGAGGCGTCAATGAAACTGACACATTCACTACGGGAAAAGTCATTGTGAAACAAACATACGCAAATAAGGAGGACGGAAAGGGACGGCGAGTAATAAGGGATGTTTTCGCTCTCGTTTGGGCGGGCGGCGTAGACAGTGCGAGTTGGGCGGGCGCGGCGCTAGCACGCCGACAGTAGTGGCGGCTGTGGCGCGGCGCGGCGCGGCGATCGGAACACGTGCGGCGATCGGTCGCTAGTGCAGTGTAGTGATGTGATAGTGCTCGTCTACTAACCGTAGAGCTCCGGCCTCTGATAAAGGCACAAAATTATCGCGTAAGTCGAAGGTTAAGAATACACGGTTGTTTGCTTGTATGTAAATTAATATAGTAAACACGGAGCGAGACGCGGCGCGTGTCACGGAGCGGGACGCGGCGCGTGTCACGGAGCGGGACGCGGCGCGTGTCACGGCCGGTTATCGGTTCGAGGTTTAGTCGATTGTTAACTTGTTCCTGATTAGTTGGAAACACGCCACTTTCGTTTTCTCGCGCACTCCGACATGTACTAGCAGCTGCCGCGGGCTTGTGTTAGTACCGCGCAACGAAACATTCGTAAAAGTTTGTGTCTTTTACAATATTATGTTTTGTTACAAGTCGATACAAAGTTTTATACACGGACGTAAAACAATCTTAGAAATAGGAGAGTTTAGTGTAAAACATTGTTGTAAATATTAAATAAACACTCTCTCGTGGTTATTTACTACATTTAAATTAGTAGTTTAATACCACGATATTTGTTATTTTGAGTTCAATTTTAGTCTACCTGATAGAACGTTACGAATATACTGTATTTGCGTGTTCCTGTCTCTATAACCGTTTCTCACTATTTCGCGACTAACAGCTGAACTAATTTTGACGACATTCGGCAAATAACTATAGAGTGGTATAAGACGGCGAACATAAATATAGGTACTTATTGTTTGGAAAAGTTAGAGGAAAACTCAGTCTAAGTTATCTCGTGGTCTATCCGCGGAGGAGGAGGGGGGAGGGTCCACTTAATTTTTCAATAATCGTGGTAACTCAAAAGTCACTCGGCCATTCTTATTTTAGCTAGTCGCTAAGATAATATTCCATTGAGTTTAGTCAATAAATAAAAACGAATGTTAGAATGAATGAATTAATGTTTAGTTGGGAGAGGCTTATGTCCAGTAGTGGACTATTATAGGCTGATGATGATGAGTTTACTAATCGCGGCTGTAGATGGTGTGTGCGAGCTGAACGAGGCTAAACAACGGCGACTGCCGATAACAAATAAATAGCCACCGGCAGCCGGCGCGGCGCGGCGCTGCACCGCGGGCCCGGCGGAGCCCGAGCCGGCGCGGCGTGCCGGCCGCACGGGGCGAACTCCCCTGCCTGTCTATTATCTTATTATTTATCGTCCTCTCGCACTCCCTCTCCGGTTATTAGATTCGCAGAATAAGTAACGGAAGCTTAATATAAGGTTATAAAACGTAATGGATTTTGTTTCGTTTGATAGGTAGGTACGGGTAAATAGCGTCGGCCTCTCCTCGCCACGGAGCGTCGGTGCCGCGTTCAAAATAATTTAAATAAATTGTCCGCTGTGTGTTCGCCACAAAAGAATGAAGATTAATTTATTAGTCCGTCTCGTTTTGACGAACTGCCGCCCCTATATTACTTCCCCTGCTTTGTATTTCGCTCCCGAACTTTACCCCATTTTTCTATTAGTAGAATATGTAGGTAGTGAAGTAGATCGGAGATGTAGAATGTTGTGTGCCGTACCGGTGCCACAGTTTGTGCAGCAGTTAGTATAGAATAATTGACCGAGTGAGCGAAATGAACGAAAGTCTATGTTTTAACAGGCAAAATTTGCTTTCATCTGTCCGTATGTTGGTAGGTACTCGCGTAAAGGTCATATTTTTCAGCCAATCTTGACGAAACTTGGTATACAGGTTCTACAATTTTATAGAATTTTATTATAGTAGCGGGCGATTTATTTCCCCCCAATCACCTTGCCAATTTTGAGGAGGTTTGCTGCGGCGCCATTTACTGGTTGATTTTGATAATATTTGGCATAAAAAAAAACTACAAAAAAGTTTGTCTTCGCGAGGTCTACTGTTCGCAGAACTACTAGTTCTAATATTTGTACAGGGTTGCCTGTAACTACACTGACAATGCGCTTTTAACCGGAGCACTGCGTCGCGCCCTGGTCGCCGGCAAGTCACGCCATGATCGCCCCCGAGTCGCGCCATGGTCGCCGGCAAGTCGCGACTACATCTTTGTACAGTTTTATCGAATCAATAAACTTCTTTGTCATTTTTATGATTAAAAGAATTAGAAATAATATTGGGACCCCAATATTTCGAAATGTAAGCTGACATGGACCACGATTATTACTAATTAATCTAAAATTATACATTCAGATCAATTCTGATCGTATCGTTATTTCAATAAGACAAAAATAAATGAGATGCAACTCATTCCGCAGTAGTTATGTCTTTTCGAGCTCGACGGTAGAATCACAGCGAGTAATGGATAGCTTTACTTCGAATCCCCACTTGGTACGAGTGCAGTGCAGTGTGCCGGCACAAGTGCTACTACAAAAGCGTTGCATTCTGTTTGTCTGTCCCGCGCTCACACGCCACGAGACGTGACGTGACGTGACGTTGCTAACCCGTAAGGACTATTGATTGGACGTTTGGACGTGTTGCTGTCACTTCGCGTGTGGACGTTTGGACGTGTTGTGACTTTGCAGTACATTAGTTCTCTTTGATCAACGTTTTTTCTTCAACGAATAATTAAAGTGAGCAAGTTCGTAGTCAAACTCTATTCGGTGAATAAATAAATAAATAGTAATACAATTTAAGAAACCGTACAAGGCTAACGTACGTAGATAACATCCAAAATGTATGATCACGGCATCGGCATTGGTTTGACTCGAGGCTCTAGCAAGGTCTGCCTGTAGTGTGCGAAGGTCAAGGTCGGCATTCGTCTGGTTGGTGACAGTTCTACTTATGTAGATACGTCCACATACTTAGAATACCATAAATAAATGGATAGGTACCTACGTCACACCAACAGAACACTCAAATTGTATTATTAAATTTGTTAATAATACATTTTAGTTTATGCAAGTAACGTTTGGACATAAACTGTAAGGTTACTTGTTTAAAATAAAGTCCGTATTAAAAAAAGCCTGAAAATTTGAAAAGTGCGAGTACGGTGCGCTGCTACAAAATAACTTTACAGATTTTGCTAAATTTACGCTTGTTTAACCAGAAACCTTCGTCAAACTAACCCGCAACAGACTTTATGCAAAAACTTTCCTTTGCCATTAAATTCGTCCAAAAGTTGAGCTTAAAAATTACTTGAGGTTTTCAAATTTGTATATACTGCAAGTGGTTTTCTAAGATGTTTTTTCCCCTCGTCTCATTAATGAATACTCATTCAATACCTGAATCATGTATATTGTATTTTATTCTTGTTTATAAAGGTACCTAACAGTGCAGAAGAAACTTTATAAACTCTTTATTTTTTCTAATATTGATGGTTATCATGTTACGAAACGAGTACATGCCAGGTCAATACGAGTTACTTCATGATTCTGCCCCAAATATCTGTAATAAAACGCGTGTATATATAGCCGGGATCCAGAAAGCTTTCTCCTCGTCCCAGTTAAGGTGAAGCCTTTTGCCCGTGCGAGATGAAATGAGCCCTTACCTTGGAGACAGAGCACTAACTTTGCAGAGAAACAGCTCCAGAGAGCAAAACTGCACGATTTTACCAAACGCTTAGCAACTATACAAGTGTTGTTTGCTTACAAGCGGGTGGCGGACGTATAAGCAGCTTTTTCCTCACAGCGACACATAAGTAAGTTCGTAAAAGACCGAGTAGCTAGTCCCGATGTCAGTTTCTAAGCCGCCTGAAGGCTTCTGACGTGTCTTAGCTTTTGTTGTTTGTTTATCGCTGCGTGAATCACCCACTCAGTTCACCTGTATCTCTGTGTAGGTACTCCGTGTCTCGGATACCTATCAAATATCTTGGTTTCGAGGAGTGCGCAACGTCTTTCCTGAATTTCACTCATAAAAACAGAATAAAACCGTGTCATTCTTCACAAATAGTATCTTCGTTCCATCACGTCCTACTTTCGGCATGCGTACGCAGGTTCGGCAACTTTTGCAGCTAATGAAGCGTGCTAATAGTGACACTTGACAAAAAATCTTAAGCTACAGAATGATGAGCTTGTTAATCTAGTAATCGGTTATTCTATCGTTTAGGATCATTTATAAAAACTGGCGAGACATTTAGGAAGACGAAGTCTTCAAATAATTTGTATCAAAAGTTGCCCATTCTTCTCACCGATCTAATATCGTCCACATCAAAAACGCCAAGTGTGCGCCTATCTCTAGCCAGATGAAGGTTGTTCAGCGGTTGTTTAATTATGTACATCTAGTACGGAGCCTGAATAGATAGGAGAAGTTACAGCATAGTCGCAGAAACGACTTCTTGTAAACTGGTGCTGGATTACGTGTAGCTCTGAATGTTCCGGGACATTCGTTATCATTTCAATTTAATAAGGTAATTTGGCCCTTCGTACTGCCAGAAATCCTTAGACTTTTAGTTCGTTTTAAAAACAAACAGAGTACTCGGTTCAAAATGTATTCTTTCGTTTTAAATTAGACCGTTGGTAATTCGCGTTAATTTATTCAACTGCAACCATTATAAGTTACGTACACAAGCCGGGGAAATAAGATAATGGAGTTGACCTTTACCAAACAGAATTAGCATACCTTTATTACGAGGAGCCGCTGTTTCAAATACTGCTTCATCAGTCCTTTACCCTTAAATTAACCTTTTTAATGGCTAAAACTTATTTATGTAGAAAGTGACCTTTCGACCTTCCGGAAATGTGGAAAATTATATAGAGTGACCAATTGTCAAAGATTTCAAGTCAACCGAGGGCCTGCCACATTCCATATTCTTACTTGATATGGGATGCGACAAGACCTGCACTTGACTATCGTCCCGCTTGGGGTTTTGTGCAGTTCCTCCTGCCAGCATTCGTCCAAGCTATCCCAGTACCTACCTTGAAATACCGAAGAGTGTCGATAGCCACCGGCGTATTTGCTCCAGTGTCGCAGATAGAGATAAAGATGATGATAATGATCGAGGATTATGTGCGACATGACTTAAGTGACATCAATCCTAAATAATGGTGGAAGTAGTAGCCCTGCTAGCCCGTATAATTCTCCAGGTAGCAACAGTAAGGGTTGATGCCCACTTCCGCAATAACCGGAAATACCTTCATCCGTTAGTCCGCGACGTTTACCGAAAGACGTTTGCGTTATCTACGACGGCGAACCCTCACTGTACGTGAACACGACAGTAACGTAACTCGCACTGCTCTCTTAACTACAACAGCAGCTTCAAACATTTTTTGTATTTGTTGGGTAGCGTAGTCACACTCGTCACTATAGAGATACTAACTGCGTTCCATCCACTGCGTTGTAGGAACCATTTAATTTTTCCAGGATAAAAGGTTATCTATCATACCAACTTTCGTCGAAATCTGTTCAGCCGTTACGGAGTCGATTGGGAAAAAACATTCTAACATAATATTATTATATGTTCTGTGACACAGGCTTTTACAGACGGACTGAATGAGAAACTGACACGGTGTACTTATTATCCCGCGAAAATTTTGGACAACTGGAAAATTGAGAGTAAAACCGCAGATCCAAAGTTTATAAAAAAAATAGAGATTTAAGTTGCCGTTGTATGTATTCCCCACGAGAGTAATCTGTCCAATTTCCTAAACCTGTATAACTGGTTACAGTAATGTAGGTGAGTGTCGGCCGGCGGCGCGCGGCTTCGAACCCGCTACCCGTAAACCTAATTTATGAGCTGATACTCCATAATGAGCCCGTGACGTCACGTGGATATTTGTGGGATTGTTGGCAGGTAGTGTAGCGTGGCTCTACATTAAATTGATATACCTAGAGTTAGATAGTATGTAACGTAGGTCAGGTTACATGCTTTTCTTATACCTGATGCAACAAGATATTTGTATAATTATATTAACGTTTGATGATGATTAAGTGTGACAAGTCTAGGAGAAACGACCCCAAGTCCTTGCTCGAGACCAAAAGCGGTTCACAGCTCAGCACAGCTAATCAAATGGTCAGTTGATATATATATGGAACTAATATAATATAGTCAAAACCGAATACCTATGTATCGGAGAGTTGAACTAACTTTTATTCCGCAAGATCGGAAATTCGGCGCAATATTTATAGATTTGTAACCGTCGGCATTGTAACCCTTCCCACCCGACGCCACGCACCCGACGCTACGCACAACACGTCCCCAAATGTTTTATTCAAATCCGTGTGAACACTGAACAAAAGCTTTTGGATTTCTAATTCCGCCGCGAAATCACCAGAACGTTATCTTGTCTCGACTTTTAAAAAGTAACATTCCGCATTCCGGACAAACATTGGAATCTTTATAAAACCTTATATTTGTCGCAGATTATTGACGTAACTAGGCATTTCGGAAAATCCCTAGTGATACCACGAACACCCGGAAGATAACTAATAGCTGAATCTATTATGTACACTTCCTTACTAACGTTATACAAAGTAGGGTCACTAAACAACGACAGTATCGGTTTCATGGTCAGTAGTTACACTAGATCCAGAACCTTGCAGAACATGGTAGTTAGAGGTGCCATGCGCTTGATTTCTTAAATTTGTTGCTTCTTGAACTCCGTATGCTTATACGAATTTTATTTAAGAAGAACAATAGATTAAGCTTAGTTTATCATCCAGGTCGCGTTCGTGGTGTTATGAAGATGAGGATTTTCACTGGGACATACTGAGTTACGTCTACCTTTAACTTAATTTATGAATATTTATGCGGAGTATAACTACAATGCCCGGTCGAATCGCGCTCTGGAAAAAACGCGAATTCCGAATTACATTACAGTTATCAGTTTGCGACAATCACTCGCAAAATGTTCGCAAAACGCGCCCGAATTAATGTTCTATTGAACACAGCTCCGAGAATTAATTAAATTCCGTCGACGAAGGTTTAATGTCTCTCCGGCGCTACAAACTGCTTCGTTTACATTCTAGTGCTTTATTGCCCAGACCTGGACTATACATACGTATACATATATATAGATATACCTGCCTGGAAACTACTTTACAGCTGTCAGCAAAATTAGTTTTGTTGAGTTTGGGTAATTAATGGCTTACATACGAGTAACAATCTTACTTTACCGAATGAGTTTAGGCCACATATAGACAGCGACCGGGTAAGCTTAGTTCCTTGTTAAAAAAAACTTAACGTAACTCGCAACGTAACGTTTGGCTGTATGATGCAGTATTCTATGAAGGCGCTTCAATACATATTAATAAACCTTCTTTACACGGCCCACATACGCCCGCCAAGTTCACGTGACTTAAGGGATTTATCATTCAAGATACGAAGGAAACGTGTCTATATCCTTCATAACTTTCAGAGTTCGCTTTTCAAACAGAGATCAAAGGCGGAGTGCAAACAAGAATCTGCAAGCTATCAGGGGTTCGATGTTGGAGCATGAGATGTTATTTTTTGTCACTAACACTTTCATTGCCTTTAATATGAGAGTGACAGGAACAGAAACATAGTTGATTGCTTGAGAATTTACCCGCAGAATTGTGTCTGAAAGCCGGGAGAGGGCGCGCCGCGATTGCGGACCCTGACTACCGAGCTTCGACCGGCCGTTCCGAGAATATGCCAGGCATTACGTAAATTGATCGAAACCAAGTTGTTTTTATTTAAATTACTGTTTGCTCCGAGAGGGAAGCAGTTTTAAACGGTTTTCAAGGTGCTGTGAGTACAAACGGATAGGATTTACATAATTTAGCTTCGTAATAAAACGCCGTGGAAAAGATTCACTGCTTTAAATTTTCTAACGTACTACCTGTAGGTACCTATCGGTATAAGAAATAAGTATTTGGTTCAGTTTTTTGTTTTTGGAAATACGCAAATTATTTATAGGCAGATTCTGCGCTCAGGACGATCGAAACGAAGGCGAAGGTTACTCTCGTTCATTGCTAAACGCGAGTAAGCGTAACCTTGAGATGGCCAATGAGAACGCTTGGTCGCGCAGTCCCGGCAACCCGCACTTTCTTCCCACTTTGGTCAGTTTTTGTCGGAACAACGCTCTGGTTATGCGTTATCTAGGTTTAGCCCAGTCAATTTAGCGGTTGACCCGGAAGTAATTAATAACAGGATTTCCGGTATAGAATTGTAGATCCAACCTCTCATAGTAATATATAATTATTAAACAAAATGCGTATCCGAAACAGAATCAAATTTTACATTTTGCAATGAAAGAAAGAAAGAAAATAATATTATTTTGCAACAACAGTAACATTAATAATATTGAAGGGTAGGCAGGTGAGCAATATCATATAACTAAGTATAGCTAATCAATGCAAAGTGTCACAAAAATGGCTTAATGCTGTTTAGCAAACAGCGCTGGTCTTCCGTTGAAGCCGTTCAATGAAGGCACGAAAGGCTCAAGACAGTAGTGCGACGTAGAGACTCACTAAATATATAAACTTAAATAAAAGTCCAACCTGTTTACGGCTAGTTACAACCACTTCTTTGTTGAAAACTTCGCCGACGATTATACATTATGGCTCAAGCATTAATGCTTTTTTATGTGCCGTACTTCCAGACTGTTTAACTTCATTTAATATTGATTCTACGCCAGCAAATTATACCGATAATTATGTCCGGGTACTCCATACTAACCCCCGAATACTGAAACGTTTGTTAACTTTGAAGACAGATTAAGTCTGTTGCTGCCTTTGTCATTCGCTTAGTGCCAGACAAAGGCAGCATTAGAATTAATCTGTTGTCATAGTTAACAAGCGTTTCATTATTCGGGGGTAAGTCCCGTAACTGGACTGGGCTAGGTGATCTGTGTAGAAATAGAAACTGTGGAAACCTATAAGAGCTATCTAGTTGTCTCATCTAACTATCATACAAGAATAATTGAATTTCCTTTTTGTTCCACACATCAATTGTGCGGACCTGGACAGTCATGTTGTAAACCTCGAAACTTTCAACTAATCCGATCGCCAAGTTTCACATCCATATCAATAACTCTACATTAATTCACCTCGACATTTAAAGCGCACGTCTGAGGTATTTTGGGTCCCGTCGCAGCTAACTTAGATCCCGAGTGGATCCCGCGATACGACCCGGCTATTCCGAGATATGTTTGTTCCCGTCCCCGGGTTCCCGGTGATATATCCCCGTCCCCGGGTATCTCGCGACATGTCTCGGCTGTACTTGTCTGTGATAACGTATCGTCCCCGAGAGATCTAACTCGGCTCGGCACAACTTTGTTACAAATCTAGAACGCACTGCACATTCACGGGTTCACGGGTCTGAAGATGCGAGATGTTTGTCCGTCTTGGTGACTCTCTAGCTATAGGCGTCTATCTGGCAACACCCTTTTGAAAAAATGCCTGGAAGTGTCGAATGTCGATTACATTATTACTAGTAGTTCGCGCCGAACTGAGACCTCGCGACCCCTTTATCTTCACAATCCCTGGACCGATTCAGCTCATATTCGTACTTAAAAATTGTATTGAAATGAACTAATTGCCTACAAAATTTAATGAAGATCGGATCAACGGTTCGCAAGTTATCATCGGACAAATATACACACAAACATACAGACATACATACAAATGCCGATTTGTCCCAGTAAACTCTGAGACCTTCGCTTCGCTCGGTCAATCAGCCAGAAGACGTCCACTGCTGAACATAGGCCTCCCCTTAGAGCGCCACACCGACCGACAATGTGCCACTTGCATCCACCGGTTGCTCGCGACTTTCACAATATCGTCGGTCTACCTAGTGGGAGGCCTGCCTACGCTTCGTCTTCCGGTTCGTGGTCACCACTCAAGAACCTTTCTTCCCTATCGGTTATCTGTTCTTCGAGTGATGTGGCCTGCCCATTGCCACTTCAACTTACAAACTCTGAAAGCTATATCGGTGACTTTGGTTTTTCGGCAAATATCCTCGTTTCGGATTTTATCGCGCAAAGAAACTCCGAGCATAGCTCTCTCCATTGCCCGCTGTGCGACTCTGAGTTTCTGAAACTAATATTAAATACTACTAATAGTATTGGTACAATAGACTATAGTACGGTCTCTTCCCACGGTCTACGGACCTGTTAAAAAAACAAGTTTCTAATCAACGCAATCAAAAAAAACGGTCATTTATTTCGCATTTTTTATCGCTTCGGCCGCACTCGCAAGTACTTAAACCAAATCCTATAGGTTTTAGTGACTTCCCGTTGACCTAGAATCATGAAGCTTGGCAAGAAGCAAGCTCTTATAGCACAAGTAAAGGAATATATGATCTGGAAATCATTAATTTGTGGTTATACATTTAAATTTGTATTTAGAGATATGACCATGACTTATATCGATGTATGGGAGATGTCTTTTTTTTCCACTTCAAATTTAAGTATACACGTAAGCGAGTTAGACTCGCACTTGTCCGGTTTTCATGACATGTTCACACTTAATTTTATTTATCCTAATCCTAACTAATATTATATAATTCAGAGGAATATAGCCGCAGTCGTATCAGGACTAATAAAGTTTAGAGGTATAAAAATGAATGAATACGTTAGTCTCGAGAAAAAAACTTCACTTGCGCGATTCAGAACTACTACATTACAACTCTCACTCCATACAAACGTCAAATATTGCACAAAAATGGATCAAGGCCATCTAGCGAAGTACAGGAAGTAACTTTGTCTCTCTGTCTGGATGTTTGTCGCGTTATTACGGCTAAACGGCTGAACGGATATAAAATACAAAAATGTTTTTCAATATCAAAGATAAATAATAAAAGGTGATAAAAACTTTGCAACTTGAAATGAGGGTTTGACGTGCGCAGTGTTCACGGTACGAGGGACCGGAGGCAAATACCTTGTAAAATATTTTTATGATAGCTGTCGTGTTTAGGGTCGACCTTACGGGTATCTTAGAGAAACAATTCTATTTAAAGTAAAAAAGTCTCTATAGGTTGTATATGGCACTACATATCGCGCGTCACCCTCATACTACATAACTATACATTTCATGTTTTATATCGCATTTACATAGCTATCTATGCGTTACGTTCAGGCAACTTCACCTGAGAGTCAATCCCATACTTGCCCATACCGAGTCTTTATCATGTTTGAACAAAGCCTCACTTACCATACCATCAGGTGAACGACATGCTCGTTCGTAAAATAGTTGCACTAAAAGAAACTTAAGAAACAAAAACTTATCTCCGAATTAAACACGAACCGAGAACATCTCTGCTACCGGGCGGGCACAATACATCAATTCCTATGCGACGCTGCCCTTCCGTTTCCTGCTTTCCAAACTCAGCAACGGCTCGAGCAAACAATAAACATGACAACGGACCCCTCGGCACGGACAAGCGCGGTATTACGTGTACCAGGTAGGGTGCAGGTTCAATCCCGTTGAGGATTGCAGTCATGTGTTTTATATGACTGCTGAAAACCGATTTTTGAACAGTTATTTTGCAGACTTGTATCACGAAAATGAACCAAAATATCACACGAGTGAGCATTGTATTGTGAAGCGGAACAGATTCCTTCAAACTCAGCCGACTGAATACCGGTTTTGTTTTTTTTATTATGTTTAGTTTCGCACTAGCGACACAAGCGGTGGCAGACGTGAGGCACAAATATACCTCAAACTAAACGAGATCGCGATTTTCCGAGGTCGAGGTTACGTGCACTTTTCCGATGACATTTTTATATACACGTTGTAACTTATTTCAACGAAGTTCAGACAAAGTTTAAAGTCTACAATAAAAAATATATATACTATATAATAGTCATCTTCAGGACGCAACTACTTCCTAGCTACAATATCATCACATCTGTTCCGCATTACGTAATCAATACGTATTAATTAAATTAATAAATAATCATTACTTAGTCAATACGTATTAATTAAATTAATAAATAAGCATTACGTAATCGTAATGCTTGTCCCACAAATGTGTCTTGGGTGTGTGGTTGTGGGAACTTAGGCCCCACGATACGCAAAATCTGAGTGGTCTCGGTCGAGAGTGGTAGCACGGTTGCTATGCTGTACTAGGACGACTGTATACGAGATGCAGAGTGAAAGAGGAAGTGTGAAATACTGATCATTTATTTGCCAACGTTCTTTCTTATATACTATTTTCCTAAATTATCTACCCTAAATTAAAGAATAATAATTATCACTATCCTACGTCTAAGCCTTACCTTCTACAGAGCACCTACATACAAGGGAAATCCATCGACAAATCGCAATCCAAATTTTGTCAAGCCGTGTACTGGCTACAGGAGGTAATATAGGAATACACAAACATTTGAGGTGTATGTACACCTCAAAAATATTACCCTCCGTCTTGGGCGGTCGGGTAAAAACGGAAGCTGCTGAATGGATAAACAAATAGAGAGACGGATTACTTTCTTTGATATAAGTGTAATTATTTATTTGTGATATAAATGTATCACCGAAATTCAGCGCGGGTCGTAGCTTAGCGCAGATTACTCGCAAATAAATAGCCAGCATCAAAAGACCGGTCCGCTCTATACGTCCGCGAGGCGGGCGGCGCTTCTGCCCTTGAATCGCGGGAATATGAGAGGAATTACAAGCGGCCGACCCTGACGTTGAGATATTACGACCCGACCACCTTGTCCCTCCACTCGAACAGACGAGCCACTATTGTATTCGCTGAACAAAACGCAACGTGACTCGAGTAGATACTAATTTGTCACTAGCATTTTCTGTTTAAATCCTAAAAAAATTAAGCTGAGAGCTAAAATATCGCTGTTTAATGCAATGCTAAGGTGTGTACGATCAGTAGTGTGCAGTATTCGAACTTTGTACAGAACGGTTGAATGGCTCTAGTGCGAAGATAAATACCCCTAGTAGTTCTCACACGCAGAAACATTCTGTTTGAAATAAATCACACCGCGTCGGGCACAGGGCGAGTTACTAAGTCGCGCATACGATTGGATTGCTCAAAATCCATTCATTTATTCCGCATTCAGTACACAAAGTTACGCTCTGTTGATGGTATTATTCTATTGTTTATTATCTTAACTAATATTATAAATACGAATGTAACTCTCTCTCTCAATCTGGGTGTTTGTTGCGTTATCACGGTTAAGCGGCTGAACGGAATGAGCTGAATTTTTGCATAGATATAGCTTATGGATAGGAAACTGGCAAAGGTCTGATCGAGATCTGCCTGGTCAAATCACGATACGCCGGCATTTCTTGATTTCGCCGATTATTTCATAATGTGCCGAGTATAAAGTTGAGATGATCGATGAGAGGAACCTATTTGTCGATTTGCCCTTCTAGTCACTTGCCCGCATCGAGATATGGCTAGAAGAATCACAGAAGAGAAATAATGTAGTTCCGTTTCGCGACGCTTGTGGCGCTGTTTGCGCTATGTCAATTGTGTGTTTAAATGTGAGAAAGATCGGCTTCACAACAAATCGTAACCCTACATACTATATCCGAGCAAGGCTGGGTCAGTCTTTATTATTGAAACTTTTTATTTGCTTATACTTTGGTCACGTAACAGAATTAATTTACCCAAGCATGTCCGAGCAAATCGGCAAACGTTATGCTTTGAACGATATATTTTTTTTTAATTATTTTTGCGGTTATTGGACAGGAAAATTAAGTAAATGCCGACTTATCGTGATCGGCCCAATTCAACGATTATCCCACGACATAAATATGCTGACCGCGGCTCCGACCGTATGCGCCCAACATCCAGTTGCGCCGCAAAAATCTGCCGGAGTTCAATCTGTGATTTTCACAGCTACAGAGCGGCTGATGAGTAATTAGCCAATAAGTAATTAGTTGCATAGTCCTAGCAATTCGGGCGAAAAACTGAACATAAAGGAGGCGTACGACTTTAATCGTAGTAAGTACCTATTTGTACTAGACGGGAGATACTACACCGTCTCTAGTTCCACCGCATTTCACTCCCCGAAGCTATTACGTCGATACGTGATATTAAATCGTGAAATATAAGGCTGGCGGCACACCTGCTCCTGAAGTACGGCGCTTTAATTGAAAGTTAGGCGCGGCGCACACCGGGGGTGGACTCTTAGTTATTAACGGATTTAATATCGGCTGGTCTGCCTCGCTCGCTCGAAGTGCTCGCTTTGCTACAAACTGTTATTTGAAAATGTATAAGTAACGTCCGGAAAGCCTTGGATTTCAACTAACTAAAAGGAAAGTAGCCTAATTTAAACTCCACGTTTCCAATCGTAAATAAAATAAATTAAAAAAATATTTATTTCCGGAAATTAAAATCTATAGAAATAGGTCCTTGTCCGTAACTATTTTCCGATGTCACTGGCTCGATCGTTTATGATTGTGATTGAATGTTATGTCGTGAAAAAAACCTATAGAAAAGTGTTATTTTCGTGATGTCCTTTACTTGAAAGTTGGAGGCACTATTCAATGAGCTTATTATTTGAAGTTTCAAAAGCAGGAACTATGGCGTTTGATCACCTTGATAAAAAGACCGGGATTCGAGGATCGGATTAATTTCGGTCTTTCTGTCATAATTTTTTTAATTTTCTGCCACAAGAAAGTGCTTTGACTGCTGCAAATATCTTAAATGTATATCGATTTACGCCTTTCATTCAGGATACGATGCTCACCGAGTGTAAAAGTACGAAAGAGTTAATATCACCGACGTACGATAATATCACTCGTCCCGGAGTCGGGGCAGCATTTCCGTTTAATCTGTGGTTGCGGCCGTGAGTCCGCGATCAGCAGTCGCTAGATGTCAATACGCGCGGACTAACTGCTGGGCAATGTGCAAACTGAAGCGGTTCAACGTTGCTTGCTAATGCAAATCTTACACCGTGAAGAAAATGTATGAATTAAAACATATTTTGTTCATTGCCGAATTCACTGCCGTTTGACTGTTCTTACTATGAAAACCATGCTCTTCCTAGCTTATGACTTCCCATAACTTGAAACAATGTCGCAAGAAAGTGGAACCGCTTACGTATTTTAAAACTCTAAATAATGCGTAATTACCTGAATAACTCAAGAAACGTCTAAACAAAACCGGATTTGACATGAGCGACAAGTAGGTGTGTGTATATAACTCGCTTTTGCCCTCGGCTTCACCCGCGCCGTGAATAAGTCTATATCACGAAAGGATAGTGTACCAGTGCAAGAATTTCCGAAATAGGTTCAATAATTCCAGAGAAATTAAAAAGTTTACCCTTTAACACCGCTTGGCGCCTATGCCTCAAATCGTCGTCAATCGGTAGGTGTGACGTGTGAGTCGCGCGGTCGCAGCGAGCCGAGCAGGGGAGCCGCCAGTAGGATTACCAATTTTAAATGAGGGATGAGGGAAAAAGAGGGAGCCCGTCCAGGATATCTAAAATGCCTGATTTTCAGAATAATGCCTCCTGACGTAAAACCTGGTTATAGAAGTTACTAAATGAATACAGGAGTAGCAGTAGCAACTATGAGTTTTATCTTTGTTTTACAAAATTAACCTGTGTCATATCAATGCCGGCTACACGCCTGGTCATATGTAGCAAATACCTGTCATTATGGTAATCCTAGCCGAAATTCGCTCGCGAGTGGTCGCCCCGTCGTGTGCGCTAAGCCTTACAATGCATTTTTTGGCAAAAGATTACCAGCTACAATCTATATTGATGACTTTATGAGATCAAATAAATGATTTGACCCAGGAACTGTTTAGATCAGGTGACGTTGGAAGTGTTCTATTGAAATATCTTGAAGGTGTGTGTCAGTGGTAGAGCATTAGTCTTTGTATAAGTGCAGGAGGTCTTGGGTTCGATTCCCGGCTAGGCTGATATTTTAATGATGAATATTAATATCTGCTCTATAGTGTGGGTGCTAGTTGTCCGTGTCTTTTTTATCTTTCATGGCTTTCACGACGCCGCAAATAGTAGTGTGCCGCTATGAGTAGCACTCGTTTTTATAATAAATTTAAATGTACTTGGTTAAAAGCTACGGTACAGAATAGCGGTTGAAGCCGCGGGATGTATGTTGTATAGTTAGTTCGACATACACCAGCGGTCATCGCACCTCCGATCTTATCTGATGATGAACTAAACCGGCAGCGAACGGTTCAATTACATCTTTAGAGTTATGAAGGAGCCGTCTGACGTTTAAGACCGCCTCCAGGATAATATCAATGGCTAACCGTTTAAATATCGCTCAAAATAATCTCAGGGACTTTGTCAAACGAATGGTTAGCTATTTTTCTTTTAATAAAGTTTCCTAAGACCGAACGAGACAGTGAGAGGTCGAGAGAGTGTTAACTTTCGGCCTACAAATTACAACATTTGTATAGAGGACTAGGCATTCTACTTTAGTAAAATAAAAAACTTAGTCATATTATTGAACATATTTTTGTTTTACTGCGAATTTACATATATTTTCGTTGGCTTTAAGAGCAGCGTTAAGGTGCAACGTTTCGCTCAGCGCGGCAAGTTCAAATTTTCTTGCGTTTTTTGCCAATTACAGCTTAATTACTCATCGTAGGTTCATGAAAACAAATTTTGCGACAATAAATAGGTTGTATCAGGAAATTACGGCTATAGCAATCACATAGATTACATTGGTTTAGCTACGAATCTCAATAAGCTGATTTTCATCTGATTTTTGGTTTAGTGAGAAGTGTACTTATACTAGCTTTCAACTTGATTTTTTGGTTGGTTTAATTTCTTGATACAACCTATTTAATATCGCAAAATTTATTTTCATGGACCCACGATGAGTAATAAAGTTGTAATTGACAAAAAACGCAAGAAAATTTGAATTTGCCGCACTGAGTGAAACGTTGCACCTTAACAGAATCCTTACCCTAATGAGTAAGCAATTACATCAACAGTACCTCTGGTGTAGCAGCTGTCCCTAGGCGGCGGCGGTGACCTAACCATTAACCATCAGGTGGCCCCCATACCTATTTGCTACTTCTCTATTATAAAAAAAGTATTCGTAAAAATTACCAAACAAATATATAAAATTAATAAACGTTTGTAGAACGAACGTTGAATACAAGAGCTGCGGCGTTGCACATAACGTTGATGTTTCAATGCCGCTGGCTACATTACATTCTCGAACGTAGTGAAGATAAATGAAAATAATACTGTCTTATTTTATGAATATCTTCACTACGTAATATTTAATTTATGGCGTTAATAATAATTATGAGATTATGAATGAATGAATAATGAACGAATTTCTTACTAGATTCGAGAAAACTGTATTTTTTCATTGGTAGGGGGTATTAGTAGCAGGTACCTACTGTAACCTACCCGCATGGTGGGTATTATAAGTCTAGTCCGTAATCCCTAAAGTCGGGGCTTATCACCGCGGTCCTCCCTCGCACTCCCCCCCGGGACGCCGCGGGAGGGATGGAGTTTGTTACACACCTAGACACTTAAACAATAATGACGCGGTTCTCAGTGCTGTTTGCTACATTCGTTCACTATTATAATTAAATCTAAGCATAAGAGAGTCCATTTATCTAGTAACTGTGTTGTTCGTATTCACATGTTCTATGAGTATAAACTTATTGAAAACGTCCAGCGTTCAACAAACGACACAATACGGGCTTAAAAATTTACTTTTAGAAAAAAAAAAACTTCATTCAGAAAGCGCTGAATCAATTTCCATTGTATACGGGACCACCTCTGAACTGTGACCTACCAGGACGATTATGATCAAAATCAATTCATAATTTGCAGAGTAACAAACATACAGTCGAATTGAGACCTCCTTTTTTTAAGTCTGTTAAAAAGATTTACATTGAAAGGAAAGAAAGAGAAAAGCTACAATACGAGATTCGAGAGAGAATATTCGACGTAATATTATGATATTCTTACATTGTCTTGTCAAATCTCAACTTTTTTTTAGTTGTCAATGGTAGGCAACGCACTGAGAATACCTCGGGTGTTACAGGTGTCCACAGACGGCGGTGACCACTTACCATCGGGAGGCCCGTCACTTATTTCACAAAATTTAAAAACAATTTTATTCTATTGGATAAAAATCACATTTATTTTATTCAATCCTTGGGAAGTTCATTCTATTCCGCTTGAAAGTCAAAATAAATTATAATGAAACCGTTATCCAGACATCTTCAAACGAGGTGCTAATGACGCCAACACTACACCACATGACACGACATGACTACAGAATGAATATATTATAATTATTTGCATAGTTATTTGTAAAACGCTCGACCCCCCGCGGCTGGCACTAGTGCGGGGGCCGGTGACGTCACCAACCCCGCTGCGCGTCCCCTACTAGATGAAAGTAGATACTCAACTCCATAGCCTTACCGAAGGCAGCTCAAGTATGTATATATCCGAGTGGTTCCTTACCCAGCTTTCAACTAGTGACACGTATTTATTTCCGGGCGGCATGTTCACATTCTGGTGTGATCAAGATGCAATATTTATTTTATTTATTTATTTTATTTATTAATATCAGTGTTGGCTGTTTGTAAAAGTATAACTAATTTGATATCTTGGGCGAATACCGATTGCCCGTACACTGTACACTGTATTATTATGTTTGTTACCAATACGAGTTAATTAACTCTTTATATTGTTTAAGATATTGTAAATCGAATTGAATTGAATTGAATTTAAAATAGTTATCACGGGATATTAACCACAATTTTTGTTTTTGTTTACCCGTGAAAATGGCGCATGCAACTTTGCCGAAATATCGGAAATTCAAATATAACAAAAACCGTGCTAATGTAGTAAACATTGTTTAATTAAGAACCTGTCTCCATTTTTCAAGTCGGTTAAACTTGCTTGTTTCTGTATAATTATAATCGAACATTCTTACATACATATGTCAAGCAGTTTTCGCTACGCGTACTGAGTTATCCCTCTGAGTTATTCCTCTGTTCTTTCCCATTGTGCGTTATCACGCTGTGGCGGGGAGATAGGTGTATTACCGGCCTAATGAGGGATTGAGCTGGCTCGCCACTTTATGGTTCTATTAGGTTGAGGCGACACTGTTTGTGTTTATCTTATGTTTTACAAAACTGGACCGTAGTAGGCGAGGACGGTCTCGTGATGAGTGGCCCTGCCTAAATCACCACCGTGTCTCAAGAATTAGCCCCAACTCTCTTAATTTTGCTAGTTATAAATTATATACATAATTACAAACAAGGCCAAGTTTCTAATGAAAAAGTGAAAATGTATTTTTTTTCTGCGGAAAATCTTTGAATAGTCAAAGAAGCAAACGAATTTAAATATAAAACAATATAACATTAAGGTTTTTTAATGCCGTAGGTGGCAAACAAGCAGACAGGCCGCCTGGTGGTAAGTGATCACCGTCGCTTATAAGTACCGCAGCGTCTGCGGTCTTCTTACGTAATCATAATCAAATACATATGTATATATATCATATACCTAATCAAAGTGGTGCCCGAACTTCGAGGACTCGATAATTTATCTATTACTCTTTTTTAATCAATGATATAAATAAAATTAATGCCTCCATCTTCCATAAGCCTCCATCAGCTAAAGTATTTGAACCGGAAGTGTTTTCTAAGTGTTCAGGGCCTCAATAAGTTAATTCCGCCTCCCTGCCTTGCTTTGTAAACTTTCGATAATGACGGACTATTTATAACTTTTATTCATAATATTTTCCTTTCAAAGATCAGACTCGAAGCTCGCTAACTTTGTCAGCTACTTAGGGAACAAAGCGCGCGAAAGTTTTCTCGCCATGGCTGTGTGACGTCACGCAATGTGGTGGCGGCGGTATTCTGATGACGTGAGACGCTGGCAACATTACATTGCAGTAGATTCAAAAAAATAAGCATCATTTCATTTGTTATTAACTTGTATACATTTTAACGTTTCTTCACTTCGCGAGCTTTAAATTAAAAAATGCTTTGGTTACATTTTAATAAAATATAATAAAATGGTCCAATAGTGTCCAATATAGCCAGCATTGATGCCCGCGGTAATGGAAGTCTACAAACAGCACCTGGGGGAGTCGCTAAAAGGTTTTACTACGATTCATATTAAAATGATACGCCGGGTTCCGTAGCCGTGGCTACGACAAATAGAACTGTTTCCTTTCTTTTTGCGCGATTTTCTTTTGGAACCCTATTTTAACGTCGACTATTGAAATAATATTCTATTTCCTCAGTATGAAGGTATGATTTCGAGTGATTTTATTAGGTCCCCCTAGTTTGTCGTTTGAAAGTAGGGACGTAACTGGAAATGAGAATTGGAATCGCTTGATGCGAGCGAGCGTCGTGCGGCGCCGGCCTCGCGCGCCGGAGGGACGCGGGACTCTTATAAGAGTCCTCGCAAGTGTTATGTACATATCGATTGAACAGTATGCTCATAATGATGGGCTTGACATAATGTATGTATGTTTATATTTCTTGGCTTAAAAAAAAAACAGTAAATATTTTTTATATCACGATAATAATTTTAATGTCCGTGGTTTCGGTGGAATGCACCTGAAGATTGCACCATGAAAACAAACGCTACTCTGTCGTTATGTTAGAAATGTTAAATGTAACACATTTTTTTTTCTTAATATAATGTCACATGCGAAAGTTACTCTCCGTCGCCGGAGAGCTCGCGAAAGTAACTCCGTCTTTCTGACCTTTTCTCTCTCTCTCTTTGTCTGTCTGAACGTTATTAGCAGTTCACAACAAAACCAACAAGCAAAGCCTAACGTGACCTCAAGCACTCTGTTCAGTGTAATACGTCGACACGGGGTCACCGTGACCCCCGTTTAATAATGACCCCGGTTAAACATAGTTAACGATGACCCCTGGTTAAACACGGCCGGTTAACGCTGACTTAATCCGCCCATTTTAGCGGATTAACGGTAGATTGAGGTGATATTATGTAGTTAATAGCCCAGGGTGGTATGTTTGCTCTGCCCATTAGCTGTTACTGCTTACGTTAGTTCAGAACTATGAGAAGGTTGGAGTATGATTTTGAGTTTACAAGCAGTGTCTTAACGACCACGTCGAAAGCCTTTTCATGAAACAAAACTCTGGGTGGGCCATTCAAGTAACCATAGGTACATTAAAATAGAAGGGATTTTTTATTACACTAAAAAAAAAAAAAAAGAAGTGGTTAGATGACAAATAGTTTTTAGGGCAGTTTACCCAAAGTGTGCCAACGATCCTATTGTTAATTAAGCCTACGCCGCACCGTATCTGTCTTTCCTACTGCATCTTTGGCCGGTTGAAATTTGCACAGAATATGAGTTACTACGCCGAATTAACAATAAAAATAAATAAGGCCATTCCACAAACGTGTTTTATTACGAGTTTTTTTATTTATTTTGACTCTATCGTAAAAAAGCAATAGGCACAAACGTTATACTTATGATATAAATAATGAAACAAAATTAAAATATTTTTCTACATAAATGACGATATAAAGTAGCATAACTTTGTCTCAACGTAATCTCTCTAATTAGCACCCGTTTCAAATCGCCAAAATAACCTTGCCTCAGGCAAGGCGCTTACCATCTTCTCCTCGTAATTAACCGCAAACAGAATCATTTCCACTGTTTATACTGTAAAATACGGGATTACGACTCCGTCCGGACAATGATCATAAATCAGTGACAATTATACCGAGATCCAAGCTTTGATAAATTCCCTCAGAATATTCATCATCATCATCACCACGTCGCTAAGCCATGTTCGAGGCTTCCTTCAGCCTAAAAACGTTGGCCACTCAGTTATACAACCTTCCAAAGTCTCGCTAAGAGACTCGGTTTCCGAGTGTCGGGTGACAACTTAGACTTATAAAACATAAAGACAAGACTTACTGTACGTGGCCAACCGTCTCCTTGGATGGAATAATGTCAATCCTACTTAGTGCTGCTCTGTATCGATTTTAATGCAGGACAAAAGAAGAAACAATATTAAAATTCAAATGTTTGATCAGATCAGATCAGATTGACTAGGGAGCAAAATCATATTTTGAGCTATTTTTTTTAAATCCAGAACGTAGCGAATGATTCTAAGAAATATGTATGTTCCAATTTTAAAACTACTTTGCTTGCACTTGTTAAAACCCTATGGAAAAAGACCTACTTTGCTCCCACCCATTGACGAAGAAAACGTCACTTCTAGATAATAGAGGGGATGAAAACACCATTTCTGCAATATTAGTGAGAGACTCCGGTCTTTATTGGTTTCTATTCGAACACAACTCGGTGCCGATCCCGTTAATCAGTAGTTTAATTCCCGGGACTGTCCCAGGAGCGGTACAAGCCCGTTAACCGCCTCTAATCGCCCGCCGCCGCCGTCCCGGGATCCCGAGATCCTGGTAAGCTGCTTTCGGGATGAATGAACGATTAGGTCCGACAAGTTGCTTGGACGTCATTATAACTATAATTATAACGTGTGTATGTTATTTCACTTAATATCTTTTCATTTTAGTAAAAATTAAACGCATATCGAAAATTCCATAAACTTAGAATACCAAAATATAAAATAAAAATATATTTTATAAATATAAAATTAATTAAATATATGGAAAATCTAACCAACTAATTGAAGTCTATCAATGAACGTGATTCGATTCAGCTATCGATAGGCGGCAGTCTAAAATGTCAGTTTTTAAATTCGACGTTGTTGACAGTCAAAACTGGCAGCGGTGGTAACAATAACTTACATACGCCAAAAATGATTATATAATATATGCCGCGTTCGTATTGGGAACGTGTCAGCAACAGTTGCATTTGTTACTGTTTTAGTTCACTGTTCGTTTAGCTCAAAAACAGCTAAAAACGCCAACGTGAACTGCCACTTTAGACTCACCCCGCGGACGAAGAGTCGTTTTTTGACATTTAAGTTTAATTGACGTTTAAAGCACGTCTTCTTACTGCAATTACAAATGGAATCAATGGCAGCTGCTGCCATTACTGACAGACCTTGACATATTTGTTTATTAGCGATCGTTTTGGTAATCAGCGAAAATAGCGAAAGTGGCACAATTCTCAAACCGAACGCGGTAACATCAACGCTAATTTTGATAATGCTAAAAATGCCACCTCATGCTGACTAAGCGCACTATATGCTGGAGGTAAAATTGATGGATTTCAGCCAGCCGGCTTGTTTTAGGTTTATTATTCATCAAACACAATGTTCTCTATTGACAATTTCACACAATAAATGCAAGCACTATAAAACCAAGCTTTAGCAAGACCAGGCACTATATTACATCCTCAAAGCTGTTTAACGCATTCCTCAGAACATGCCAGCGGAGAATTCTGCAGGACTATGTTTAAACAATGGTATTTCCCCCGAGTCCCGCGGGACTGAGGCACCGATCGTTGGTCTCTCGATTAAATTACAATCAAGGGAAGAATGCGGTTAGAAGTAACTTATCAGTTTTAATGAAGACGATAAACTAATTTGTAAGAAAGTTTAAACACGGACTGAAGACGATAAATTAAGTGTCAGAAAGAATGATTGAGTGTCTAAAATGTCCTCTTTCTTTGACTATTTTTTATTGTATATTCTTAGTTTTTTAAATTTAAAACAGACATAAATAACACTAGAAAATTGAGACCATATTCGATTATGTATCGGAAAAATAAGCATCTGCATCTGCATCTGGGCGCTATTCCGCTTTTTACCAACTGCCCAAGAAGGAGGGTAATGTTTTCTAGTTTTCGCTTTTAGATTTGACACTTACTTGGCTATAAATAAAAATATTTCCAAGACTATAAGATATTTGTTGGGGCAAATGTCTCAATCCGTGAGTTTGCGACGGATTATCGCTCACACAAAGCCTTGCCCTCTCCTGGAAGTCTATAGCTACCTATATGTGTATAAACTGACAAACCACCTGATATAGGTGCTTATATGTAGGTACGTGTGTGCGTCGAAGTGCGTATTCCATCGCAGTGGTTCGGTTTCGGTTCATTTCACCCTACCCATTGTTCGGCCCGCTGCTGGCAGGTCGGGGGTTTATTTTGGTACGTAACATCCCTCTAAATATTGTAGATAGTGTAGTCACCGAACCAAGCGAAGGCCTTCAAGTCTAACAGGACAAATTGGTATTACTATTTTTGTTTGTTCAGTGATAAATTGTCTATCGTTGAAACTTTATGAAATTTTATAGGCAATTAGTTAATGCCAATGCAATGTTTGATTTTGAATAAATGAGCAAATTAGTTCAATTGTGAAGATTTCGGTATATTTGTCACAGTCAAAAAGTAAAAAGTAACTTTTTGAGTGTTCTTGAAAAAAATATACTGCAATTGCGAATGAATTTAAGAAAACATTTACATGCAATGCTATCAACTTACATGTTCCTGTATTCATGATGAAGCCTACAACTACTATGAAGCCTATATGAGAAACACTTTCTCAGGAAAACGTTAGCGCGCGCCTGTTTAAAAAAAAAAAAAGAGCTTTGCAAAATCCGCGTGAAAGCAAACATATTGTTTTATACAGGTTCTTTATGGGCCAAAATGAATAAAATACATACAGGCTGCTTCATATAATTTTCATTTTCTTTCCGTCTCGTCACATGCGGTAGAAGCGGTGGCAATTTGCATGAAAAGTGCCGTGCCAGAGGCTCCGCCCCTGTCTTTGAAATTTATGATGACAAAATATAATTTCTTTATTTTATAAGGTGCATAATATACAAAATTTTAAATCTATACTATTTATTCACTGAAAGTATTAAAGTCTCAGAATAAAGAACTTCATTTCGACCTCACACGTACTTTATCTGCCAATATTGTTCAAGGTTTTATTTTTCCCTCGAGGTGAATTTTAATCTGATCTAAGTGCACATTATTTCTAGTTATCTGCTAGCTTGTGAGAATAATAGAAATTATAATATCATTTCGCTAGTGTTGAAAATATATATATTTTTTTTATATGTATACTTAATCGGTAAGTCGTTAATGTTTTCTGTTGTGTAAATTGTAGATTGATCTGTTACAGAAGTACACAATGAAGTGGGAAGCACAATGCAACGTTCGGCTTAATCCATTTGCCGCTGTTGGCGTCGTGTTAGTGCGAATGAACTGTAATTAGCTTAGCTCTATTTTGTAAGGTTTCTTACAGACGATTCATTATAGATAATGCGATACTGCAGACGCAGTGTTGCTTACAACAAAAAAAAAACTTGCAAAAATAGTGTTTTTTTTTTTCAATCTGCTATATTAGGTCTATTTAGTCGAAGTCGAGTGAACTCGGATCAGATACCATCACCGTAAGCAGCGTGCGCTCGTACGTAATTCCACACTCACGAAAATAATATTCCCTAAAAAGCTTTCTGTCATCAAATGTATCGTCTAATAATGATAGGAATGGATTAAACTTTGAGATTGGAATTTTGGCCGCCCAATCGTAAACGCAATTAATTACCTTGTATGTTATTGTATTTTAAAGTTTTTAGCACGCAATCGGCTGCAACCGATTTTAACTTGGTTTATTAACTAGTATAGTACCTTACAAAACTTTCCGCGTGTTTGAAAACTACGCGTTTTGTTTAAGTATCTGAATGACGATATAACAAAAACTCTATCATGCTATTAGTAAAATCACTATATACGTTAACCACATACAAGGTGCTCTGTATTTACATGTACAGGTTGTCCGGTTTTATGTAGATGGTTGGCATTCAAAAGGTTTATTATGGACGATGGCCGGACTGCCATCAGGCCCACTCGACTTTCACACATCAAGGGATAAAATAACAAGCTAATTTGATTCGAAGCAACGCTCGTTCATCCTTAGTTTCTAATTTAGACCGATGTAAAGAGATTGCCTTCAGTGAAATTAAACTCCCGCGTTTCTGTGTTCCCTGAACCTAGAGTCTGGTCCGGAAACTTCATTAAACTGTCTGTCCGGAGTTAGGAGTTTCCCGGACGCGCTCGAGCTAATGCCGGTCTCGCTTCGTACTCGGCCGACATCATGTTTTTTAAATAGCCCCCCGAAGTCGGAGGGGTAATCGGATTAAAAAGTTCGTAAGGACGCCAATAAATTAAGATAACGAGTTTAGAAGATGTATTGCATATTGTGGCTTAAATATACATCAAACAAAAAACGGGACCCCTATTCTCAAGAGGTGAGATTCAATCTCATGTCAAAAATCAAAAATGTCGAACTTCGAGATTTCTTATTCTCAACGCTATCTTTCGAGATATTCTCGATGGCTAGAGTTTAAGAAACATCGAGTGGTCGGAGGCAATCGAGACTGGAGACGATCGAGATTGAAATCTCGAAATCGACATCAATTTGTCATATCTCCGAATAGGGGCTCTGATCATGCCCAGGACAATAGTCGTACTAACGGCTGTGACAATGGACATCACGAAACTTACAAATTAGTTCAGAATTTTGAACTTCAACAGTTCAAAATTGCGCGGCAATGCACTGCGCTCGTCACTCTGAGATATTAAATTAAATCTCTTTATGCCGAGTAATTTCTCTAGAAACTTTGCCCTTCAATCCGGAACACATAGTAATGTTTGCACACTATTGCTTGGCGGTTGAATAACTGGCAAAGATGTGGTTCTTCCCCAGGCGGAGATACCTTACAACACTACAAATATTTTTTTGTTTGTTTTGTTTATTATTTATATTTTCATAATATTTAAATCAATTTTATAATAATGTAGCGCAATTTTGTAACTGACCGAATGAACGAAGGAAACGAAAGGTCTCAGTTTTAACTGGCTAAATTTCCTTTCATCTGTCCGTATGTTGGTCGTATATTTCAACCATCTCAATGGTTCTCAATTTTCAATGGCATGGAAGAGATCGCTTTTAGCGATAAGGCCGCCACTTGTGGCACTAGCTTATAAGATAGTTCTGAACATGTTTTATTATTATTTTGGTGTACACAATAAAGAATTTATAACCATCTATCTAGCAATCTTGACGCAACTTGGTATAAAGGTTCTACATTATTTTTGTTTTTTTTTGTCGTCGGTGTTTTTGATTGGAGGGGTATTTCGCCCATAAAAGGGCGAAATTTGCTGCGGCACCATATTTACATTGCAGTGGTCGTAAGATTTAATAAAAAAATACACTTTATACAAAGCAAGGCAAGGAAAATTCGTGTTCAAGTTTTTTTTTAAGTACTTATGTTCTGTTTCCAACGTAATGTCTTTAAATATCCTGCCTTTAATATCTCCAGGCCTTTTTATTAATTCCTTTTAACATTGATTTTCCCAAACTTTTATCCTGAATTTACCAGAACTCCACGAGCCAGTTAGTTGAGTAGAACTGGTCAAGAGCGGGTCGGTGTCGCGTCGGCTGATTGAATTTCGCTGAGTTATGACCCGAATCAGCGCAAAATAAGCGCTCAAATAAAATTGTTTTACTCCAAATTTACAAAGTTTGGACTTCCCAATTTATTTTTGTACAATAAATTCTCATTTTGTTTTCAAACTTTTATACGCTAGGTTTTAGGGTAGGTATACTATGTACCTACTATGTTTCAAAAAGCTATGTAGAGGTGCAAATATATTTAATCAATTTCGCAAAGTAAAATCAATGTTATTATTTTTTGGCTTGACCAGCCAGACAAAATGGTCACGATATTTTTCAAATTTTTTTGTTTCTTCCACGGCACAGTCGGCTTAGGGGCGCCGCTCGACCGTTCGATCCGGGTTCGTTTCCTGTCCTGCCGCCGCCGGCGGTGCACTCGATGCCGCGACGAATGCAGTTGCAGCTATTTCGTGTTAACTCGACCGAGCACAGCTTCTGCTTATTTATGTTTCGTGCCGATTTTTCATGTGCGTCATAAATAATGGCGAAAGAAAAAGTGCTCGAAGTTTAAGTCATCGAGATTCTTTCCATATCGAAGGATTCACTCGAAAAATTAGGAAATTCACTCTTGATTTCAGTTATTTGGTTGAACCGCACTTAAGTGAAAAACTCAATTGTGATCATTGTGATGGTGGTTGTGATTGGTGGAGGTAAGAAGTACAACCTGCATGAGACGTACTGACGAATTGCATGCGAATTGTCAGTTTTCATAAGGCACTCCACGCAAACGCCTCTTTTTCTCGAATTTACTTATATCAATACACTAAGCTCGGTCGAAGAGAATAAAGTGGATGCTTCAAACCAAAGACACACGTGACACATGCGCTCACTATCACGGCCGAGCACAGCACGATAGCCAGCCGATTATCTGATAATACGCGACACTCTCCCGCTCACTTTCACAAGGTTTGGTGCCTAGTTTGAATTTATGTGAAACCCCGTCGAACATCTTATTGTGTATATTAATGTATCTTTGCAGATAGATAGAGAAAAGATCTTTCAAGATAAAACTGCGCCCTCTCTATAGGTGGAGGCGGCGAGCAGTTTTACCTCGGGAGATACTTCTCATTGTCGTGATGATGTTAATCGTGTTCTGTGTATAATGTAGGATGTTGTTGCAGAGTGGAGCGTGCGCGGGTCTGGTCGGCGGCGCTCCTCGCAGTCGCAGCAGTCGCCGGCTGCGCTGCTGGCGCACTTCGACACCAGCGTGCATCAGGTACTTATTCCATTACTATCGACTTACAGGTTGACCTCCACCGTTCGTTCGACAGGGATTCCTGTCAGCGTGGTATACTCCGCGGCCGCAGCGCTCGCTGATTGTGGTCACCACTTACCGTCCTACGGTGAAATTTAGATATATCTACATGCCACTACGATTGGATCAATATCATTGTTTGGATATTGATCCTTTCTCAGAAATACTTTTTATGACACCACACCACTACAACTTATGCATCACAGTCATCACACATTATTTTGTGGCTAAAATAGAGATAGCAAGTAAATTCGAGTCGCTGTCGTGTCGATTGTAGCATATTTGAGGGGTTGTTTGCGGCCGAATAATTAGGTTCTCGGCAAATCAGGTCGCTGCGTTTAACGGAAATTAGTTTATTTTGGACGTGCTTTGGGGTAAATGAACCGTGTAGGGCAATATTTTAGGGAAACCTGTAGAAAGATAACCCTCTCTGATGTCAAAATACAATGTTTAAATTTCCTTGGTAAGGAAATATGAAAATTTTAATTAAATATTGCATAAATGAAAACTTGAAAAGACTTCAACAGTTATTTAAGAGGCGAAATAGAAAGCCCCAATCAAGAACAGTCTCTCCCATTTACCGAATAATCATTCGAACAGAGCTATATCATTTTCCAATTTTCCCCATCGGTGTCCCACGGTGACACACCACGACAGGCGTTTGGACGTTCAAAAATTTTGATGTACAGATCGACCAAATTATCTGTACAGTTGGCTAAATAATGAAACTAAGTTTCCTACGGATGGTTGTTAGTTTTGTTTAAGAAAATACGAAGCGCCACTATCGCATTTTTGTTCATAACCGACAATCAATAATTGTCTAAGTATTAGCCGCGCCCTGCGGATTAACCCGTAATACTGGAGGAACTGTAAAATTTTCCGAAATAAAAAGTCATGACAAATTTCATCGAAATCCGTTCAGCTGTTACAGAGTTGAATGAGAACAAACACACTTTTACACAAACTCGCATTTATAATATTAGTGTGATGTGGTACACATGAAATTGACAAAAAATATTCAAATATAATGCTATTTGAATACTTTCAATTTGCGATTACACTATTTGTGAGACATCAATAGAAGTAACGCTCCTGAAACATAAAAACATTGCTGCCAGAATAAAATAAAAAAACTCGAGGTTATTAATGAAAAGTTATTGTTTTAAGAAAACCACTTTAAACCGTCAGCAGCGATACTAATCTAATTACCTATTTTATCTAAGTACCTATTTTTCGAAAGTAGGCAAAAAAATACTAAAACTTTTATTGAAAAGGCTATTAACGGGGAAATTCGTATCCTGGCAGCACAGGCTTTCAGCGGCACCGTGTGAACGTCCCCAGTGTTTATCTCTTCCGAGCAATTTCCTCTGTCCTTTGGAAAACGTGAAATGTTATTACGGCGCGGGCGCGTAATGTCAACCAACTCATATTTTTGCATTATAGGCTGTAAAAGTTTATTGTTATGGTTTTGGTAACATTGACAGATATTATTCATTTGTAGTGCAAAAGATGTGTACCACGATGTTATTATAAGAAAGTATATGGCTACAGTATTTCAAATGCCACGTAGAACACAAAAAAAAACATTTTTACACCACCTGCCCGCTTATGAATGATAGCACCACCTAAGTACATACCCAAGCTTACGTCTGTATGCGAACGCGGATAGTTATCAATTTACCACCATTCAATCAAAGTCATAGTACATTTTTTTTTAAATCATATTTATACGGTTTTAATTAGCATTACAAATAAATATTCCATTGTTCGAAATCCTGAGATACCCAAAGATACCCGAATTTAAATACCAGTAGGTGTTTGTGTTTTATGTACAATACCGAATACCGAATGAAACTTCTAAGCCCACGGAGATTAACAGATTTGCAAAACATGAGCATGGCCACCGACTGTGGTTTCAACTTTACATTTTTCGTAGTTAAACAACTTTTATTTATTTCACGAAGGGGACGTAATAATATAATATGCCGAGAAAAAGCATCTCTAGGTGAAGCATGACATGTAAGTGTATTGTATATCCCTAGCATAACGTTAGAAATGAATTGCAAGAAGTTGTCCAAGTTTTGTAATATTCCAAGTATAGTAAAATATTTCGCAATTAAAACAAGTCTAATTCAATCAAAACTAAGTCACGGATAGTCTGATAGATCTTAGTCATGCCCCTGTAAAGTGGTTTCATTAGGGGTTTGTAGAGAGTTTTTGAGCGTTACACGACATTATTACTATAATAACGCTCTGGCTCTTAGTAAAGAGGCCGAATACTAAGAAAAGATGCTCGTGGCAGGCCAACCAGCGTGGCTCGCTAGTTGCGGACTCGGGGTCAGGTTCCCAATGTACATTAACGTCGAATTCGAACAGTAATGGTAATTGGTAACCTTTCCTAATGCCATTCGCATACCGATAATGATGATTAGCCAATTCACGGCGTGATCCATTCTCCGCCGACGACGCCTTCGGCTAGCGGCCTGGAGAGGTTGACGGACAGACGGACGGACGGAAGGACCACCGGCGGATGGACAGGTCGATGGAAAAACCGACTTGCACTACAATATATCTGGGACATTATCTGGGACATTATTGCACACACGGTCATCTGACCCCAAACTAAGCAAAGCTTGTAATATGGCTGTCAGAGACTGATATACGTACATAGATATTTTTAAATACATACTTATATAGATATAAATATAAACACCCAGACATAGAACAAACACAAATATTCATCACATAAATGTTTGTCCTAGATGGGAATCGAACCCACGCCCCCAAGCACAGAACGTAGGTTCACTACCAACTGAGCCACCGGGGCAGTCAACAATGTACAAAATATGAAAGTTACACAGTTGTCGAAAGTAGTCTGTTCTAGCAACATACAAACGTGTAATAGCAATATGTGAAGAATTTTTTTTTATAATATAATTTTTTATTTTCAATATCAATAACTTAAATAACATTAAATAGTAAATAAATTAAAATAAACTCTAAGTAAAAATAATCATAAATATATATACAACTTAAAACTAACCCTAATCTAATAAACCGCTACCAGCAGGCATCGTGCCCAAAATGCTGGCCGAACTGCCGCGTTGAATAGCGATGGCGATTCTTTGGGCAAGGTAGAGGCCAGCATTTTGGTCACGAGATGCTTCGACCAGACGCGATGATAATTCTTTATACATTTTCTTTGCACTCGGTCCCCACGGTCCTAGGGTTTCGACCCCAAAAGGCTCAAATATGTACCCGCTATCAAGGGTACTATACTTGCGATATGTATATATATCTATACTATATGTGAAGAAATTGTTATAATGTTGTAGTTAAAAAAAATATATTTTTTTAAGCATTCTATTTTTTTATTGTTTTTTTTTTTATTATAAAACTTAAAAAAATTAAAAAATTCATATATACTAATCAAAGCGATGATATACTACTATTTTTGAAACCAATATAACCATATTCTTGAGGTGAATCGATAATTAGTTTATCGATATTACAAATAAGTATAATAGTGGCATCCCTGGTTTCAGTTTGATAGTTATGTACAAATAGTATTAATCAGTGTACACTAAATATTTCTGATTGATAAAAAAAGGCTTTCTTTGGCGCCTGAACCTTAGCTATATTTGAAATGATGTCGAGGAGATGGACAATATCTCATCCACAGAAAAGAGAAAAGTATATTTTTTCAGTGATCTCATCGCTAGATTGGTTTCAATCTGGCTGCGAGCCGCCTACAACGACTTCTATTCAAGACATAACTTCTATCCAAGGGAGCGTTACTTTGACCCCAAGCGAGCTTACTACTAGACTTTTTGGAATATAGGGGACGGGATCTCGTAAGACAGTGACGAGAGTTTTATTTTCTCGGTAATAAATAGGTTTTTGTCTTCAAATTACACGTTGAAGAACCCGGTGTTTTGTCCTTAAACTAGTTAATAACACGTATGAGTAAACAATACATTACATATTACGTAGTTCACCCTGTTTATTAAATATACTTAGCACCACTTCCTAAAGAAAAACATCGGAATATCTCGTACATCATGAGTAGCAATAGTAATGCACTTACACTAATAACTTCGCAATTTGGCATCAACCCAAAGGCCCTGACGGAGTATATCCGTATAAAATACAAACAGACACAAGGTCCGTTATAAAAACACATTACTGCTCGACCCTAGTAATAATTTGAAGAACATTTAGAGCCAATAGACTTGCTTCTTGTTCGTAGAACAAAAACATGTTCTAATGAAGTAATGGCAAGGCACCGCTACGGTTTATTGTGTAACTAGCTTGCCTTATCGGCTTTGCTCGCATACATTAAATTAAACACCCCCATTTCACCCCTGTACGGTTGAATTTTGAAAACTCCTGAGACATGTCTTTCTTTATTTTTTATGCTTAACAAATCAAGTTTAGCATGAAAAAATATTTTATTTACATACAAATTTTGGGTGTCCATTGCCTCTTCAGAAATTGAATTTCGCAAAATACGTTCTTATTGTTAAAATCGCACTTAGACCATTTGAGAAGTATTGGGTTCAAGTTTCACGTCGCTGTCGGAAGCGGTTTGGTCAGTACGTTGATTCCTAAAAATGGGCTTGTTCTTTTATATTTTATATATTTATAAAGATAGATAGATACACTAAGTACGCCATCTGTCAGAGCCATTTTGTCTTACAGTCAGAAATTGAGGCATTTTTATGTTCGTAGATGCCGTCGCTCAAGGAAAACACATTCATGCCTACCTTAGTACGCACACGTACTTCTATCTATAAAAAGTGTTTCTGTATGGAAAAACTAGTCGTGTTTTTCACATTAGGGCAGGGAAGCCTGCAGATCAGTATTCCTCGGGGTTACGAGTGCGTCCCTCCGGAATTGCGGTCGCAGATGACCCGACTGGGCTAATCCCGCGCGGATCGGTTCTATTGAAATGGATAAAAAATGTTAGAGTTCAACGGAAGTACGGGATTTTTATATAAAGAGATATGTAGATATCTATTGAGGCTGCTCAACCGATTTTGGAGGGGGCCTATAATTTCGATTCTTACTATGTTTTCGCTGACAGAGGTTCCCACAATACGGGTCTGGAGCCTAGTGAGGGGCCGCAGGATAGCCTCGGATTCTGTATCCAATGTATCTGTATCTATATGTGTAATCTACTGTATTATCGTAACCCACTTATGCACACAGAGATTATATTCAAGAAATGTATTGTTGCTATGGCAAATAAATTTTATTTTACTTACTTACTTTATGGAAATACTTACTAGCTTCAACACTAGCTATTATGTAAATACGACTTCGCTCACACTATAGTAGTTTTAAACCCCCACTTAACCTCTTCAAGGGTGGGTTTTCGAAAAATGTGAGACATGACATTATTTTTTAATCTTATTACATACACCGAGTTTCATTGGAGTAGCATGAAGAAAGATTTTATTTCCATACAAATTTTACCCCGTTTGAGGTGGAATTTCGTAAAATCCGTTCTCATTGTTCACTTAGGCCATTTCAGGAATGTTGGGTCCAAATATCACGTCTTTATCATAAGCGGTTTCGTCTGTGCATTGATTCGTAGAAAAAGGCTTGTTATTTCATAAATATATAGATTTGTATAGTAAGTAATTCCGTATGTGTTATCTCTAATTTATGCCCTTTACACTATATTTTTTTATCAACTCTGGATTTTTTGCTCATATATTTTTTAGCATTATATAAATATATATATATATCGCATTTAGCATCTCCTAAAAGTTCATAACACACAAATATATGAGACCTTCGACTGATTTTAAGTTTATATCAAATTTTTGACGATAGACGGATTTCTAAGTGGCTTGCGGGCCTGAAATTGGGCAGTGTTGCTAGAGCAATGGAACGGTTTTCGTGAGGCTGATCGGTTTTCGATGATGGCGCTGACATTTGTGTGTTTTATGACGTCACTGCGCCGTAATACGCACACTGCGGTGTCGAGCTGAGGCCTGCAGATCGCGGGAGGTAATCTATATTATTGTAGTGGTGAATGGTAGATGCGAAAAAAAAATGGTGCCGATTTTTTATTAGGGATGAAATTTATTTCAACCATTTATCAGTGAATTTGGCTATGCCTCGGGGTAAAATGGTAATTGAATTCAAGATATACCGACCTTTGAAATTAAGTTTTGGAGCTTTTGGATTACAACAAAATGTCATTCAAATATCATTAGCAAACTAAGTTTTTTTCGTTGTATAAAATTAAAGGTTTCAAGGAATTTTGACAGTAAGTTTGTTGGTTGGTTGGTTTATACATATCGTTTAAACTAACTACCTATTTAATACTTGCTTTGCTTTGCACTGCGAGGCGAAGGCCGCGCGCGTGATACTATGCTTGCTGTGCGGGTGAAAAAATAGGTGATGTGTCAAAACCACGTGTCTTCATATCCATCCAACCATGTGTCAAAACCACAATTTTTATCTGTTGTTTCAGATCCGCGACTGGTTGTCGTTGGAGGCGGGCATGCTGCGCGCGCCGGCGGTCGCCGTCGGCGACGTCGACGACATCCTGCATCAGATCGACAAGCAGAAGGTCAGTACCACCAGCACCAGCACAGCTTTCCTCTATCTTGGAACCGTGAAGGCTTTAGTCTATCATGATCACGCTGCTTAATGGCAATACGTCAGCGTCACGCCTGTGCAGGATAAGAGGTTGTAGAGAATAAAGTTCCTCCATTTAATAAAGTACTCCTACCAGACCTGCCTGGCCAGGCGATATGACCCAGACGGCTGTTAGTGGCCGTGACAGATATTTTGTTTACGCGATTCAGGTTAGTTCCGCCAATAGTGGATAGATGTCGGTGTATGTAGCAAGGTAGAGACAAGCTTAACTTACTTGAATAGGACAAACTAAAAATGTGACGCTTTATTTGGATCGCTGCAGTGTCCGTTCGACCACCGGCTCGTAGAAAAAATCTCTCTCGAACGCGTCGCGTCGTGGACAGAATGCGTGCTCGCTTGCTAATGGTTGTAATTTAACACGACCGCCTGCGGAGCGAAATATGATTGTGGAAATGAAATTTTTGAGACAAAAAGTATTCTAAAAAGTAAGCTCAACTCTCGATGCTAAATTTCTTCAAAATCGGGTTCAGCCGATTAGTCTTGTATTGTTAAAGAACGAAGGTTTAAAAAGACAAAGTTACTTGCACAATAGAATGTGTGATGTGCATAAATTTTACTACAGTAGGTTCAGCACAAAAAACACCTCTATTACTTCTGCTATAATTAAATAAACATTCGTTCTATTGTTGTCCAAACAATGATCCCAATACCCGCCTTGAATAGTACAACAAACTAAAACATGCATTTCATTTATGGAAATTCGATTTATCACTATTAATACAGCTTAACAAAAATCAACCGTGTAAATTAAACTTCAGGGTTTGTTTCGGTTAAACGTGGCTTATCACTTTAAAACAATTATTGCTTAGGTAAAATGTACTCTTTTGGTTAAAGTTTAGGGTTGGTCTTTGGTGAAACGTGGGATGTTTAGCTCTGAAGCTAAGTTAACAAAGATGTTGAATCAAGGGATGAAGCTAGAATGTGTTTGAGGCGTGCGGGGTGTCAACAATAGTTTGTAGGCGAGGAGGCTGTCTCCACAAATAATTAGGTAACCGAAATAAAATCAAAATGGTGGCATATTGTGCTGTTTTTGGTATTGTGTGAAACTAAGCGAGAGTAAGTTGCAAAAACGTCGAATGGAAACGTCTTATTTCCATTTTCAGTGTATTGGCAGCAATTAATAACAAAACCTATTAATAGCCTATTTACATAGGAAACACTAACACGGAAAATCTAAAACTGTAAGCGTTGTCTAACATCTTTTGACACGTGTCTTGCCTAAAAATATGACCAACTTTTACTAAAACTGGAATAAGACCGTAAATTTGTTTAGAAAATATAACAAATTATATCTGTATTGAATGGATTCTGAATTGAATATAAATATATTTTCGTCAAAAATAATTGTTTAAAACAAAAAACTAAAATTTACCTTTCACATAAACATTCAAATAAATTCGTTACGGTGAAAATGTTATCGTTCAGTTTTTCTTCTCTTCTTTTTAATAATCTCAGAAAATTACGACTATCATTTAGAATTGAGGATCCACTCACACACACAGGATCTCATTTCCACATCACATTTTATGGCCATTTCGACACAGTCTTATTTACGTTTTTCGCTACGCTGTCTCCTGTACCATAAACTCTTTGCAAACGAATAAGCACTCTAAACTTTTGCAATAAAGTTATTTCGCTGAAATATATAGGTAAAGCAGATTTTGCAGACCGTGGCCACCAGTGATACGGTCTATTTTTGATTGGCTTAGATTAATATGCCGGTCCCGTACGGCTGGCTTCAATTAGTACCCGCGTCGGGTACAATGAGGAATTCTATGAGCAGCCGAAAATAAGGATATAATATATGGGAGTAATAGATATTAATGGTATTGGAATCCGCGAACATCTTGTATTAGATATCTTGTAAATAAAATAATGCTCCATCTGATTTGATGCCGTACTTACAATGATTGGTTGCTTATGTTAATAGAACTTATCATTTTTGAGGTTTTCATACAAAACGAACGTACAGTAGAAAACTAGTATTTTTTTAAATCAAAATTTGATAGCGTCGTTTTGAAAATCAGATTTTTTTCAGTCTAGTTAATATGCCCATCCAACGAAAGTAATTTTTCTCGTATTTTATCAGAAAAACAACATTGATACGCACTCTAGTTTATTAATTTAATGTCGGCTTAGCTCCCGCGTCCTAACATAATTACCGCGTCCTAACTTCCCATTCCCCACTAGGTAACGAGAGGAGCAGCGTCTTCAATAACATTTTAAGAATCATTTTATACGTCGCTCCCTTGGCCTCACTCTCTTGTGTAATCGACTTATCTTAAACCAAAACAATACTATATCTCTATTGGAAAAACTAAGAAGATTAAAAATTTAAGATTTTCTTTCATTTCTAAAATTAAATAGGAAGTAGCTTTCGAGAGTATCTTTTGTTACTTTAAATAAACTAATCTGTTTTATAAACATTGTTGCGTGACACTTCTAATCTTGTCAGAGAGACACATAATTTTGTAGCATACACTGAAAACGAGCTGGACAGGTTTTTTTAATTTTTTCTTTAATTTACTCGGTGACGAGACGAGCAAGTCGCTCACCTGATGTTAAGCGACACGCTTGCCCATAACAGTTCACTGCCATCCAGAATTTTGAACTTCAACAGTTCAAAACTATGCGCGGCAATGCACTGCGCTCGTCACCCTGAGATGGTAGATAATAAATAATAAATAATAAATAAATATCTGGGACATTATTGCACACACGGTCATCTGACCCCAAACTAAGCAAAGCTTTTAATATGGCTGCCAGAGACTGATATACGTACATAGATATTTTTAAATACATACTTATATAGATATTAACACCCAGACATAGAACAAACACAAATATTCATCACATGAATGTTTGTTCTAGATGGGAATCGAACCCACGCCCCCAAACACAGAAGGTAGGTTCACTACCAACTGAGCCACCGGGGCAGTCAATGTTAAATCTCTGTATGTAATTACGCTGGAAACATTTCCCTTCAATCCGGAACACATTAATGCTTGCACACTACTGCTTAGCGGTTTAATAACTGGCAAAGGTGTGGTACTTCCCCAGGCGGACTCTGCAAGAGAGCCCTACCACTACAAGAATCAAGTAAATAAAAAGTCTAAATCTTAAACTGCTCATTTTTCATCAATGCAGTTCAGATCAGGAGCAGTTTACAGCCACTAGCACTAACCATTTGCCGCCAGAGAACATCGTGAATCAAGGAACATAATTCGTAAATGCTGCATTTGACAGCGCGCCGCTATTTAAATAGCTGGCGCAGACACTTTGAGCGCATGCGTAGATTTAGTGAAGAGGCACTGTCGATGATTTTTATTTGGCAAGATTAAGCTTTGGCGGGAACGTGAAGAAGCCATGTCGCGGCATTCTATTATTTTCCAAAACTTGTATTATAACGAGTGTTAATGTATAATAACTTTTTAAAAGGCTGTCAGGCCATGCTTAGTAGGGTTCCGTAGGCGCGTAGGACGTTTGTAGTAATTATCCGTTTTTTTACTTTATCTCAAAAAGTTATTATCAGATGCCCGAAATAATTTCAAAAGAAAGTTTTTACTAAGACCTATGAACGTGGAAGATAACAAGTTTCTGAGATGCATAGTTTAGAAATGGCAAGGGGGGACACATTGCAAGCAACTTTGTCGGCCCATATTTCGCAAGTGGTACGTTTGATAAAAAAATGGTATAGTAAACCTTAATATCATTTTAAAAGACCTATTCAATGAGACCCCACATGTCGGGGGCAGGCGAACATTTTTTTTAATGCCCTCTTTGCATGTATGCAGCCACCCTATTAATATAAAATTGTTTTTTTTTATTCTTTCAAAATTGTCACCTTATAAAGGCCTGTTAAACGACACCCAACATGATGGGGCGAAGCGAAATTTTTTTTTTACCCCTTCTTTAAATGTATGGGAAATACCTTTATTTTACAAAAAAAGTTGTTTTATTTTTTGAAACTGTAGGTCTATACTTAGACTATCGTTGTGCAAAATTCCATGCATGTTAGTTTCTAACTTTGGAAGTTATAAGGCTGTAAAGGATTCAGACAGAGAGACAGACAGACGGACATGACGAACTTATAAGGGTTCCTTGTAGACTACGGAACCCTAAAAATGGTGGATTTTTATCGATCGAGTGTTCGTGTATGTGCACGAGTGTTGGTGAATAGTATTATGTTGTAAAACGTGACTCTTCGTGTTGTTTCCAAAACTCCATAGAAATCTCTAGTAAAGTCTTCACCACCTTACTGGGGCATGACGTGGACGTGACCGTGACTTACTTTGCTTGACTTAGACTATGACTGAGACATATTTTATTTATTATTGTTAAATATTTGAAATTACTTGAAATATAACAATACTTGACACTGGCTAAATACACAACGTGTGGAGCCAAAACATAAGAGAGGAAAAAAATATAGATACCGAAACAATTTAAAGTACAGTACTGATTCGCGTAAAACTACTACTGGTGCTTATAATTTACTTTAACAGTTATGAGCAGAAAATATACGCAACATCAAATTACCGTTGTTGTTTTAAAGTCAATTCCTTTTGTTTCTATTTTTTTTCCTATTTCTTGTTTGAAAAATAATCGTTTGTACTCTATTAAACATTTAATGTAATTATTCTTATTTTAATTTATAATATGTAAATTTTTTAGCAAACTAGTATTTGACTATGAAAACTGACGTGGTTTTGAAAAAACAACAAAGTTAAAATTAGACGCTTTGGTTTGCGCATAACTCTTGTCACGTTTTTAAAAAAAAACACCGGATGTGATCGAAGCTTTAAGCTTAACCGATTAAATTTTACGTGAATATTCTTGTTCTATTTAAATAAACTGCTATTATTTGTTTTAAACTTAGCAATAACTACACAAAATAATTCATCCATGTATATTGTACCCAAAATACTGGTTATATTCTGGCTCAATAAAAAAATTGAGTACTTAGATTTGAACTGGCCAATTGAAATTATGTAGAGTGCTGGTTATCGATAACATATATCTATCGATATTTGTCTATCGACATTCACCGCATCCCTACTCTCCCTCCCCATACACAGGAGTGTAAGGTTGCTAGGCAACGGAAGCCGGTAAGGAACCACGTGGCCTTGAACCAGCTTGCCGGCTGGCTGTCACCGGCAGTAGCCCAGCAGCGTCCGATAAAGAAGGATGTGGTGATAGAATTTATTGATGAAATACTCTTATCATACGACGATCCCTATTTTTCGTTTTTTTAAGCTAAAAATCAAATTAATTACATAATTTCGTTTATTAATAAAAAAAAAGTACTTCTATGACTTTATTTTATCTATGCTCTTTTAACTTTTCTGAAAGATATCTTATTTATTTTAATCAACAGAGGGGTTTCTAACCGTTATCCGTAAATATTAAGATATCCTCCATCCTAATCTTAAGCGGGTTTGTTCAGACACAACAGCTGTGCTGTGTCTGAATAGTCCATTCCACTGATAACTATACATATAGTTCTAAGTAATATAATAACTATACATATAGTTCGTAGATAAATATCGTGCCGTCATGGGGGTACCCATCTGTGAGCTCATTGCTTTGCAGATGGGTACTTTCATCGCGTTCGTCTCATTATTTTACTTTTCTGTGTAAACATATTTTGGATTACAATCCAGTTCAAATTTTTAGTTGAAATTTTGTATAATTATTAAGAAATTGATTGATGTCTGTTTTGTGTATCATAAATAAATAAAAATTACTCGCTACGGAATTCGCTTGGCTCTTACTATAAAAAAGTAACCTCTACCATGATATCTATACCAGAAAATGAAATTACACACTCGATAGAAACTGCAACTTCTTACATTATCTCCCTAAGTGCTCTTAAAAAGTATGGAAAGTAAGGGACGCAGAAGATCAAGTTATGTTTTAGAGTACCTGTTTAAAAATAAAGTTAAAGTAAAATGAACAGTCTCATTCAGAAAATAGGACCTAGTTTTCTTTTACGGTCGAGAAAGGTGAGTAAAAAGGAGGACAGAGCAGGTCTAGTTAAACTGGTCGAGGGTGAAGGAATCGATACAGGGGGAAAAGGGTGTTAGGACGCCTAATTTAAGGACGGAGTTATAAAAACTTATCGATAGAAGTAAAAATTGATACGAGATTAATCGTGTATAAATTATGATTGAGATTGATATGACATACCGATATGACGTATTGGCCGTTGTAATTTAATTATTGTGTCAAGGTGTTAAAATAAACCAGGGCCCGAATACATTTTAATTAAATTCTTTAGTAAATCTCATTTAATTTCTTTACATTAGGTACATTAGGTTTCTTTTTTGTACATTCTGTACATTAGGTATGTATTAATATAAATATTAATGTACCAAAATACCAATGTACGATTAATTACCTAATTCTATAACCGAACTAAATCATAGCAAATTTAAACAGATTCTTAAGCATTTCTTTGAAAATAATCCGTTTTACAAATTAAGTGAATATATTATGTCAATGAAATTCTCGGGATCCTCATTTTTGTGTAATGAACAAACGGAGTAAAGTATAATAAATACCTACCTGTCATGCTATTATTCAATTATTTAAGTCATTGATTAGTTTGCCTCATTTTCCTTTAAACGTAGCTTAATTTGTAAAAGTGACTTGCCTGTCAATGTTTTTTATAGCCAGTAAATATTTCTGATTTCTGATTTAAAATTTGATATACCCATAACATTTTTAATATCTACAGGCTGTATAATTACTTCATGATGAAATATGCATTTTGTTATTAATGTAAAGAAATTGCCTTGACGCATTGTTATTCTTAAAATACTCGATAAACACATTAAATCGATGTTCTTTCAACTCGTACCATTTCCCAACACATCCCTATCGTCATTCCGTCGCAGGGCGCGGCGCAACGCGGACGTCTTGTGTTGTGTAATAGGACGTTCATAAGTAAGCTGTGGCTACGTAGTCGTTACTGTTTATTCTGCGGCTAAGGCGAGGGATGATAATTTAGCTGATTTGGTTTGAATTTGCGGCGATGAATGCTTCATTTGCAGGCTTAATTGGAGCGTCGTGTCAAGTTACGCAGCCAGCAAATTTCATTTTATATTTAGTTTAGGTATTTGTGTAGTTATTCTGTCTTCTAATTGAGTCGTAGAAACCGAGTCAGCTGAGTAGGAATACAATACAGGCTGTTTATCAACTAAGTTAATGTTCAAGAATTTTCAAGTAAATGTTTCGCGATAAATGTTCTTAAATCATACATTCATGTTAAATGTTCTTATTTAATTTATTTAAAGTAGTGTTAGTTTATCCTAACTAATATTATAAATACGAAAGTAACTCTGTCTATCTGTCTCTCTGTCTGGGTTTGTCACGGTATCACGGCTGAATGAATAGACCTGATTTTTTGCATACATAGCTTAAGGATTGGAGACGGACATAAGGTACTTTTTTTGTAGTTCCTCGCGAACGTAGTCGCGGGTAACAGCTAGTATTTAATCATTTAAACGTTACAAATTTATTCAATCCATAATATAATCTATGAAATATTTCATCGTCAAAATTTTGAATACAATAGATATATTATTACCACTCGAACAGTCAAGTTTAATTGAATATAATATTATTTTACATGCATTCTTAAATGCAACATCTATACAAAAAAAAACACCATCATCATCAGCCGGAAAACCTCCACATTTAAGTGACTAAACACGCAGTTGATTTTATTCGTATAAACTAAATTCTGAATATCTAAGCGAACGTTCAAGTTATCTTGGTTAGTTTACAGAAATAAGTTAGACGATAACGCTCAACTTCCAAATATAGATCAACGTTTATGTTAATAACTTCAACTTGAAGTTGTCAGTTTCCGGATAAAACGCAGCGTGAAGTGACTGCTACTTAATCTGTGGGATACGCTGAAAGTTCCGGCGTGGGACCAACTTAGATGCTGGAGGGAGTCTCATTATGTTTGGATATGAACGTTACACAGATAAAAGGGTGAAGGGCCGGCTTCCCTGTTTCTCGCTATCTCGTTCGCAATTTTCAATAGTTATCAGAACATTTATTTTAATTAAAAAATGATCACGGAATATCTTAAGAATACCATTGGCAAAATTTAAGCAATTTTCATGTTATTTGTTTTTTGGCGACGGAGAAGGAAACAAACTCGACAAAGTTGTTTTTTTCCTTTTCACCAACGAACACAAACACACAAATGTGCGAAAGAGATAGCGAGAATCAGGGAAGCCGGCCCTTAAATGACTGATTCAACATATCGCTATCATCACTTCACCGAGGATTTCATTTCGTTGTGATCACCACTGTAAGATTATTGCCATAATAAAATTTGTTTTTTCTATTTGTTGATCTTGTCTAAGGTAATGTTATGTATACTCTGGTGACGAGCGTCTGACAGTGACATTTCAAATACTGCTTTCAATCACAGACTCTGACAGATGCTTGCCACCTACTGACACATGTAATTTCGAATGTGACTTGATTTATAAACGCGAAAGACGAAACAACACTTATTTGGTGAAGAACAAATATAATTTAAATGTTTTTTTTGCGGACTTAACTTCGCTAAAACTATTTTATTCTTTTAATTCGACGTTTCGGCCATTTTGCAATTATGTGTTCAATTCGTGAAAGTTAAAAAGTTACAACAACAAAAATATAGTTTCGAAATATCGCCTACGTCGTCGTTTTATTTTGAAGTTTGGAACCTTCACCTTTGAGCCATACGGAGAAACGATCACAGTCACAGATAAAATGGCAGCGCGTCTTGGGTTTTAATTAAGAGTTTAAATATTTAACTATACACATGAACACGTACATGTTTGTGTATTTGTTGCATGACATTCCTGGCGAGAAAATCCTAGTTTAGAGATCTGAATGTGAAGCGTTATTTCAGTACTTAGTCATGGTATTTTAAGCTCGTAAATTATCATATCAAGTCCTTTTAACTCCTCGCACCTTGCGTTTTTATACGCGACTCTTAAGATATTCCGCATTTTTGGAATTAAAAATAATATCGTGGCCCAATGCAGACAAACTCCTTCGATTTTCATCAGTTAGAAAGCATTTTCGCAATTCAAATAATGTTTTCATACGTATTATTCCGAGAAAATAGTCTGGGAATTCCCTCGATGGGAATTCTAGACACTTCTTCCTATGAGAAGTGTAGATAACGGGCGAGACGGGAACTTGGTATCTTAATGAATGTTTCGCTAATGACTTATGTTAACGGCGGACAGACACGCTACATCTCCGCACTAGCTTGTAGGGTTACTATGTATGATGTGTTTTGATGACCGGAGAAAAATATTTTTTACACAAAACCTTATTTATTTTATTTTAGTTGGATAACAAAACAGCCTTCATACAAATTAATATTTCAATAGGATAATAAGAACACCTATATACTGTATAGGCCAACGGAGGCTATAGCTTATAATAAAACATGGCGCTAGTGCGCAAAACTACCTAACTTGATATTACAAATTAAACTTAATACTACAAAACATTTTTTTATAGAACAGAATCTCATTGATGAATAGCGAGTCTTGATTTGGGGTGACAATAAAGTAGGTAGGTGGCGCCTCGCGGTTCCACCCGAAACTTTTCATTTTATGCATTTTTCCGGGATTAAAGCTATCCTATGTCCGGCGGCATAATGCAGTTTACTTCCTTGCCAAATTTTCTCAATGTTGGTTCAGCTGCTCAGTCGTGGAATTAGAGAGAGAGGAAATGGTGCCGAACCCGTTGTCACTCTAAGCTATCTAATCTAACAGGACTAAAATGATCTTCGTATCATTTCATTTTAATGTATGAGAAAAGGATGGCAACAATTTTAGACCTGCAGTGTGAGTTTAAGAAATGTTACGACAGAAACCACATTTTAAAATTTAAGTTATTATTATTGTGATACAGAATTAAGCCGTTACAATCACAGAGAGGGATTAAGCTACGCTACACTAGATGGAAGGGATCGCTCTTTCCTACACTAGTTTAAAAAGTAAAAAACCTAAGATATTTGTGATGTTTGGTGAAAATAATAAAGAGTTATCTTGCTGTAGTACAAATTATATTAGTAACAGCTTATTGAGGTAAATTATATTCCAATCAGTCATGTTATCGTCGTGTTTGCTTTCAATCAAGGTGATTGATTTACGATACTGATATCAATGAAGCTTAAATTAATTACTTCTCAAATAGCAGTTAAATTAATTCTGTTTCAACGGCAGTGAGGTTCAGGTCGGCTCGGCTCGGAGGTAACTAAGCCGATTATACTCGTACCGGTGGAATGGTTCTTCTTAAAAACAAGATTCGACTACTTGATACTGCCAATTCACATAACATATGTTTTATCAAATCCATAGTTATTTTTTTTGTATATATAGGATGAAAGTACTGAAATTGTTTGGTACTTCTAATTTAAGGTCTAGTATAACTACTAAGATTAACTTAGACCATACAGAGACTTATACGAGTAGGTGCAAATGATAGAAACGGCATTACGTCGTGTCTATTTCTCATATTATTTATAACTAGTTTTCCAAAAGTTATTATGAATACTTAGAAAAACCTAGTTGAAACGTACGTACACATAATAATTTGTAATTTACCTAAAATACATAGCTCCGGTTCGTGTTACTTTTCTTTACCTTTATCTACCAGCTATTATGTTACAGAAAACATTAAATTTTCCTGAATATCCTATTTCCTATTTTTTTGTACATATTATAGTAGTAATAAAAACATCATTTATTTGTATCAAATCATCAATCCAGATTTAATGGATCAGATCAGATCTAATGGAAAAAATAACCTGTATAAGTACAAAAATTAGTTTTTCTGTAAATAAATCGTTCTGGTAAAAACCTTTTTATAGGCAGTTCTCTTTGTGTTCCCGTGTCGGGCGACCGGGTCCCATACCTCAATCACATTCATAATTCCACGCCATGATTATTGTATGAATCGGGAAGGTCGTCCCGGGCTCGTCGGGTCGCATCGAGCAAGTCAGGACGCGGGTAGATACATCGGCGACAACGACACGACACTCGACTGTCTAAACAAAAATAGATCTTAGGCCTTTCTTACTCATGGTTTCTTCTTCTTTGTCCATAATTGTAGACGTAGGTTTAGTAATCAAAACGGTCAAAGCGATCACAACACACCTAGAATTAACTAACAGTGTCGGCTATGTCAAAGTTAGTAATGAACCAAAGAAATTGAATTTACAATGGTGTGTGTTTGACTAATGCGTGGTTTGATCTATTATTTTTAATTATAATTTCTAATGAAACCCAAAATGGGGTTTTAATTTTGGTGATAAATTTACTATATTGTTTTAAAGTTTAAATGTAATTTTTTTTATTTTGTATTTTATTATATCTGGTAATTAGTTGAACATATTATAATTAGGCTTTTTATAAGTACCTTGATTGAGCCTTGCGACTCTCGACGGGACAAAATTAGGTTGCTTGTCGCGTCGCCGCGCCGGCTTGTCGCATACCGTAGTCGCTGGTCGTGGACACTGTCGCCGCATGTGATCGCAGCAGGTTCCCGGGCAGGGCTCCGCTAGGAGAGGGCCGCGCGCTCGTTTTGCTCCTTTGTACTTTTATAGCAAAAGGTCACAATAGAAATAAATCATGGCGTGACATAATAAAAAGCTGTGACTAACAATATCCGAGGTTAGCTTGATTTATGTTTTATTAGGTTGTACTGCTGTTATTTATGTATATTATGTAATTACATTACTAAAAATCGTCAGCGATACCTCTTAAAAAAAAGCGACGCGGGAAGTTTTCGGACGGACCAAACTTCTGACGCTTAAACTGTTTATATGTATTTAAAAGAATCGTTTATAAAAAAAACTTATTTATATTCTTTATCCCATTTTCTCTCTCGACTAAAACATCTCGATTAAGACATGCTTACACTATATCAAAACTTCGGCTAGATTGTGGCACGATCGGGAAGATTCCATTAGGATCACGATTAACACAGACTACGGTCGCGCAACTTTACTGTTTCAATAAACTAATGATTTTCTTCTCCAGGGTGTACTCCGCGAGCTGGAGCAGAAGAAACCTCAGTTGGACGAGCTGCTCCACACCGCCGAGAGCCTCAAGGGCACCGAGAACAGGCAACAGCTACATGGGAAAGGTACGTCAAAATCACTCTTATTTTCAGGGGACAAGAGCGTATGGATATCGACACTATACAGTGATCCACCTGAATTTAATCGCAATAAATAAGCTCACCATACTTAACAGTATAGGAATATACTCACATACGTTATATACATTGATTAGACCTTACACGTTTCACAGAAGTCGTTGTTGAGATTATCTAACTGAGATTTCTTCTAAAATATCCATCGAGATTGAATAAGAAGCTTCAGTTAAACTTAACAAATGCGTGGATATTACGCTGAATGTTATTATCAATCTTACCTCTACAACAATAAGACTTCATTAACGGACTTTACTCAACGAGTTCAAAGAGCTTTTCAAAATGGCGTCGCGGTATGGTTGCCACATAGTGGAGTGTAGTGGAATAACTGCATCCGCCTTTAAACATCCTGCTGCTAAGATATCGGCCTACCCTCGAAGGGTGATTAGGCCCTATCCACCGCGCTGGCCCAGTGCAGGTTGGCGGATTCACATACGCCATCGAGTTTCTTCATCAGAAATATGCATTTTTCCTCACGATGTTTTGATTCATTAAAGTGGAATAGCTCTACCTTATAATTATGAGCTTCAATACAAAGTAAAGAACGAATGAGCGTTCTTAACGACAGCATCCCTCGATAAAGATCGCCAGATGTGATAAAAACATAACTTGGAATAACCGACTCAATTTTTAATTTATTATTAAACTTATTGACGAAATGAGCTAGTCGCTCGCCTGATTGTATGTGTCACGCTTGGCCATAGCAGTTGAATTTCAACCAGAATTTTGAACTAATGCAGTTCAAAGCACCGCGTGACATTGTCCTGCGCTTGTCACTCTGAGATATTAGATGTTAAATTTCTATATGATCAGTAATAACACTGGAAACATTCCCATTTAATCCGGAACACAGTAATTTTTGCACACTACTGATTGGCGGTTGAACAACAGGCGAAGGTGCGGTACTTCCCCAGCCAGGCAAAAATAATCCTACCACTACAAAAATATTACTCCCACATTATCTAAAAAAAGTTTATACGACATAGATAATATTAATTATAATTACTCTGGCTAAGCCTTACGGTTTTACCCTATATCAGCCTTTAAACATCCCACTGCTGGGATATCAGCCTACCCTCGAAGGGTGATTAGGCCAAATCCACCACGCTGGCCTAGTGCGGGTTGGCGGATTCACATACGCCACCGAATTTCTTCTCCGGAAATATGCAGGTTTCCTCACGATGTTTTCCTTCACCGTAAAACCTGTGGTATATCCGTACGTAAGTTCCAAAGAACTCATTGGTACGGGCCCGCTACCTCACGAATGTGAGGCGAGCGTTCTCGCACTGAGCTACCACGACTTATTTTTTACCCAGCTTTTTTTAATACTTCAGGAACTATACATATTCCGAGAAAAAAGACCCTATGTGTTAATCGACGATATAAGCTACAAACATACAACATTTTATCGTTTTTTTTTTGTGGCTGTCACGAATTGAGTTAGAATAAATATACTAACACACATACTTTCGTATGTATAATATTAGTGTGACGTAGTTAAAGTGTGTAATATTGATATCTTACGAAGGTACAGATACGGGAACAGATAGCGCAAAATGTACATCAACTGGAAATATGATATCTAACATTACTATTAGTACTCACGGGATATTTACCACGGTTATTATGTACCACGGTTGTAATGTTGTAAACCACCACGAAAGTCTAAAACAGTGTTTATGGTATCTAAATAATCATTTTTATTTTTGATTCAGAATTAAACTCATTTCGTAAAGAGACCCGCGCTTCTTAGCAGTTGGTCGCACCTGAAGAATCTTATACGTTTCAAATTTGAAATGAAAAACATTTTTTCACAATATCCGGATAACTAGGAAATTGATTTAAGCTCAAGGGATTCCTCAGCCTCTACTGAGCTGAGTGAGACTTCAACAGTTTTACGCATAACTGCAGTAAATGAGAGGTTTGCGTGTCATTAATTCAAATCGGACTAACCGTTGTAACAAAATTCTCTTCACAAAAAGTTTTCACGCGTACTATATAATATACATAATGATTTTTGTGTGCGGATATACATATAGTTGTCAGTAAGTGCACCGGTGAAGCTGTAAATATTATAAAGGGCTTGATTCTAATTTATGCGTTTTAATTATTGCCAGTCAAAGCAAAATAATCAAGCATTGCTGTCGCTGTTAGTATATTCAGAATTTTAGACTAACAAGCCCATTTAGAAAAAAGTCTACTGAAAGTACGACAACACGACACAACAGACTCGCTTCGAATGCTCACAGTTTAGAAAATAAAAGTGCAAACTGGCAAAACAGTACCCATGGCAACCCTGCCTCCGTATAACAGAAAAAGGCGAGTCGGTAACGCTCGGAAAATGTAAAACTCGGAATAATTTATAAGTCGATTTGTCGAGATTAATGAGGGAGATACGAGTACGACGATCGGCGACGCCTCACGACTAAATCGGCGGACGATTTTCAGCTACACTTATCTTTTCCGATAAGAAAACGATTATTATGGTTTAAGCGTTTTTTGTTGTCTTCTGGTGACACGAGGGATGTCATGTGTGGCAGGTGGTAGTAAATTTAATAGAAAAAGTAAATTGTTAAAGATTATGTCAATTTTACCAATTTTTTTATTTTTAAATCCAAATAGGGTGTCTGTTTCATCGTAATCGATTCTTGAAAATTTCTTTGCTTTATATTCATATGAAGGTCAAAAAATAATCGAAATACCAGCCCACTACCAGTCGGCAGCTTGCCCAGAATAAATGCGCAAGACTTCAATTTAACGACTAGTTACCTGAACAAGCAGAAGAAATTTTATCTTATTTTATTCAGCGTTATACTGAAAGTATGAATTTTCTTGCACACGTCGTCTTCTTCAAGTTCTCTTGCAAGTCTATTAAAAGTCTAATTAAGGTTCTCTTTTTTTAAGAGTTTTATTTATTTAATAACTGCGCCCCGCGGTTTCACCTGCTATTCTACAGAAACCGAATATTTTTCCGGGATAGTTTCTATAGAATAGCTAAATATGTTAATCGATAAAAATAATTTATAGTAATATTTCACGGGGGGCACTGCCAGTAAGCAGTTGTCCTATAAGAATTGTATACTTCCAGGATGAAAAGTAGTCTTATGTGTTAATCCAGGGTGTAAGCTACCTCCATACCAAATTTCATTCAAATCCGTTCAGCCGTTACAGAGTTGAACGGAAACAAAAACACATACATACTTACATACTTACACACAAACTTTCGCATTTATAATATTAGTGTGATTTTGAACCAGGTTTCCATTGCGACAAATATTTTTTATTTATTTACCTGGTGCAAACAAAGTTGCCATTTCCAACCGCACAAACGATACGAAAAGTAAATACTTGTTCTATCAGAACCATGAAGTATTAGTTTAGTGAAACATTCTTGATGTTATTGGAACAATTTGTTGACTCGTTCCTATATTTTTTCTTTTATTTTCAATAATAGCTATTACCAGCGACTCCGTTCGCGTTGACCTACAAAAAAAAATAGTGGCCTATGTTCAGCCGTTTATCCGTGAAAATGCGACAAACACCCAGACAGAGTTAGTTTCCCATTTTATAATATAAGTTAGGATTATAGCGTTTTTACAGCATCAGCTCAGACTGACTCCGCTGTGGGCAGAACAACTGTAATAAATGTTTGTTTTAATAAAATGGGAACACTCAAGTTAAATTGGGTTGGTTAATCCGACGTTTTATTAAAACGAAATATGTCAAAACCACGTCAGTTTTCTTAGTAAAACTGTTATAAATTATCACGTGCCTCTCCTGGCATACGACACCCTTTAATAAGGGTAGAATGTTAAAATATTTTTTATTGAGACCTAGCTGATGCCCGCGAAGCTCGGCCGTCGGCCTCCCTAAACTCTTCATAAGAACCTTGTCCTCACAATTACGAACACAACAAAAAAGAAATCATCAAAATTGGTCCAGCCTTTCTTAAGTTATAGCGTGACCAGGAATTCATTTTTATATATACAGATAACGTTATTTAACAATGCTTGTAATTGTGCCTAAAAAGAATTAAAGTCAAGTTTTTAGTTTTAGGAAAATTTGATTTAAAAAAAAAACCAAGACAAGCAAACTGTAAACTACCAAGTTACTAATCCTCCTCTATATATGGCCGCCAGTTTTAAATATTATTTTGTGTGAATGATAAAGAGTTTATCTATCTATCTACTTTTAGATTTCAAAAACAAAAACATATGGTTATTGGATTAAATTATCTAAATCTCAATTACTGTTATAAATGAAACACAATGTACCTAATTAATGTTTTTACTACGAGAATATCGAATTGCGTTATTTGTCGTTTCGAAACGGAAACTCTGCTAATTTTCTAGTAAAAAGCTACAAAACATAAAAAATAAACAGTCAAGTAAATTGTAGCTACAGAATTGATGGGGGATTCCCTGCATTCATAATTTCGCTTCTCTGCGTTAAATTGATTCATATTCCCATAAGAGCCGGCAACGCCGTTAAGTATTACTTCTATTTACCTTATTCGAAACATATCCAACCTTAAATGAAACAAAATAAGATTCAAATCACAAAACTGCTCGGTAAAGATTTTATCTCAATGACTTGTTACAGAAAATTACATCTTAATGTAACGTGTTTTAGGAGCAAAATGTTATGTATTTTGAATAGATAGTTCCAAGGAGATGCATTCTTGATGTTGGCAACACTGCGAGCTATTTATGTTGATGGCAACATTGGCAAGATTCAATTTAATGTGGAAGGGCCGAGAAAGGCTAGGTATGTTTTGTTGTTATTTTGCTGTTTGTCTTTGTGGAAATTGCTTGACCGTTTTTGGTTAATTATTTAGAATAATTGTTTGTGACGATATAAGCAGGGCGCAGAATGCAATCCCAATATAGATTTTAAGGCAAGGGTGAACGTTTTCAACACAAAAAATCAATATCTTGTGGGGTTTTAGACGCGTCTTAAATATATTATAACGATATATTTCGATACACACTTTTAACGCAAAACGACTAAAAGATTATTTAATTAGTTATAGAAATTGATAAAAAGGATAATTTTATTTAAAAACAATTTCAAATCATTTCCATTAAGAGAATGTTATCTGGTAGGTAGTTACTTGTTAGATAAGACATAAAATTACCGCAAGAGCCGGGTCCTGTGTAACAATAGTCTTATTAATAACGTTCATTAAAACCTCCCGCAACGATCGTTGTAGCTTGTACAGCTTCAGGCGCCGTCTGCACGGGTCGTTGTAACGCTGCTGATTAACTGCCGAACCGCGTTTGTGCACTCGACTAATACTTAAAGTAATTATCTCGGTCACTTTCATTCTCACGAGGTTCGTAATGAGAGAGAAAGTCACCGAGAAACCCTGCAACCTGTAAAAATCGTTTCTGGATCACAGATTGTTGTACCTATTATTTTCTACTAGCGATAGAAAAAATGTATTCTTTACATAAATCTAATTCCAGGTAGATTTGAGCTCGATTGAAAAAAAAACGAGATTCAGAGATTCTGATCCGAGGGGCTGATCGTAAGATTAAGTAGTTTGATAACTTAAAGAAAACCTTACCTAAATAATTTTAATTAAGTTTATAAGGTAAGAAATCGTTTGTAATATTTTAGAAGGTTGGCAGTTGCAGCACTTGACTTTCGCTCGTGTAGACGGCGCCGTAGAATCCTAGGAGGGGGTTACGAGACGCGGAGGGTCTACGAGGTTCGTAGAGTGAGGCTACGCGCTACGGAGGGTCGTAGAGCTAAACGCCGCGAGGGTCGTAACGCGTCTGCGGGCTGTCTTGTAGGGATGCGATACTTACGGTACTTACATTACCGATAAGTTTTTATTTAATTAAATTATTTTAAATATATTTTTTTTAGGTGTCGAATTCTTTGATGTGTAGTCTTACAATATGTTACAAAAATACTGTGAAAGATTCCTGTTGCATAAGTTAAAATATTTTATACGTTGTAAAATGTATGAATATTTTTTTTCATTGTAATACTTGATGTAACTGATAAATAGCAATATATAAACCAACCCAATCACTACCCAAAAGTAAAAAGATTCAATTCAAACCGTTTCAGGGCTGTCTGTCGGACGCGGAATAGATAAATGGTAATCCGCCGGCTTATTTTATATTAATCGATTCCTCGCGTGACCAACACTTGAACCGGCGTCAATTATCCACACGGGTGAAAAAAAATTAAAGCACTGAAAATATCTATGCATTACTTTTTAAAAATAAACAGAACTAGTTAAAATAAATTTCATGAGCAAAATTTGATTTTTCCAAGGGTTCAACTACTAGTATTATTATGGATATATTATATAATGACTTTTTGTTATTGTTATCGATAGCGTTAACGTCCGGTCGACGCATGCGCCCATCACTAGCGGGTGATCCGCGTCGCTTGGCGGTCGACGGACACAACTACCGTTTTCCATCCGTTTGTGTGACTACTTTCATTCGACGTTACTCAAATAAACTTCACCCCACAGTTGGTTAGTTTTGCTTTGCACAGTAGTTAAATAAGACGTAGGTAGTATATGTTCCGGAAACAAACTATTTTCATTAGGTTTTATTTTATTACATACTTTACAACAGCTGTTGTAAAGTAACGCTGCTCTTAAGTTATTTTAAAAAACAATTCGTTTTGTTACCAATTTTTGAGACTTTTAGTAGCAAAAATACAAAAGCGCAAATGACAAAGGGTCTCAAATTGTCAAATAGCAAAATGTCCAATGTGGTCAGTCTGAGGCGTACAATGACCGATTTAATAGTCATTAATATATAAACTAAACAAGATAGACACTTAAATTAATTAAGCCAGCAAGACTCAGGACGCTACATTCTAAAATGAACTAAAAAGATAGGTATTATCACACGAAGTCTCACGAAGCTACTAATTCATAAATTAATTATGTTTCCTGCGACTGAAGCGTGCAGCGCGACCTGGAAGAATTTAATGAAACCCTCTCAACACTCAAACTTACATTTAGCTCCACACTACTATATACTTTCCCACAGAAACCGAGTAGATTCAACTTTAATATTAAGGGCCAACGTCTTTCTTACAAAAAACACAGGTATTTTTGAAACTCATTAAGTATTATTCCAATATTGTTAGTTTTTCTATCATTGATTTTTGTGTGTTGTATTACATACTTATTTTATTACAAATTCCAATGCTCGTTTTGCGTTACTACCCTTTTGGACTATTTATTTCGCGAAGTTCAGGTTGTAACTCAGTTCTCCACCAGATAAACTTTGGGTTTTAAATAAGAATTTTAATTTAGATAAATAAAATCTATCAGATGATTTACGAATAAAAACACATTAACTGTAATTAAAAATAATACAACTTTTAAATTTTAATCAAATATTTTTACATCGTAGGTATTTTTACAAATTAATACGTCCATATGACAAGAAGGTTTAATCACCACTCGCGGTCACATTTTTAACGCGCGCCTTAACCTTGCCGTTAGAAATGAAGCGGCGCGTTATCGCTGCAAGGAAGCGTGATCGTTAACCTATATCGTCCGCCCGCCCTACGGCAGTCGCCGCCCGCCCTGGCGCAGTCCGCACGCGTCCGCCGCCCACGCTCGCCGCCCGACGCGCCGCCGGCACCGGCCGTATCACGAGGCCTACAACAAACATATCATTATCTAGTTTAGTGTGTAAGGTGTGTGTGTGAGTGTGTAGTGAATACAAACTACGAATATCCCTTAGAGCAGTGAGTGGTCGATATCTACGATATTTAACCTGATTAAGCTTTGCGACCCTATTTTTCTTTTATCTAATGCTTATTGTTCATTTTCTCGGAGGTGTGTTTCGTCGGTTCACTGTCGTCCGGGTGCCGGAGCCGGACACACGGCGGGGTGTACGGCCGAAACAAATACTTGTTGCTCTTACATATCTCGCTAAATATTTATGTTATGAGTTTTAATAACTTGTTTTAGCTTTTTGTAATCGGTAACAAGAGCGTATCGCTTAATTAACGGAATAGGCGTATATATCATCTCGAAACTGAAACGCGGAGTAAATTATTGCTTAAACTCTTAGTTGGTGTATTTCAAAGAACTTCAAATTGATACTGAATCTAGTCGAATGAGGGCGCATTATTTAGCTAAGCTTTTGCGACGATTAGAAAAAGAGAGATAGAGAGAGAACAAGAAAAGGAGACAACAAAACTACTCAGAAATGCCACAACTGAATTATTTTGCGCAAAATATATATTTGCTTGGTAGAAACGACAATCAATACCTTTGAACAGAGTACACGTTACGTAGTAACTAGCAACAATGATATCGAAAAATGTATTTTCAGTTTTCATAAGTTAATTTCAGTATTGAGTCCAAGTACAATCCGAAATGAAAGCAGAATGCGCCGCGGAACCGAACCGACACGAGTTCCTTCGCACGAGTAAACCGATGTTCATTATTTACTCGCCAGTTGATAAATATTGGCAAATGTACGGCATAATTACACCAACAACGGAAATCATAAAATAAATCGTTAAACTGAGCGAGAGTCGAAAGCTCAGGCGAAAGCGATTCATGTTCAATGTTTGATATAAGAATCGATTTAAATCGGTCTAGTTAACTAGTTAATTGATTTTGTTGTTTCTATGAATGTAATTATTGCATTCATTTCCAATAATAACTTAAAAATAGTCGTATACTTTATTGTTTTTCAAAACTTTACATTTTGATTTGATTTGAAATGTAAAATAGTTGAAATTTAAAAAAAAAAGAAAAGAATCTGCTTCAGAATCGTACCTACATGATTACTAGTCCATTCTTGTAAAATGTATCTGAATTTTCTGCAAGTACCGCGCTCGATAGAGGAGAACGATTTATTTTTTCCGGCGGAAACATAATATTTAAACAAACATGTCTAATAAATCAACAATTATTTAGAGTAAATCTAGGCTCGATACTCACAAAAGAAAATAATATTAAAGCGTGGTTGTTGAAAAAGAAAAAAAAGAAATCTATTCGGACCTCTTGCTTACGAATAAAAAATTCAAGTTAAAGTTCAAATTTATTTTATTCTGTAGACAATACTACTAATATAATACATGCACTTAGAAACGTCAGGTTACAATAATGATTTAACTATTGATTCATTACTATTTATATTACGTTTTAGCTGAGCCACATATCCACACGTCCCCGTCGTCAATATAGTGATTATAACCATAGTACGCCTTTTCAATGAGAGTGCGTTTAGTATTCTTGAAGCGAGTCTCGTTTAGTTCTAGGACTGATTTAGTGATTTTATTGTAACACTGAACACACTTACATATGAACGAACTACGACTTTTTTGTTCTCTAAATCTTGGAACATTTAGCTTGTTTTTATTGCGTGTGTTATATCCGTGCACATCACTTAATTTAATAAATTGGTTTAAGTTTTTTCGCGTGTACATATTTTCGTAAATATAATATATTATTAACCCATTCGTCGTCAAAAGACTAGAGATGTCAAGATTATAAGCTTGCCACGTAATTTAACTAAAGGCTATTTTAATTGAGATTGTGCTTTGATGAATCAACTGTTCAATCACATAAAAGTTAGATGCTCTTTTCCGAATTGAGTGGTATGGAAACTACATTTTATGTTTTAATTAGTTTTAAAGGCTTTTTTTAAATGGCAGGGTTAAAAAAAAATATAAAACTTGTTTTCTCTTATAATCAGATGATACTTTTTATTACTAAGCTCCGAATGTGCCTTTAACAGATTAAAGAAGAAACCTGCCGTGTTTCACACGTATTGTGTATCCGTGTCGCTTCCGAGTCATTAATCTTGGTAGGGTTTTTGCTTCATTGCTCCGTCCTGTCCACACCGACGTGTCGTTACGCCGGCCGTCACGTCGGGCACAATGCTTGGCTGGAGTTATTGAAATAAATCCATATTTCACCTAAAACTAACTGTTTAATCCGTCATTCTAAATATTGTCTGCATTGTTTGCCTTCATTATGCCCTTTTTTAAACGACTTCAAAAAAAAAAAACGGAGATGATCAAGTCCTGTTTTATTTTTTATGTTAGTTACCTCAGAACTCCGTCATTTATGAAGCGATTTGTAAAATTATAATTTCATTTGAAAAGAAATACCGAATATGACTACTGGTCAAGAAGGGTTCTGTGGCAGCTGCCTAGCAATTTCTCTGGGTACGGGCTATTTGCCCTTGGTACTGTAATTATTTAAGATAATAGTATAATTATGTTCATGTCATGATGTTTATAACTAAAGCTAGCCAGTATTGTGAATTCTAAGAACTTATTAATAGAACTTAGAAACCATTGGGTTTTTGTATTGGTTTGAAATAATTAAAGTCATATCATGTGATTGGTTCGCAATTATTTCTGCTGGTTTTTTAACCAATTTTCTAAGATTTAGCTATAATTTTTCATGAGCATAGTCGGCCCGTTCACTGCAGAACATAAGCTTCCTCCTTCTTTCGTCAATGAAATAATTAAAACCTATAAATAGTAAAGAAGTCAGATATGGGTGCCATGTTTGTGATCCTAACCAAACAAGGTAGGCACTCAGGTGGTTTCCTCTCCCGCCATTTGGCAGCCGTTTACTATATACGAGACCTTCCGGGATACAATTTAATATTATGAAATACCCTCGTTCTGCCTCGTGAGGTAATTAATTAGTGGGTCCACGGATGCGGTCTGCGTTCGAGTGTGTGTGCGTGATACACGTGGGTGTGTAATGTTCACCGCAACGTATTATTTAGGTTCGTCTTCTTTTCAAAAAATCTTTATTGTCTTTTCAAAAAAGTCAAAGATGTATGTTTTTATGACGACTAAGTATACTGCGCCAGGTCACAGGTGCCTCAGATTGTGACTTCGTGATCCCTACGTCTTTATGACTCTCATTATTCTAACGTTCGAACCACAGAATCATATTTTGATTCAAACATAAAAAATATATAATTTGCATTACTACTAGTCCATACAATTTTACGAAGATCAAATCAACATAAATACGAACGCCGACTTGTTCCCGTAGAGTGCACGACCCTCGCTGCGCTCAATTGCGAACAACCAGCGCTGGTCTTCCGCTGAAACCACCGATTATGACTACTGGACAGGAAGGGCTCTGTGCTGTCCAGCTATTTCTCTGGGTGCGGGTTATTTGCCCTTGGTACTGTAATTATTTAAGCTATTAGTATAATTATGTTCATGTCATGATGTTCGAAATTAAAGCTAGCCAGTATTTAGTTAAGGTGAATTCAATGCGTGTAATTTCCATATGTTTTTTTACTAACGAAACATAAAAACCATTGGGTATTTGTATTGGTTTGAAATAATTAAAGTCATATAATGTGATCGGTTCTACTATTTGCAATTATTTTTGTTGGCTTGGCCAATAGTTAGTGCTATGCCTGTGTAGTATTGTTATTTATTGAAGCTGCTCGGAGTTTTCTCGAATCAAAGGAAGGGGCCGACTGATTTTTATTTTAGTTCTCTGTTAACTTTACTTATTGAATGAACATAATTGAACGAACAAAGGAACGCGAATCTTCTGGAAATTCTAGAACTAATGGAATTATTTTCTACTAGGACCGAGATAACTAATTATTAGCTTAACTTTAAATAAGGCAGATAAATAGTTAATATTTTAACCGTTCCGCGAAAAAGCCGATGAATTAGTTTTCGTACGATAATGCAATTTACATATTTTATTTGATCATGAACCATCGTAGTCTTGTAGGACACTTTATATTCTTAGGATACTTCATATCCATGGGAAATTAAAGCGAACTATAAGAACTATAAACTAACTATAAGACTATTAAAAGAGATTTCTTCCATCTGATTCTCAAAAGGTCAAAAATTATGTTTAATTTCCAGATGGGTATGTTTTTTTAAGAACCTTCAATATCTTCTCGTTTATGAATAAAAACACGACCTTCCCGGCAGACATCAAGTGGTTCTTATAAAAAGCGCTATGTCCGAATCATACATATTTATTGGGGCGACTCCGCCCGCTCGGCTGGGCCGCTTCCAATCTTGGACGATATTACATAGGGATGTTCTCATTAGCTACGGGATTAAAATATTATAATATTAATGGAGACATTGATGTGACACGTGCTCGCAATATTGCTGATTTAGCTGTTACTAAAGTTAAGTCGTGACGAATACACAGGATACATTCTGCTCTGCCGGGTTGTCTGGTTTACCAATTTCGTTTTGGCTATCTATCTTAGGATAACATTAATTTTGAATGTATCTGAGACCATCGGGCTTTTTATAGGGGTATATTTTACAGAATTAATTATTCTTGTTTTCGAGCTACAACTTCGTAGATATAAAACGATTTTAAAAAAAATGTAAGAAAAAAGTTCGTAGAACCGTATACACCGATACTTTTGCGTTATTTTTTGCACCAATAAGACATAATGACAGAAAATTATACCTTTCATTCATGTTATTAACTCGCCAGTGTACATAACGCCTGGGTCGAACTACACAACAGTTAGAGCCTACACTTGAAAATGAACCCTAGCAGGCGTAATCTCGCTAAGAACACACGACAGGGCTCGGACGGTTATTACCGGCGGCAGCGGGGAAATCCCGGTCAGATTAGCTCTAGCCAGCTCAGTGGCCTGCCGAAGGATACTTGCGTACCCTTGAGCTTTGGTATTGGATACGAGAATCTTGTTATGTCGGTCAGAGAATTTAGGGAGTAATAACCAACCAATAGAAATATCAAGGGCAAGATTTAAAAATACATAGTAGCACAATATACGAGCTATAATTATTAAACTGTCTAAAGATGTGTATACAATCTCAACCGTTTATGTACAAAAAGAGTTAACGTTCATAACAAATAGTGTAATGCTGGTTTCACATTGGCCTTGTTTGGCCCGACATAGTTCTCAAACAATTTTCAAACTAAAAAAAAATTGCTCGCTCTAGAAATACTGGACATACACTCAAGGTATAGCTTTAAAATGTTATGTGTGTGTCAGAAAGTAGGCAAGTTGCCTCTGATATGGCCAGTGGGCCATAAAGCACGCTGCAGTAAACGATAGCCATAGAGAGTCATTTTGTCTGGAATAGTCCAAGTAATAATGGCTTGAGAATAAACTCGTTTATTTATATCATCCTCTGAGGAGCTTTTACGAAACTTTAATGATTCCCCGAATCGCTGGCTAACAGTTGATGTAATACATTTGTGTCAGAAAATCACAAAACTATGATTTTTGAAATTAAATTAAAATGTTGATAAAGATAGACATCATTATCTAGATTTTCATTTCAATGGCGAAAAAATACAAGGTGGCCTAGTAACACATACTAAATAAAGATGAAAAAATATTGATGAGGTGAAGAAGCATGAAGACTTCAAGAGGAAATATGGCAATTCTAAATTGAAAACACTTTTACTGATTAGTGAGCAAAATATGGTGTTGCTCACAGGTTTTACGCAACAAAAGCATTATTTTCGAGCGATAGAGGTTAAATAAACAATACTGAATGTCGAGTTATCTTAATCTCCGTCGTATCGATATCGAACACCGACAGATGGCATCACTACTGAGCATCGGAAGAATATTATATCCGAGAGAGTATCTGCCGGCGACAAGGGCTGTCTGGTATAAACTTTGATTTTTACCTCTATTGAATTTTTTATGTCCCCATTCCAGCGTTTTATTGTGAAAAGAGGAAGGTTGTATAAACTGCTTTCCTTTTATGCAGGACGATATATTTTCTTTGTGTTCTTCCTTTATAGACTTTCGTCTTCGTTAAAGAATATTTTTCCTTCTTAGAATTTCTTTAACTTTGATGATAGGATCACGATCTCAAAATACTTTCAAATTTGCAAGATTTGTAGATCTGGATAAACAGCAGAACCTTCTGCGATAAGAATAGCGGCAAGTTCACTTATTTGAGGTTACCAAGTTACTAAGAACCCAGGGTCCGAAAATAAATTGAATTGAATTTGCTTTTATATGTTCCTATAGGTAGTACAAGTTAGTTTAGTTAGTTTAGCCAAATCTACTTAATAAAATCCTAATTATCGACTTACACATGAAATGTTGCACACTACACTTGATGTTCCTTGATCCGCCGGGGAATCCTTTACTTACGTGTGCGCACTGCCTAAAATGAATATTCATTTATTTCATCTTCTTGACGTTACAAGTAGGGGTCATAATCATAAATATACATGTTATTCTCGTTTGAGACATCTTATCCATTTGTACCGAATATGTTATCAGGCTCGTTATAAATCGTGTTCTCGGAATCAAAGGACGACGTCTCATATGTCTATTATTTCTTTATTTATTATTCTATAACCATTACAAGGTATGTAACAGTGTTGCCATATCTTTGTGTTACGGGAGACGCCACGAGTTTGTACTGTCTTGCATTACCTGGTAAAACTCACAGGCCATATATAGTTATACAGTCATTTCATAACAGTATATTAAAAGGGACAATTGGGGATCTCATGCTAATACAGCCTGGTATTTTTAAAAACTTTACCGCATAACAAAATACTAATTTGACATTTATAAATGATATTTTATAACTAGATAATAGAGGCTAATTTTTACAATTATTATTATTAATAGTAATAATTTAATTTTTACAGGCACGCCACGCGGCACATGCCACTCGTTTATTCTCTTACTATAGTTGAATTTGGTACATTACGCTGCTCTGCCGCTGTCGCAAGCCGTGAAGTTTTGAAGTGTACGGTTCATTTTAAATAAATAGATAGATAGAAATAAAATAGATACTTATAATATTTCTTGTCGAAGACGATGTAGCGATTCATAGGCGACAGTGGCGCGACGTGTCGCCGTAACGAACTACACGCCGATGTGTCCTGTTAGTGCCGCGCGCCGCCCGAATACAAACGAGATGATACCTATCGATACAGACAGCAAACACAACTTCCTTTATAATTGTATAGGTATACAACTATAAAATTATAATACACACGTAATTACGTGTCGATAAGGTAAAGGAAGTTGTGTTCATTAATTACAATTTGTTCGCTTCGAAACAGGACCTCACAACCAATGATTTTACTCTAGGTCAGAATGTCGTGTCATGGTCTTAAAATTAATCAAATGTAGTTCATGCAAATACAGTTTTTCAGTTTACTTGCCTACTAGAAAGATTGAATGAACGTTACTAAAGTCGTCGTCGGAAAAATATGAATACAAACTCCGTTCTGTTCCCGTACACTCGAGACCTTTATTTTGCTCGGTCAACAATTATCCTACCCCCGGCTGGACCAGTCGCGATAATTAAAGTGAACGCGTATACAAATTAGACGCTTAATGTTAAGAATATAATTTGTTGTGATTCTGAACGCAGACTTTCACAAAATGGAACCTTTCACGGGTATCTTGATTAGTTTCTCACAGCTCCAACTGTAGGCCCTCGGGTATTCGTCGTAGAGCAGCAATTAAAATCTTGAGATGATATCATATATCTCAGGAAAATCGACGAAGATTAGTAAAAGAATTACCCCGGGGCAGCTTAAAAACTTCATCTTCTGGAAGTTAGGTAAGCAAGTTAATTAATTTACTATGAAAAAAAAAAATGTCGTAGTTTTGACATATTTTATTTTAATGAAACGGGAATACTCGCGTTAAATTGAGTCGGATATTCCGACTAGAGTATCGATCACATTCAGTGATTCAGTTTAGTTAATTTCAGTTAAAAAATTTAAAGACAATCGGTTCAAAGTTTTTGGTGTTAATTTTATTATTATATAATTTATTTCAGAAAAAAACCGTTTTGTTGAGTAATCCTAAGGTATCATTTAAAAATTACAAATGTCCGCTAAATTATTTTAGCATTAATAGAGGTCGTCCTTCGGTTCGAACCACTAGTTGAGGTTATTACGGCTTGTGTAGTTGCGAACGCTACTCGTCTATACCGCGCATCTGCGTCTCACTCTAATGTACATTATCTTGCTTTCACCCGTTGAAAACCCTTCACAATTTCAACCTTTACACCAAAAATCAACCCTATCTCTAGGTAATAAAAGTCTATATTCGATGTATTTTACCACTCGTTTACGCAAAGTTATGGCGTTTTGAGCGAAATTAAAATATTTCTGGAATAACTTAAATTTTGTTAACGGAATATACTGTATAGGTGAACAGTATCCTTGAGGATGGAGCAATGAAATTTGGATAAACGGTTATACTAAACTTGTTTTAGGATTTTGTGTAATTTTTGATGGTGGTAATTCACAGTAATCATAGTTTGTGCGGATTTGGTACTGAGTGGTGTGTCGTCCCTCTCAAGAGATGTTTCATTCAAATAGTTTTTATATTTTAGTATACTAACTCACTGTTTTAAGAGCCTATGGCAAAATGCTGTCTCAGTTGATCACCGCAGCTAGAGACGACTGACCTAGTCAATACTTGGATGGGTAACCACGGCGCTATAGCCTTTTTTTTTGCGAGGGGTAATCTTCACAAGATACCCGACTGCTTTGGGGTGCAGCCGGGCTATGTAGGGTTATACCCACTAAAACCTGCCTGGTGGCCTGCCTTGGTGCTTGACCGAGGGCTCCGGGATGTCCAAGGGAATGCACCGGAGCTTTCAGCACCACGCTTCAGTTCCTCCAGCAGCTGTCGTGAGACGCCTAAGCCTACAACAGCGTCCGCCACTCGATGCTGTCGTCCTCCCCGGGCTCCCTTCGGTAGATGGTTAGACCCCACCTCCAACCGCCCTCGAGTCCGGAGGTCCCCTTTTAGTAGGCAGCACTATAGCCTATGTGTGTATTTCGAATTGCCTTTCAAACTGTAAAGCTATTTGCTTTAAGACTTCGGGTAAAATTTGGGTTCTAGGACGTTTAATAATCTTAGTCAATATAATACTAGGTAGCCTATTTCTTTAATTGCTTCTTTCTTTGAAGGCATGAGCGTGATAGAGATATACAAAGTACTCGGTAATGTATTTGAACCCGCCTGAAAGCTTGAAAACTTTTTACCAAAGCCTCGGCGCGAACTAACCTTAACAACGTGAGGAATACGAGTAGAATGAAACTTTATTATGTCTTACATTACAATAACAGTGTAAGCTGGCCGCGACAGGCCAGCGCCGGACTCACTCGTACGCTCCCGCGGCGGACGTCATCTGGCTGCGCGCCAGTAATGCAGCCGTGATGCTGTAAGACTGCCGCTCTATCGACTTGCACTGATCGATGACGTCACCAGAGTACGGGGTATTCTCGAACTCTTGTTACTTCTACTTATGCTGTGACTCGGGTAAAAATAGTCCTTACTGTTTGTGAGTGGAGTAAAAATACTAGTCATACGACATATCGTGTAAACATGGGAAACATCAGTCTGCTGGATTGAGACACAACAATAATTAGATAAACAGTTATTATACTGAAATGGATGTGACTGTAACCGTCAAGTAGCTTTTTTTTAAAGGGTTGATTGGTTTTCTTGCGAATTAAGCTTTACCCTAGTATGCTAAATTAAAAAAAGATTAAACCCTATTTAAAAATAATATTTCTAATTTAGCAGATTTAACTTCTAAAGCTGTGATTTATTATCTAAAGGTACTCAAAGCGTGTATCTATTGTTCCCAACGGATTTGTGAACCCAAAAGTTTTGAAACGTTACACAAAATATTATTTATCTGTTTTCCATAACAACTCATCCTAATTTAATAGAACTGTACGATGTTTTTGACAATTTAGTTTGTTCCTTTTTCAGACGAAAACTTATTCCATCCAGTAAAAGATTTCTAAAATTTATAGCAACATTTTTATTATTCACAAAAATTAATGCAAATGTTTTACAAAACTACGAAAATAGATCCTCCAATATTATTTCCAATTAGTAAAGAAAATCACGAAGTTGCCGGCATCGGAAAGTTGCCAAGTTAGGCAATCGAAAAGTTGCCAAAAGTTGCCAGTGATCGGTTGCGGCGGCAGATGAAGCGATAATCTGGCAATTTATGAGCACGACCACGCCACCAGCGGATTTATGGGGAAACTTGGTCAACATCAGGCTCTTTGATTTTATGATGTGGGACCATGATCCTATAGAAATGTGGGTTTCCTGGCAAATTAGAATTCTTCCTGCGCTGCGGTTGTTAAATATAATTGTTTTTATAGCGAGTTGTTGCGTCAAATGATGTCTTAAGAACGTATTCGTACCTCAGTTTAGATTTATCCAGATGAGTAGTATACGGGCATGGCTTAGTATGAAACTCGATTGTATTAGCACAAGAACAACACAACCACAAGAAACAACAATAAATTGAGATCGTTCTGTCCATCAGTTTTCCGTTTTGGTTTAACTTGTAAGTACTAACTCTCAAACAGTAGGTATTGTTTAAGTCACCTGTAACTCTCATCGAGACTTGAAAACACTTTTTAAATTATATAAGCTTGTATTATAAGTATTGGTTTATGTATATGTTCCTTTGTTTGTTACGGGGGTGGCATATTCACTGAATGACAAAACTCCATTAAAAATTAAAATTTAACGGAACTTTAATTTAACTTTTACGGAAATCACTTACCTGTTAGAATGTGCGTTGTAAGAGCGAATACTTATGTAAAAAGTGGTACCTCGAGTATTAATGTATTTAATGTATATTATAGCACAGGGAGGTACGAATAAAGCTGGGATTAAAGTAATCCGATTAGCGCATTGTTTGGGTTTCGCACAAATCTTTGAAGGACGCTCGCTGTGCTCAGCGCTGTATACTGAATATACCTATACACGTTACACGGTGGAAACTGTAGCGAATCTAAAAGTAACAATCGAGAATATTCGAGTAGGTTTGTACATGTATAATAAAAGGTTAGCAATGTTTCCATGCGGAGAAGGCAGCAGGCGGGGTATTTAAATTATATTCAATCATTATATTATAAGGTCGCATTTTGAGGAGCAAACATATGGCAACAACGCAAAGCCGCGCGAGGGCTTCCATTTTTGAAGTTTATATAAAAGCAACAAGTACCTACCTACAAATTAATAATTATATATATATATAACAAGCTGTTACCCGTGAAAAAGTTTGCTATGTCCGTCTCCGACCCTTAAGCTGAATCTATGCAAAAATTCAGCTTGATTTGTTCAGCCGTTTAGGCGTGATAACGCGATGAACAAAAAGAGAGACAGACTTACATTCGAATTTATAGTATTAGTTAGGAATGTTCAATGATTATAACTTCATATCGCTCAGTTCGGTTTTCTCATATCTTCTAGGCAAGCGTGGCTGCATCCTCGTTTAACATCAGACGAGATGGCAGTCAAATGGAAGCATATAAATAATATAAATACAAATAATCTTATATACAAAAAAATAAAAATTGGAGTTTTGGAAGAGTTTAAAGAAGCGAAATGATATTATTCAAGTTTCCGCCTTTCCAAAACATGAGGTATACTTAATTTAGTTTTGGTATGATACTAATTTCATAATTTTGGGCGCACCGCTATGCTAAAAATGAGAAACACTTACGAGCGCATGCGTCGACGTTCTGGTAGACAACAACGGCCAGAACATAATTATGGAAATATTGCTGGTGAGATGTGGTCAAATGCATGACAATTATATTCAAAAAACCTTGCTCGTCATTAAAATATTTTTTACCTTCTTTCGAATGTCCCGCAATGTTGTACAAACCATTTTTTTTCCGCAACCCATTTCTTTTCTAGTGCTTACCTATTTATTGATAAAAATTACATAAAACTAACACAGTTGAAAATTAACAACGCTAATCATTAGATTTCAACACAGGCTCAAACAATTGTGTTCGAAATTGTACGTAGTACCTAAACGTTCCATCACAGGGAGCAGATAAACCGATTCGCTCGAGTCGGCAGTAATGTTCAGAGCTCGTGGGTAGGTACCTACCTATTAATTTGTAAACCTGTAATCCGACCGGTAAAGCACTCGTTTAATGAACTGCTCGAATCAATTACTCTCTATTGATGAATTCGACACAGAATTGTTGTGTTGACTGAAAAACATTTATCTGAGAAAAGGAACCCTTATAAGTTCGTCATGTCCGTCTGTCTGTCTGTCCGTCTGTCTGAATCCTTTACAGCTCATAACTTCCAAAGTTATAAACCTACGTGCATGAAGTTTTGCACAAAGATAATCTAAGTATAGACCTATAGTTTTTATTTTTTTATTTTTTTGTAAAATAAGGGTAACTCCCACAAAACATGTAAAGGAGTAAAAAAAAATCGCTGTACCCCATCATGTGGGGAGTCTTGTAATAGGTTCTTTAAAGGTAACAATTTGTAAAGAATAAAAAATCATAATTTTATTTTTACATATATGACAGCCACCCCGGCTGTCATCCATGTAAACTGGGGATAAAAATAATTTTTTCACCTGTCCCCCACATGTGGGGTATCATTAAATAGGTCTTTTAAAATAAGGTTAAGGTTTCCCCACACCATTTTTTAATCAGATGTACCGCTTGCGAAATATGGACCGACGAAGTTGCTTACAATTTGTGTCCCCCCTGCCATTTCTAAACAATGCATCTCAGAAACTTGTAATCTTCCATGTTGATAGATCGTAGTAAATCCTTTATTTTAAAACTATTTCAGGCAACATTTGATAATTACTTTTTGAGATATAGAAAAAACGGATAAATACTTCAAACGTCGTACGCGCCCGACATGCTCTTAACAAGTTATTTATTCGTATCTCCGTATCTGGCGGTGCCACGTTTTATGTAAATGTTTGTTTTATGTTGTTTTCTCGCATTTTATGTAAGACAAAATAGTCTCATATAGATTATGATTAGTGTTTCCAGAATATTCTGTGTTCGCCCTCATGATGTGCATACTTCATTGCCAAATTTAATCAAGATTGGTTCAGGCAAGTACAGGGCAAAATTCTATTGTAAGACGTCACTTCTTATCACGATAATATTACCCTGATCAGCTGATCACTGTTAATTTATCCTTAACTATCAGATATTTGATATACTTAGTAATCATGGCAGGCCTCTTACTATGTGGACCGACGACATTGTGAAAGTCGCCAGTGGCAGGTTGTCGTTCGTCTCTAAGGCAGAGGCCTATGTTCACCAGTAGACGTTTTCCGGCTGATGCTGATGATGATACTGAATCAAACGAACGGAATAGATTTTCGTTGTTGGATCTCAATTAGCCAGCTCGGTTAGAAAGTTCGGATCGAAGAGTCAGAGCAACAAGTTTTAATACAAACACGACCTTTCGACGAACCTGATCAAATGTTACTCGTGGTTGGAACACTACCGTTAGTTCTAACAAAGTTTTGATGGAGCATTTGTACCAGATTCATAATAATGTTTTAAGTTAGCTGAGATAAGATGAGGCTGAGCCGGTATCCAACGGAGAGAAGCTACGGAGTGATGTTGAATGACGCAATTATACGAAATTAACATGATATCATGTAACAACCAACTTTGTACTGACCGCGTTGTTGGTTACCGGCCCTTATGGTACTTGTAGGTAACTGTGGCAACTTAAATATCATGATCTTAAATTGTTCAAGTTTTATTTAACGCCGTCAATCCTATAACGACTATTCGAGTAAAATAAATCAAGTTGTTCGTAGCGACGACTTTGATTAAAGAATAAAGACAACGTTTTCGTTTTTCAACGATTTGTTTTGTGTATAATATTAAAAAAAACAAGCATTTTTGTATGAATCAACGCACAGACCAAACCGCTCATGATAGAGACGTACAATTTAGACCCAACAACAAGACAAGATTCTTTGTCAACAATAAGAACAAATTTCACCAAAAATCCATTAAAGAGACGTAAAGTTTGAATGAAAATAAAATATTTTTTATGCTACTGATACTCAAGTTTGCTTTACGCATTTCTACATCAACAACTTCTTGTTTGAGTTTTGTAGAGTTTTTGGTTTACTACGTTACCGCCAGTTATTATATTTTAAGTTCAAAACAGGTATAGATTTGTTTAAAGTTATTTTGTATCGTAACATCCACGCGAGCAACGCCGCGGGCACAAGCTTGTTTAAAACAAACAACGACCACTCACTGTTCTATTTAAGCTAGAGCTAACGTGTGAAATTTTTTATTGAAATATAATTCACAAGGTTTTAGCTAACGTATTCGGTTGTGATCATGATCCTACTACTGCTATCGTGAATTTATAAACGTATACTAACTTATAACCTTTTAAAAGTTTGATATAACTATTGTGTAGTTTTTAGACGTGTTTATAAATAGAAAAAGAAAAAAAAAACAATGTCTCAAGCGCCTCAAGGCTTTGTGCCTGAAAAGGTCCAAGAATTCAACAGACGAGCGTCTCACGACGTAACCGACTCTCCTTTAAAAACACCAAAAAAGGAAATGCAAAATGTCACAGAAAAACAAGAAAAAGCCAAAGAGGAAAAGCCAAAAGAAGCCACCTTCAACTCGAGGCAGAGCCAAGAGAGCAAAAACCCCTTCTCGCCCCATTTCTACCGAAGCAGACCAGCGCACGGACACTTCGAGATGGGCCCGCGAGGTTTGGACTACTCCCCTCATCGCATGGACTTTTCGAACCGCTTAAGAGACTACGGCCCTCAGCGTTCGACATCCATTCACGGGCACGAGTTGACAGACGGTCCTGTGCCCATGAAGCCGGAGTATCTAGGGCACAGGAGCCACTACGGCAGCCAGATAGTTCCTGGGGGTATGAATCATCCGGACGTGGTGTTCCGGCAGGAGTACTACGGGCAGATGGGGTTTTCCCCGCCTCGGGCGTCTCGGTTCTCGTCACAGGAGTATTTGAACAATCCCGCGCAGTTTGGACGCTGGCAGGACTATCGCGCGGAGTATCGGCAGCGCAGGCGCTCGCAGCAGGATCTGCACTCGCTCGAACATGGACCCGAGTCAGGTATGTAGTCTTATGATGTATGTATAATATCCTTTTTTATGATATTTCGGACATTTGTAATAATTTAATTTTCGTTTTATACTTTTAATGTATTTTTATTTTTATTTTTAGTTTGACTTGTTAGTTTGTAAATAATGTATTACTATTTTTTGTTTTGTTATGTTTAATTATAATTGTGAGAATTAACGTAATTGGCCTGACCGTTTTATGTCTCAATAAATAAATAATAGTCCAAGTTTGCTTAGTTTGGGGCTAGATGGCGCTGTGTGTGAACAACGTCCACTAATATTAATTTATTATTTGTTTATTTACTTGCACCTGCATGTTTGGTTCATCTTAGCTTAGCTTAAATCTCTAATTAGACCTAAGTTCCTACCCGAGTCTTAGAATCTGACTGGCCATCAGTCAAAAGTTACAGCGAAGTGTAAGTAATGAACTGGCGTGAGGCTCAACCTAGTTCGGAAGCTTGGATCACGAAACCACCACCTAGTGACGTCCTTTTTTATGGTCGACAGGCTAGGCGATTGACTACAACTCACCTGAATTTAAGTGACGGTCCAAATATTTACACCTTTGCTTAATTATTGATTTCGCTATAATTAAAGGAAGAACTCTGTGTTTCTGTAGTAAAGTGAAGTCGTGAACATAAACCCCAGTTGTCTCACGGCTGGAAGTAAAATTAAATATTAGTCCCTGTCGAGGGAAATGAGTTTCCTACTGTTTATGTAATAAAGCGACTTGTGGACTGTCTGCAAACAAATATTATTATTTTCATGATTATAAGTACCTTACAAAATCCTTTTCCAAAACAAAGGGTTCCGCACAAAACAAAACTCCAATTTCCGGCCAATCACCGATCCCTTCCGACGCTAATGTATGAAGTTTGCTCGTTACTCGTTATTCCGTTACCGTTACAGCACCATTAAACGATCGATCCGTAATCGAGTAATCGTTGTAATCGTAATCCTACACCGATCAGTTGTATTCAGAGTTTGTTACGATGACGAGTAACGGATGAACAAATGAATTTCAAATAAACCTAAATGTATTTTCGAAGTTTCTGGCTGGTTAGTTAGATGATTGGTGTTTATAATAGATCAGTTATTCAAAGCGGGATAGCGTTTGTTAGCGATTGATATTGAGGTAAATTTAGTCTCCGTTAAGAGGGGTATAATACAGTCGTGGGACAGCTGGCCCACGGCCCACTCGCAAGTCTGCAATTTATTGTAGATATAGAGTGAATTTTTAAAATACTATATGTTGCATATATCTATCATAACATTAGAACAATTTTTCAGTAATTTTCGTTTTATCACTTTTAATCAAGTCAAGCTGCCTGCTAAGTGTGGGGATTATGGCAACCATATGGGGGAGCTCTCTAATTTAATCAATTAGTAGTTCATTTTATATTTTCGATCGAAAAAATAAATGTTTTGTTTGTTTCGGTGCTAAATTAACAAGAATAATAAATTCGAAGATCGAATCAAAAGAATAAGGTTCCTTAAAATCTTATTAAAACACTTGCAATCTTATTAAAACACTTGCAATCTTATTAAAACATTTGCAATGTTATTAAAAACGGAAACAACATATTAATTCAACTAAAAAATTCCTACTAAGTGAGTTTATATTTTCAATAATGTAAAAATGCACGAGCGACACAATTGTTCACTTGTTTGACTCAAAACTATTCGTGCAAATTTGATGAGCCGTTTGTACTTGAGTCTAGTTTCAAGTGTTTATCTGTATATTATTATTTTAGTGAATCACGTGTGTTAAAATTACAGCGTGTGTATTTTTCTTCTAATAATACTGAAAAATAGAAGTCTAAATCACAAACAACGAAATATTTGTATGATCTTTAATTAAATATCAAAATACCGATTCCGGAGAGTATTTATATAAAAACAGCATTCGGGCAGTCTGTGTGTTTATGCGTCTAGACTCCCGGCAGCCGTTTCCATAAAAAACTAATTGGCTCTACCAAGGAAGAGACTGTACATCTGAAACACGTAACATATATGTGTGTACATGTGTATGCGTTTGTTTGGGTCTGAAAGTTTTGTAACTTGAATAAATTGTTATAATATACTTAAATAGTCAGATTTTAAAGCTACCTTACAATGTTTGAAACATTGTAACGAGCCTTTAAACAGCAATATTCGAAAGTAAACTAAATTTAGAATTTTTCTGTGTTTGAAGCCACAATTTTAGCCTCACTTGAGAGCCAGTTTCCATTCGAAGCCGAGTGAACTTTTCATCCTTGATCATCGATCCTCGTCTCTTATCATCAGGTGATTATTCTGTGAAACAAAAAGAAGTTTTTGACTTTATTATTTTTGTTAGAGTCCTGAATGTTGAGTCAAGTTACTTTAAGAGCATAATTTTTGATTACGCAGTAACAAGTTAACAGTATCGAAAACAACTAATTCATAAAAATGTTAGAACACGTCACTAAGTAAACGCTAAAAATACGAGAATGTCATATCAACTTTATTTGAACTGTAACTTCAAATAATTGTATTATTAATTAGCCTTCTCCGAACCTCCCGAAAAGATATGAAATTGATTGTCACCGTAACATTGACCCAAAGAGCTACCGGTGCAGTTCTGTAGAGCTCCCTAAAGCTGAGTAGTCCTGTAGAGAGAGAGGGGTGAACGACCTCCCCAACCCTCTATCGATCCCATTCATGCGTGAGACAGCTCGCGGCTTGCTCCACGGTCGAATGTGGATTTAGTTTTTGGATTACTTGATGGTTAAAAATTAAAGAGTGAAAAATTAAGTTCGTGTAGGTGGAGCGGCCCGCCCTGCCTGATGTCAGAGCTCTTAGGTCACCTAAAGTCCTCTGATATGGCTCGTGAGGGAGATAGGTGATAGAGATAACAATTTGTCCCAAAGTAAAATACAAGCTGTTTACAATAATGCGAACGATGTCATCTTAGAACATAATATCTGACGTCTAACCAAACACTTGGTATAGAGGAAGAGAATTTAATACCTAGCTAGTTTTTCTAGCGTACTCCATATTGTTTCTGTCCTCGTCGCTTTCGAATCCATCTCATGAGAGTGAAAGAGATAGAAACAATATCGGTTTATACGTTTCGGAGAGAGTGACTGACAAAGATAATACAAATTAACCATTTCCTCAAATTTTTACTTACATGCGATAAAATACAGGATAAATATTCTTTGCTTACAATTTTATGGATTTTGACACTGGATAAACAGAAAACGTGGAGCCAAATTTAAGAGAAAAAATCCTATGCCAAGCAACATATTCATTTATTATTTCAAACAACACACATTTTCATCGTATATTTCACTCGCCGCCATTGAACATTGCAAATTGTAAGAACTAGTAAAACCTATTTGTCTAACGATCACGAGAGTGTTCAGTGATGGCAACATGCAACTAACACATGTACTGTAACTCGGAACTGCTTAGTACTGGCTTGATGTAGTGTCGCTCCTAACACGACTTACAAGCTTCAATTAATGTGTCGATTATTAGAAGCAATCGAAAAGCCTTTCAGAAGACAATAGAAAGACGCGACATGATTTCTTTACGTTCAAACCTCCTTTAAAACTCTGTCTGCTGGTTATATGGTCTGTGTTTCGAAGCCATAATATAACTCTTCGTTCTTGGGTGAGCCAGACACGCTGAATTGAACAGGCCTAGGTAGGCTTAGACCCTGTTTGATTTAGTTTCAAGGGCAACGTTTCAAGCGAAATTGCGCATAACTCTGGATAACAAGCAGAGTGATGGTAGAATTTCTGTCTTATGAGCAGCACAGCTCGGGTTCGATTCCCGGCCGGACTGTTGTTTGAATGACGAATTTAAATATATACTGTGAGTCTTGGTGTTCGTTGTCAGAATCTTTGTTTGTTCCATGGCATCTCCTACACAGGGAAACCCAGCTAGGAGCTTTGAGTGTTTGTGAACAATTAGGATTTATCTATTCTATCTATCTATATCAATAGTGCAGTTTAGGCGTTAGCAACAAAGTAAATCATGAAAATAGTTATTAAATCTTATACTCACTTTGAACATAACCATAAACTTGAAAATGGAAACGAATCCTGCAAACTTTAATAAAATCGTACAAAACTGTATCCTCAGTACAATTGCAGTGAATCGAAACTGGCGAGGCGCATCGCATCCACTTTAAACTACAAAACTTAGGTACAAGGACATACAAGTTGCGCGCAACTGCTTGCGATGCAAACCTTATCGCAGCTCAAATAGTAGTTGAGATCACGCGACATTCGAAATTCGAACTCTAACTTTTATTAATCACTATTTCAAGTTGAACCCCGAGAAGTACGAGCGCAAAGTTCAGCAAGTTAACTGGTTGACTGTTACTTGCATTTGTTTTTTAATAAACTTTAGCTAATAATATTTCTTATCATAAGATATATTTTATTAAAAAATGCCGTAGAGCTGTAAAATGAAAGAAAACTACGGGGTGTTGCTGTATAGTTTACAAAATGTCGGATTTAAGATAAATTATTGTTAGCAATAAAGTTGTAGTTTTTGTTATAGCGGGCAATAGCTTCTCAGTGAACCTCGTACTGTACATGCGTTATGAGTCTCAGGAGAGTTTTCAATCTGATTATTGCTCTGTTTTACTGAGCTCTGCATTTAATGTTAATTAATATCTACTCTATGAAACAATTAGGATAATTACTTTACCGCGAAGGTTCTAGTGTTTAAGTCTAGGACCGATTGGATTATTTTTCCTTCCTAAGCACGGCAACACCTTGCGATGCCACATACAGCTAATCAGATCATTGCTTATTGCTTCCCTGTTGTTTATCCCTACTAATATTATAATTAATGCGGAACAGTGTTTGTTTCTCTTTCGCGCAGCAACAGAGAAAAAGTTCGGCGTGATTTCGCATGAATATAGTTCAAGGACAGGAAAGTGACAGGCTTTTTATGACGGAAAAATTTACATTCCTGAGGAATTTTCCATGCGGGTGAAACCGCGGGGCGCAGATATTTTAATATAAGCGGCTAGCCCCATGACTGAGGGCATTAAACCCACCCGAAGGCTTGCATTATATTGCCTTCATTTAAATTCGTTGCATGAGTATTTCATATAACTGCTTAGTGAAGCCCTTGTAAGCTCTCCGACTGGTTAAAACATTATTATTATACAACTACGACAAGCCTCATCCTCTCCGACACACGTAAGCCGACATTAATCCACACTCGGTAGGTAAAACAGCAGAAAGTATGCAAATGAAATACATTTCTGTACAAACAGTCCCAAAAATGTAAATATATGCACACACTTTACATGATTGGTGGCGCTCACACATTTAGAGTACACATTATAGATGCCGCGTTACGATATTTTTGTTCTTTCTATAGTTTGAGAAAAGCGTAGTTTTCGTAGGCTGGGGGTAAGGTTCCTATTTTCTATCTCAGCGTAAAGTTTCGCCGCGCCTGGCAATGAACCGATGATCGATTTTTAAAGGTGGATCGTTGCGTGGTCCGCTTCAATCGTCTTATATATGAGTGCGGTATCTGTAGGGGGTTATTTGTTGTGGATTGGGGGTCAGTGAAACAAATGTGCACAGAATGATCATCACTAACTTCAATGAGCTTATCAGAGAATAACACAACCGAATGCTCGGTAGTAATGCTTGAATCATTATTTTTTCTCGTGCACACAATTTTCGCGCTGGTTTTTCCGATATCGAAAGATATTTACATTACATTATCAGCCAGAGACATCCACTGCTGAACATAGGCCTCCCCCTTAAGCCTATGAAAGTAAGAAAGTATTTCCTGCCCATCGAAAGTATATCTTTCTTCAAAATGCATATTAATTCCTTCACTACTTTCAACAAAATCGATTCAACTACTTTTGCAACCATAAAAATAGTTAGATGTAAATGATTATGTCTGAGCTATTATGTCTGTCTAAGATATCTGGAGCCGTCGTGGTAGGTAATCAAATACTTGTAACGCGCGACGGCTCAGTGCCTCAATTATATTGGTTTTTGCATTACATCGCGTTATGTTAAACTGATATGAGTTATATTAGCTGCGCAGGGACAGCGATGTGTTTGTAAAATGAAAATAATATAAGAAAAAAACTTAAGTCAAATACTGTAAAGTTTTTATATTGGGGAAAAAACTTAAAATAAATATACAATTATTAAAAAGAATTCAAGAACTCTTTCATAGTGAAAATGTGACAAAGGTAATATCTTATCAACTATGAACAAATACCCTATAAAATATCTACAAAGCAACCCATTCTTACCTTAAATACAATTAAATATATGCCCGAACTACAAGTCAAGTCCCAAAATGAACAAACCGCAAGCCTTTGTGAACGCGACTGTACATTTGTGTTTAGCACATGACGGCGTTGCATCGTACCTACACATACACACAACGTCATACTATTATAAATAGGAAAGCGTATTTCTGTTTGACATACATTCAGGTCAAAAGAGAACAAGGATTCGATGTATCTTTAGCACGTTACTAAAAGGCTAAAAAATTACTACAAGAGCTATCATAGATGCCGTTATATCCCGTAAAGTGGCCATGTACTCGGATACTCGGAGACCTTTGAAACCTATGTACACGACGAGAAAAAAACAAGTATCCTCGGAAAAGTGCAGAACCTTCTGTTAACGTCCGCGCGGGAGAAACCGTGCGGTCTTGTTAGTATGACACATAATTATATGTATGTATAACGTGGAGGGGCTGTTGCCCGTATTGTTTGGTAGTATTCTGTGTATTTCAGGCGGCGCGTTGAGGTATTTTAAACTCGTTTGTTTGGGTGTTTAAAAAAATGCTGATCGGATTTATTCTTCTTGTTAATGCTCAGCCCGACGTGGCAGGCTTCCAGTGGACATTCAGGCAGAACTGGTCGTTTAAAGCATCAAGAAACAGTCATACGTGATCGTGGTACAAAACACGGCTGGTAATGCCTCTCGGTCACCCATCCAAAACTGGCGCTTTAATCATATGGCATCGCCACGAGAGTCAGTGTCAGTGTATTGTATAAAATTCAAAATGTGTAGGCCGCCAACGGCGGAATTTCAAACTTTACGTAAGTTAGAAAGAGACCAACTCAGCGTGAATTAAACTCAAACTAAAAAAACTTACAGTCAAAAGTCAAAGCAACAGTAACCGAAATACAGACAAACGTAGGCGCGTGGGTCCACCGCGGCCGCTCGCCGCTCGCCGTGCTCGTAAACCGTACGCTTGCCAGTTTATTGCATTTTTCGTTTAACAGCGCACTGAATTAGATTTAGAGCCGATGTTGATGTATTGCTGCACACATTCACGACAGGATGGACTCAGGGGCGGATCTCTCAACAGGCCGAGTAGACCGGGCGTCGCGCGTTGGGCGGCTATGAGGCGACAAAACTTGGTGACTTTTTTAAAAATCTCACAGTCTGTGAACTCACACGTCAACGCTTAACGACCAGCTTGGGGTATCCCCTGAAATTAGGATAAAAGGGTATTTCCCTAAAATGACTACTTCTGTCAAAGTTGGTGGGGAATATACGGGAAACATATAAGGCGAATCGAAATGGGTTTCCAGTTCATAAATGTAAAACCGGGAGAATTTCCTTGTATTTTAAGAAATCGTGGGAAAACTTTACATTTCAGTATATCGGTAGAAGCTAGAAGCGTGCTTTACAGGGAGTACATCGGCCTAGGGCAACCAAGGTATCAAATCCGCCCCTGGATGGGCTGGAAATAGGCAAAACAATTTTCGTTACTCTATCACAGAACAATAGCTAAATGGATTCAATTATATAAGTTAGACGGATGCTATTTATACATTGACTTTGGTATCTATGATAGCGGAAGGGGCGTGGGTATCTAGGAAAGCGGGAGACTCATTGTGAAACTGTATACTGGTAAATAATGGCGTTCAAATTGCTATTGACAGTGAAGGTCACGGACTAAGCCTATAATGCCATGCTTTACTTATAATCTCCATCATATAATACAACCACAGAATTATCCCTATAAATAATACAACAAAACCCGCTTAAGAGTAGCTGACCCCAGAGCCTAGGCATTGCAAACACACTTAGCCTAGCATGGTAACTGACTCAGAAGTGAAGCTGCCGAAACACATCGTTTTAGGTGCTTGGGGGATAGATTCTCAAGTTAGGAGCGATACTTTTCATACGAATACTGTAAATGCTGTAATTGCTATGATTTCCTCCAAAGTTTTCCGTCACCAATAGTTGAAACTTATTGTTGAGATTTTAACCCACGCCTGATTCGAATGCTACCACTAAGGTACAACCGCTACAATACTCCAAAAGCTTCTCACGAAAAAAGTGTTCTTCTGTGAGAAGGACAATGCATTTGTCGAACAACACGGCAGCGGAATGTTACTAGTAAAACGTCATAAATGTCAAATCGTGACGTTTGTCCGATAACTCGTTGAATTTTGGCGCATGTCTTGGCCAATACTGGAACGAAGCAAGCCGTGCGTGAAATTGGCTGATCTTTCAACATTTCTCGCTTATAAACCGATTGGATTGGCAACCGGTTCGCGAACTGACAGTATCACTCTATAGGCGCTTTTATCACCGCCGACGAGGAAGCGACGATCTATCGGCTATTTTCTTGCTCAAGAAACGTATATTAGACGTAGATCCCGTGTGAATAAACGAGACATAACTATACACTCGCTTCTCGCTGCTAGCTAACTCGTTTCTAGTTACTAGCTCTACTCGCTTCCCGTTCATCGTCCGCGGTGGGACAAGTCCCGTAGGATCTAATCTTGTAATCTTTTGACGAGCCTCCTGACTTAGTTAGTGCGTCTGCCATATAAGCAGGAGGTCCCGGCTCTGATTCCCGGCCGGACAGATGATTTTTTTCCCCATTACAATTAGTAATGCGTAAGAATTTTCAATCTTGTTATTCTATTTTCTGTTTTCAGTGTTATCAATTTTAACGTTATTGATTAAATATTATGTTTGTAATTTGTCTTTTCTAGTTCTTAATTCTGCTATTTTATTGATTTTATTACTGTTGTGTGTGTGTTTTATTAATTACTCGCCCATTATAACAAAATGTTGTAAGGCTTAATTTTTTTATTTTATATTTGGTCGAATGCCTAGTCTTGTTCAGCTGTAACTGTAAGGGCAACTGAGCAACATCGCGTATGAAGACGCGGGCAACAGCTTGTTTAGATAATACGTTGCTGGTTCTGACAACTGATTTCTTCGTCTCTATTTTGGATTTCTGTTGAAGAATGCATATTACTACTATTTATACCACAATGCTCATTCTTGACAAAGATATGAGAGCGACAAGGACAGAAACAAGAATCGCTCGCTCACTGTTTTTTATAAATACTTTATTTTCTATCGTCATTTCTGTCCAAAGCAGACTCGCCTGGAGAATATCGCTCTGAGCGATAAGCAAATTACAAATTACAAAGTAATGTCCTACTCATTTGAGGAAGTTAATGACTAACATTTTTTTTTTTTTTAGTTTTGGCATGTGCCAAAATGGCTTTATTAACTAAGCGAAATACATACAAACTACAACTACCTGAACTACTTAGCCTACTACATAAAAATAACAGTTGGATTATCCAGAGACCATTAAAGGTCTATAGATTAGCATGCTGGCGGCATTACCACGCTGAAAAATAAACGCCAATTACAATTAATTGTACTTATTAATAAATCTATTTCCTAATCTATTGCCTTCTTCCGTAAGTACAATATATATTATTTCTCTTTATTTTCCTCTGACGGGGCTCGTGGGTATTATGTAGGTATGTATTACGAGTGGGGTTGTCAATCTGTCTATCTCTCCACCCGTTGACGTTTCGTTCTGTATTCTGACGTTTCATTACACGCGAATATGAATTCTTCGCGTCAAACTTGTTACCCTGTTACGAACTGGAATTGATGTTATCGATATTTGTAAATACTAGCTGTTACACGCGACTTCGTTCGCCTGGAATTACAAAAAAAAAGTAACCTATGTTCGTCTCCGACCCTAAGCTATAACTATGCAAAAATTCAGCATAATCCGTTCAGCCGTTTAGTCGGGATAACGCGACAAACACCCAGACAGCGAGACAGAGATACAAAGAGACAGATAGACAGAGAGACAGAGCTACATTCGAATTTATAATATTAGATATCATGAGTAGATATCATCATCATCAGATGGAAGACGTACACTGCTGAACTATAGCCTCCCCCTAAAGGAGAAGGGCTTGCCATAATCTCCACGTTTGGCAGGCGGCTGCGGATCGCAGAACGCTCACCTTTTAATAAGAGGACGCTGCTGCCCGTCCTCCGGTGGTCGGTGGTTATGGTCGCAGTTTGAAAACATACTAGGGCGGTTCCCTAATATACGTTACAAGACATATGTATTATGTACATGTATATTTTAATTTAATTTCGTTCATTTGGTAATGCGGCCAGCATGCCGGGTACGATGCCAACTGGTAGTGGGCTCGAAAATTTGAATAAAAATAACAGATGGATTATCCAGAGACCATTAAAGGTGTAAAGATAATCCAAATTTTCAAGCCCACTAATAGTTTAGGTAGTTGTAGTTTTTTTAAAGCAATGAAGTGATCTAGGATGGAGCACGTTTACCTACAAGGTATCTGTTTACTCTAGATCTGAAGGGTATTGTACTTTTCGGGAAACGCAGCGTCCGCCAGCGAGTTCCACATCCTCGCAGTGTGTATAAGCAATGTGGAATCGAAGCACTTGGTGCGTACTTGGTGCATACGTAGGGAATGTCCACATTGTCCTATTTGTGGCGTTTTGGTAAAACTGTATTATTTTGTCGGATATTATTAACACATTCATTCTTTTAGCTAACTTTTAGTATACAGTACATCTCATGAGCCTATAATTTTTTTCACATTTACTTACTAGAAAAGAAGGCAGATGTTTTTCCATTATTGAATATTCTCCCTCTGATCCTTGTCAGACTGTATATCCACATGGAGTCTACAGCCTCTCATCATTATTAGATTTATAGCGGAAACGCGAACGCCTCGTTCTCGTTATATTGCGAGAGTTGTAACGGGCGTTGTAACGGCCGTTACGTTACTGCCAGTGTGTTGTTGTCTAATATTGCTTTCAACCCTTTTATAAAAACGGAGTGTGAATGTGGCGTGTGCAACGAGGTTGTTATTAAATATTATGTGTGAAAATACAATGAGATTTACTCAAGTTACGTCTGGCTCGTACTCAATATGTCAGATGATTTGCGACTTATGTTTATCAAAAATATTAAAATAAATCTTGTCATTTCACGCATACATTTAGTAGTCTGCACCAAACTGTGACCGCGCCACTGCTATAACTTCACAACCCCGGGACCGATTTTGCATATATTCGAATTTAAAATTTGTATTTAATTGAACTACCTACAAAATTGTATAAAGGAATTTCGGATCAACGGATCCAAAATTCATGAAATGTCGTAGGTGAAGTTATCTTCTGGCAAGAACATACATACAAACACCGACTTGCGACTCCGAGACCTTCGTTTCTTTCGGCTTACGAGAGATTTTTTTTGATTTTTTTCCTTTTTTGTTCTTTATGTATTAGTTTTAATTCACTTTATACAGAAGTGCGACCAACAGTAAGTAGGTCCATAGATTTCTATTACAGTTTGATCCGTGACTACCATGGCAAGCTGACTTCTACTTGTCAAAATAGCATTCGCAGCATTTCAAACTTCAAATTCATTTATTCATCCATTCGCTGCATCACGCCGAGAGCTCTTCGAAGTTTTAATAGTAAAGAAGTTTGTTCCCCTTACTAGTAGGTACTACTCGTACCTGGAACAGCTGTTCAATGTTCACATCGCTAAGTACATCCCTCCGTCGAATCACTCCGGCTCTGTCGGGTAAACATATCAACCATAAATAGTAGTTTGTTTGTCTATACGGATTCTTTGCGCACTGTTTGTTTGTTTTTCGATAGTCAGCGTTCGGTGCGGGCAGAATGGAATGCGGCTGTAATAATATGGTATATAGAGCACTTTTCTGATGTTAGCTAAGTACGAAGAAATAAACGAGTGGTTATAATTAAAGGTTTTTTATAAGTTGATTTTTTTATATATATTACAGCTGAGAAAACGTGTATAACGAGTGTAAAAAAAAACACCAACACATCTCGATAAACCTCATAACTTATTCGGGGAATTGAATTGAATTTAATGGACCGACTCAGACGAACGTCCCGGCTTAGTTGGTAAAGATTGGGTTACCTTATGGGGTCCTTTTCCGGGGGTTTCGATTCCCGGCCGGGCGGATGCTTAAATATAAATACTGGTGGACGTTTTTCACACACAGCGCCATCTAGCCCCAAACTAAGCGAGCTTGTACTATTTGTTTTGTTGTAAATACTTACATAGAGTACATAGACACAGGCGGAAATCCACCTAAAAAAAAATACTTAAACTGCCACTGTTATACTCACCGTGAAAAGTCCGGTATTTACAGCATTTTATTTTGAACTTATAAAACTACTATAAGGTATAATTTTTTTTTGTCGCAAGTTATCTGCATTAATTCGTTAAACGCAACACATACTTAATTTTCACACATTCTTAATTTTTAATACTGCAGTACTTAGTAAAATAACAGCTATTATATTAATTTAACTTTTTCTTAATATCACATAATTATGTTAATTGTCGTGTCCAAATTCACCACAATGCCTTCCCTCGCCAAAGAGGAATATATTCTTTCGACGCGTCAGATTGGATTGAATCCGCGCCGACATGTACTGTCGAACGAGTTGACATGATGACAGTTACCTACCGCTTTCATAATGTCGGCCCTTCTGATACGAGGTTTTTAACGAATGTTGATAAAAAGTACTTACCGTGTATGTATTAAGCTGCGCTTTTGATCTCAACGGTCAGCGAGGCGATAGCAAAAGGAAGATGACAGCGTGGGCGGATATATGAATACATTCTTAACGCTAGCGGGACAACGGCTATCGATTCCGCAAGCACCGGTCCAGCCGCTCGCTGACGGTGACACCGCGCTGTGCACTTTGACGTTGAAAACGAGCCCTTGAATTTTACATAAATCACAATGACACTTTTACTAGTAAAAAAAAAGACCACAAAATATTCACGATTCCTTTAAGATCGAGCACAATTCATTTTAATTCACTTGATTGTTATTTTGTATCCATTATTTTAACTATTTCATCACTTTGTTTACAGGTAAGTCTGCTCATTTGATCTGTCACAGTTCTCGAGCAGTCTCCTCGTAAACAGTAAGTTATTACTCAATTAACTAGATTGATTAAGCGATGTAGTACCTGTGTCGTTACACTCGTAGCAACGCTAACCCTCTAGTTTTTTTTAAAAATAAAGCAAACATTACATTGCCTGGACAGCTTTAAAAAAGATTTGTATTTTTAAATATTCGACACATGGGAAAGTAGTATGACTGACAACAATATCTTCAGGTACGCTAAATCTGATTTATATTAGGAATTTGCATTTGATGTTGTTGTATCATTCTCTAAATAATTTAAGGCAAGATGGCAAACCAATTAAAATTATCACATCAGGCTTGGTTTAGAAAACGTGTAAAAAAAAAATCTTGTTTTTCTATATAAAAAGACCGTCCTTCATTTTAGAGAGCCGAGAATTCCCCTTAACCGCTGTCTCAGGAATTCACTTACAAAGACCTACAGAAAAGCCTTGTCCTTTTCCCGGGTGATCGACCGGTCCCGGGGAAACGGGGGAAAGGCCATTGCCGGGAATTCCCGCTCTAATTCAATCCGGGCCACCGGGCCGACCGGCAGGCCCGGCCCTGCCCGGCGGGGCTGCGGTTTCTGATAATATCGGGTTCTTGGATGAGATCTGAAAACACTGATGAGAAATAATTTAGTTCTTAGTCATCCACTTGGACTTTTACCTTAATTAGGACAATTTACGGTGACAGTAGAATATTTATTTATGTGATATCAGATTTTAATGTCGTTAGGCTCGTCAAAAGTCGTCACTCGCGCATTCTCACACGATTAAAGATATAAAAGAAGGTTTTAGAAGAAAAGTATATATTGTGTTTGTTTAACGTAAGACTACAAATGTTTTAACATACTTTTGTTTTCGTCAAATTAAAAAATATGGAAACGAAAATAGCTTTACAATAGACAAAAAGCAAACAGATTTTGGAAATTCACACTCTATCTACAAAACTTGAAAATGGGTGAGTGAGATAACTGTGCATCTCTTGTGACCTAAAATTGCAATGGAACCTCAAAAAGTATTTATTTCTAGAAACAATATTTCGTATAGCAACTAAACAGATAATCTTAAATCAAAACTTGCCTCTTATAGTCCTTTAAATAACGTAGAATTGCAAATGAAGCGCTATCCTACTGACTAAATGTTGATGTTGTATTTAATGATGTTGTATTTAGCGTGAAAGGTTGAATATATCATCATCATTGGCAGCTTATTCAGCCCACTGCAGAGCATAAGCCTCCTCCCTCTTTCGCCAACCTACCCTGTTTTGTGCCAATCTCGTCCCGGTGCGGTGTTGCCGCAAAATATATACAACTAGTAAATTTATTTGTTAATAATGACATACCTAGTAATTTAATTATAACTAACAACATGACTTAATAATATTTACTATCTCTTTTAAATATATTTTATTTTATTGTCTGACTTAATTATTAACATTTTTCTATTGTATATTTTATCAAAATTTAGTTATGATAGGAAAAAAAATATTATAAATTCGAAAGTAGCTTTGTCTCTCTGTTTGTCGCGTTATCGCGGCTAAAAAGATCGAGCTGAATTTTTGCATAGATATAGCTTAAGGGTAGGAGATGGACGTAAGCAATTTTTTATAGGTCCACGCGAATGAAGTTGCTGGTAACAGCTAGCCCTATATAATTAAGTACTTAGAAACAGTAAATTTATAACCAGAAGGCCTTGCCCCCAAGATACGGGTCCTCAAATGTATACCCGGTTTGGAGTTAGCGCTACAACCTAAAATGATACGTATACCTACTTATTATGCAATAAAATAATTTATTTTCACGATGGTATGGTGTATATTGAAGTGAACGGCATTTTAATCAATCGCACTAAGTTGAATTTTGACATAAAGGATAATCGGAATGCAAATTTCACACATGTAAGTTAATCCTGTGAAATTAAAATAAAGTGGTTTCCTTACTTTTAAGATGAGCTCAGGTATAAGTTGAATTAATGTTGCCTTTACTTCCTCTTAAGAGAGGAGGGGAGGAAAGCTTATCCCATCCATAGTTTCCCTGAAAGTTTTATTCCGCTTGTCGTGGAGCAGCTTTGGCTGGATTATTCGTATTTTCCGACGAAGTGTTCACTTGTAACTGGATAATAACTCATAAAGATCTAGAAAAAAACTTTATGTAATTCACATTTCAAGTTATTATTACTTATAGATATACGTAAAAAAATAATAGTACGAGTATAATCGTATTTTAAAATACAGTTTGGTGAAGTTGTGATGTTATGGCGGTAGTTCTTAAATGCAATGTACTCATAGAAGCACATACATAATTATTTCATTTTTATCGCTTAAAATTGTTAAAAGGCTGATGCAGAGTAATTATTGTATCATTTTAAACGTTTTAACATTCCCTCAGTCCACCCCTCCAAGCTCCATTCCCTTCTCACGAACATTGTGGTACCATTAACAAAGTTCCTAACAGCGGCATTCAAAAACCCCGCGAGTCACGGTTCCGATAGCGATAAATATACCTCTACCACAGTCAAATACATGACAGTCTGGCTTGTACGACAATTATCAGGTTTCTGTCAAAACTCAGTAGATAACCTTTTCAAATACAAATTACGTTTTACTTAAAACTCTGTACGGGTAAAAATAGCGCTCCTAGCTTAGCGCGATAAGGTTCTAACTAATCACCGATTTTAAGTAACGGACAGCACAGTTAGTCTTTGGATGGGTCACCGCGAGTTGCATTTACAACTGAGCGCTACCCTGGGTCGGGTGACACGTTAAAACTACTAAGCCAAAACAGAGGCCTGCATGCGGCGTAAAAACTCTTGACATTCGCGCTAACCGCACTTATTTATTTATTTGTACTACTCGGTCTATACAAACTAACGCAATAATAACAGCTTAGTTACTTGTTACCATTGGCTTATTTAATTGAATGTATTGCGTACTGGAGAAGACACTGAACTACATTGCGATGCTACATACAATTGTCGCTACACTTCACATATCTCTAGCTAGAGGTTGCTGTGTGATCACTTGTTGTGTTGTATTATTCGATATATACCGGGCATACATGTGCACCTAATTATTTATTTCTAGAGAGTATTATGTGAAGTGGCGTCGTGACCACAATTGCATTGCCTAGTATGTAGTAGGTATACTGAATAGTGCAATGGTAGTTATCAGTGAACTAGTTACGATAAAAATGTGTATTTTATGCAAGATTTATTTACTACGTGAGTCGAATCACCTGAAATCTATAACAACATCTAGGTATACAACCGACGTGTCGGTGCGAAGATTACGCTACTCGCCGCAAAATAGCGCGAGTCACGCGATCGCCGCCACTCGCCTCGACGAACACATAGATAGACCTATAGGCCTTTGTCTGCCTCAAACTGCTCGTGTAATATATTGTTTAACCGATGATTTTACAGTTTTTTTTTCATAATTTTATAGGCCGTAACGGTTTATCCTGGAGTATAATTCATACTAAGTCCAACCGGTTCGGCCTAGACGAAATTAGTTCACCCTATTTGGCCTAGGCTTAGTAATTCATTTGAAAAAATAGTTTATCCTAAAATCGGATATGACCGGTAACATGTATAATTATGAATAGTTAAAACAATAATATTATTCAGTTTTCAGAATTATTCTTTGCCATATTTCCGATCAATATAAATGTCTCTCCGCGGAGGTAAGATATGCAGAGCTGGCAACGCATCGACAACCACCACTAGTGTTGTATGTCTCTCAGGCTTATTAGCAGATCTGTTTAGAAAAATATCTTAATGATAAATATAAATTAATAAACGCACAATATTTTCATTTAGCTATACCCGATAGTAGTCGCGTTGTAATATGTTTCTCGGCGCGTTTGGCTCGCCTCGCTCGTTCGTAACAGATGACCACGTCAATGGTGAAGCTAGACACACACGTCACCCCCCCTTTACTTTACTGCTGCCCAGCTAACGGGGGGAGGGGGGGGGGGAGGGAGAGGCTTCACATACTGCTATCTATTCTGGCAGTCGGCCGGCAACCTTTCATTGGGGGTGTGGCAATAGTAGGCTACAATATTTTTTTGAAATGTTATAATTTGTAACTACAACATAATTAGTGTGTGCTAAAAACTTGCCTTGTACACACATCATTATGCTTATTTTTTACTTAACTAATAAAAAAATAAAAAACACGTTTCCTAGTTGACCATCAGAGCAACTTTATATGTTATGAATACATTTATAATGTAAATTTCACTACAAGAAAGTAAGTATATAGGGACTAAATTGTTGAAAAATTTCGTTCAAAAATTGTTTTCAAAACTCTTTGGACACCAAATGAAATACTTTTTTATCTAGATTTCCATCCGTAATAAACAAAATTTATATTGAAATGAAAGGTATTTAAATAGCCATTAATTTAATCTAATTAAATAAATCTTGTAAACGCACACAGCAGACCAAAAATTTGCCAAATTCGTCTGCCGGCAAACTTCCCATCGCGCGCCGACTTCCGTGTACTTTTTATCAGGCTAAGCCTGTCGTGTGCGCTGGCCATAAAACAAATTTTATATAATGACGTAATTAGCCTCCAAATCACGACATGAGCCAATCCATTCCCCTAAACTTGGGTCCATAACTCACTCCGGCCATATTCAACCTGGAACCACGGCAGAGCTGTAAATCTAGACAACAATCCACCGCCCGCCACAGGTTAAACAATAGTTACTAGCTAGCCCCGCGGTCTATGGGCTCCTTTAGACTTGGCTAGTGTCCTCGTATCAAGGTTGTATCTATATTTTGTTTTAACTTGACAAAGTGCCTCTATTAAATAAACAAAACACATACAAGCTACCTAAACTACTTAGCCTACGACACAAAATGAACAGTTGATTTACTTAGAAACCACTAAAGGTCTGAAGGTAATCCAAATGCTCAAGCCCACTACCAGTCGGCAGCGTATTTAGCGTGCTGGTGGCGTTACCACGCTGAATGGTAATGTTTTTGCGTTGCGCCAAATAAAAGCTAGCATTTTGGTGATGCGTCCCACCCACCAGGCGCCCTGATAGGTTTTTGAAAATGAGATGGGTTCCCGGCCAATGTCTACTTCAAACATATAACCATAAAATATAAACCATAACCATATATGTTATAAATATATAACCACTCCTGAGATTAATAAACAAATATGATATAATATAATAAATAGATAAATATATTTTTCCAGGCAAGCTTTTATAAAATCCTTTGGTACTATAAGCTGATCAAAATGAGTCCAAACTCCATCGATCTACTGTTAGTTACTTAAGAGTTCCGGTTTCCACCTTCCGTCTCTATCATCGGATCAGTTCGCTGTCATAATATTTTGTTGTCATCGGAACTTGACATGCATGCAAAATTTCAAATCAATTGAACAAGGGGAACTGGTCTAAAATTCAGTTGAAAGATTTGACTCGAATATACAAACATTGCCAGTTAAGTAAAAGCTTATAAAATAAAATGAACAACACGGTCGCTGACAAGACCGCAGACATGTCATCATGAATGGTGCATTAGAACAATCAACCGAGGCTTACAATATAACGTGAACCTGATGCGTGGTGGCGCTCAATCGCAGTCCACACACACACTGTCCCACTCTCGCCAACTTACACAAAAGCTCAAAAAAGACCAAAAAAAATATTTGTAGCTCGCGCCAGACATCCATGCATTGCGAAAAAAGATTGATAAATATTATATTGACTAATAAATGATAAATATAATTATATTATATTGGCAGCAGTCGCGCGGCGTCACGTGTATTGCCCGAGGTACTATCAGTATTTTTCATAATCTGAAAAATTAATTGACCAGTGGGATCGGTGCAACAGGACTAATCCTGATTACGATTTGGACGTTTAGTTTTTTTTTTCTTCCCTTTTTTATCTTTTTATCATTTTCTCGCGCTAGCCCATTGAAATGCGTAGGTCCTTATGTCTCGCTGTTTCTAGGTTTCTACATAGTTATGGAGGCATCCGAGCGCCGCCGCCGCGAATTATTGTTTTGTCTCTAATTATCGGAATCCACGCCCCGGTTAATTGGACGCCGCCGCCGGCGCGACACCTCGCTAAAGAATACTTCTTTAATTACGTACAGAAGCGAAGGTTTTGTGAGTTTCTTGTTTTTTTAATTTTCAGGGTGTAACGCTTTTCGAGTGTTATTTACGAGAAGACAAAAGAGGCTGTAACTTTGTACATTCTTGCATCGGGAATGGCTCTATAGATTTTAATAATTAAGTACTGATTTTTAAAAATCAGTCTCTGTCTGTAATCTACATGTTTTTCATGCAATGCTTTACAACACACGTTAATCAGTGTGTTAGACATTCACGGTTAGTTACTGTTAATTGTACTAACATAAATTCAATTTAAACCATCTATAAGATCCCACAAAGTGCTGATTTTAAATAACTTCCAAAAAAAAGGTTCTTAAGTCAACTGTTTTTTTTAATGTATAAACATTCTATTCAATTTCAATTTGGAAAATTCTTTTTTAATTTCAAAGTTTTGATAAAAATCGGAACAATCTGGTAGTATCTTTATGTATTTTATTGAGTATAAAGTCATTTAAAAAAAAGAATAAGTAAAGTTTTAATGCAATCCCAATCAAAACAATGACGCTCAAAGATCTATTCAGCTTGTAGGTGATCCTCCGATCGAGTGTCGCATCTTCGTCATTTTAATCTATGTCCGGAGCAACTATACTGTCATATACTACGCTATTAGGTATATTCTACGCCGTAGCAGCCTACGCCGTAGCAGCCTACGCCGCGCCGATGCCACTATTTATCTGTGAGGAGATTACGCTCGAACGTAGAGCATTGATTGCCTCCTACAGGAGAGTAGAGTAGAGTGAAGGGAGAGGCGCTCTAGATTATTGGTGGAGATTAGTGCTCTCGATTTATCGTTCGAGTTCAATTAGGAGGAGAAAATTGTTCATCAAATTTCTAATACAATACTGTTAGTAAGTACGCTAAATGCGAAAGTCTATAAGTATCGTTGTTTTCCTCGCATCTTTATGTGTGGACATTTTGTATGGAGGTAGCTGATATACCAAAAATGCTTTTTATAGTTCAACTAGCTGTTGCCCGCGAAGCTCGGCTTTCGGCCTCCCTAAACTCGTCATACAAACCTTGTCCTCACAATTACGAACACAACAAAAAATAAATCATCAAAATCGGTCCAGCCGTTTTCAAGTTATAGCGTGACCAGCAGATTCAGATTTCATTACCTACTTCTCATGGTCACGCTATAACTTGAGAAAGGATAGAATATAAGCACGTTATGTGTAGAATATAATGTAGGGGGAAGTGACCTCCACCAGCTCCACCACCAGCTGCCAAAATTATATTCGTCAAAAACAGTTCACTAAAAACCATGCGACGTGATATTTTATAAAAAAAAATAACATTTTAGTTTTTAGTTATTCATTTATTTTAGTCACATTTTAATAACATACAAATCCTTAACAATTTCATATTTTCAGACCTAAAATATGAACTATCCCTAATCTAGCCCTCGAGCGTACCCCACCCTCCCCTTAAAACTAGACATATGCCCCGAAGTTAGAGCGGCGCGGGTCCGGCCCGACAGAGCCTGACCAGAGGCCATATGAGGCGTGTTGCTAAAAGCCCAGAAGAAAATTTTATTTTACAAAGTTATTAACTAGCCATGTTCCGCGGTGTCATCTATTGTTGTCTTTACTATAGTCCAGTTAATTATGCATGACGCACATTTTTTTTAGATTTTATAAACAAGCTTAATATCATTAGAATATTAGTTATTTTATTATGAGGATTTTTACTAAATTACTTAACTGTGTAAGACGCACAAACATGGCTACATTTAGTCAGAAATTATTATATAATACTAATAATTTATTATACGAGTATTTCTATTAAAAATATAATCTTCATTCCATTTATTACCCTTAAGCTACCCCGGGGGTAAAAGTTGGATATTTTTTCTTTAGGTCACTCCTGAGGGATAATATAAATTATTGTTTATCCAACCATGTGTAGTTACTAGCGACTAGCATCGTCCCGCGGTTTCAACTGCTATCCTACAGGAACTACAACTTCGTCTGCGTGCTACATCTTCGATCACATCGTCGCTTATCAGCTTAGCTGCAAAAAGCAGAATTATACAATCAAACGCGATTTAAAAACAAACGAATACAAACTTTCACATTTACAACATTAGCGTGACTAAAATAAGTAACGAATTTAAATTTTTCATATAGAAATAAGTTGAAAGTACAACTGAAGCGTGTTTTGTCAGAACAAAAGTCACATTGACAAGGTCCTCCAGACAGATAGCTTTACAAACACAAGCTCGAAATGTTTAGGAATAATCTTGATTTATACCGTCGCTGGGGGACGGGCGGAGTAGGGGCGATACCGCAGTATGTCTGCCATAATATAGCTTAAAAAATACTTTTACTCTTTCCTCCTAAGAGAATTTTGGCGTCGCACGTCTTATGCATTTGCCAGTGTCAAGTATACTTAAATATTTTCAAGTTTTGCTAAATATTATCCAACAAGTCATAGTCACAGTCAAAGGCGAGCAAAGCAAGTCACGGTCAAGTCCAAGTTATGCCCCAGAAAAGTGGTGAAACCTTTACTAGAGTCTTCTATGGAGTTTTGGAAACAACACGAAAATTCAAGTTTCACGACATTATACCAATCATCAACACTCGTGCATGCTCACGAACACTTAACGGGTAAAAATTCACCGTTTTTACACATTAACATTCGAAATAAGACAAGTTTTGGAAAATAATAAAATGACGCGACATGAATTCTTCACGTTCCCGCCAAAAACTCCAAAAAAAAACTTTCTGTAAAAGAATGCAAAAGTTGACGCTTATCACATCATGAGGTAACCTTTTACGTCATGTGTAGTACTTGTACAGATTCCACCTGCGGCTGTGCTCCACCCATGTCACTAATTAAACCACCAAGCAGTAGTCTGCAAACATTAGACAGTTGCGGATTGAAATGTTTTCAGTGAAACAACTGGCCAGAAAGATATTTAACATCGTGATGAGACCAGGGTTATACACGGATAAAGTTCAAAATCTGGGTGTCGTAGAACTGTTACGGGTACAAGCGACGCTTACACGCTCGCTTGGTCCTCTCGCTCACTCATTCACGATATTGTTTCGTAGCCAAAAGGCGCATTCGGATAAAATATTTTTTAACTGGATGTTTGTTTGTATGGATTACGGTACTCCCGGACATCCAGGCGGATTCAAACTACGAACAGTAAGGTTAATTTAAGTTTTTATGATTGAGTTTAAATCTAGATCTTTACTTCAGAAGTGACAAAACGTAAACTTATTTTACTTTTGTTTTGTTTTGTCCTTCTATTGATTCTATTAGTTATAAGGAAATGTGTGGCGATGATAGCTCAGTAGTTAGCGTGTTCGGATAGTACGCCGCGGGGAGTAGATTCAAATCCCAACTATGAGCTGAGCTACCGGTGAAAGAAAGTAGTAGTATACTAGGACTCGGCTGGCTAACTATACCGTACTCAAGTTAAAAATCTGTGCCAAGCACCTACGGTGTGTCCGGTACCTTCACTTGAGAGCCAGTTCACATTACAGGCTTGGTGTGCTTATCATCTTCGACCACACCGCCACTTAGCATCAGGTCAAACACCTAGCTTGTCGACCGTAAAAAAGACATCCAGTGATGTCCCATTTGTGTTGTTTTGTGGATTCTTGTCTGTCCTTACTGATATCAAATATAGAGTGAACGCAGAGTACGCAGTAGCTTACCATAGTACCTAATGAGCATGCGTGTTTGAGTCGGCACATTGTGCGAGCCCACTGTTTGTTCTGTGCCGTTAGTGCTAGACTCGGTGTACTATGTGTAGGGCAGAGCTGCCCAACCGATGTTGAATGTGGGTCATTATTTTACAGAAACAAAAAAGACAGAAATATTTATTTTGCAACAAAAAATACAGACACGTAAAAGAAACATAATAATAAATTAAATATAAACGTAATAGACAGGAAGTGTACCTATATATTTGTCACGAAACCGGCCCCAACTCAGCATAAGCTGGCTGTAAACAACCAGCGCTGGTATTCTGTTGGTATTTTGACATCATGTTTGCTGCTGGATCCTAGTGAAACCTACTTGGCAACAGTTGTGACAGATAATTTTGACAATCGGTATGACTCAGTGGTAGTGTATCTATCCTATAAGCAAGCGGTCTCGGGTCCGATTCCCGGCCGGGCAGATGATTGAGTGATGATGGTGAATTTATATAAATATCTTTTCTGGGTTTAGTTATTAGTTGTCAGCGTTATCTGCGTATGTTTCATGGTAATTCCGAGAAACGGAATCCTAGTTAAGAGCATAAATGTAAAGTATCACTATGAAGCGTTTTAAATTACGGAAGTTGAATGAAAAATGTCAATAGGATAAAGAGTTTTAGATCCAATGTTGATCAATCCCTATTCCTCCAAAAAGCCAATTCCAAAGCGATTCTAGCAGACCAATTTTACTAATATGGAGGGCACTTTGCGGCCCTAAGGTTGGGCAGCCCTGGTGTAGTGTAGTGTTGTGACTGCGAGACGTTTTGTACAATATTTTCTAAAGCCGGTGGTTTCTTACAATTTCGTGTGACTACTATATAAGATTACTCGTCTTCGAAGTTAACATTTTGTTATAAAAGATATAAAAATAATCAGCTTTGATAGTTCAATTTCTTTATGTTTTTGTGGATGGAATGTTTTCGGATACATACAGCCTAAACGGAAGCGCAGTCTCATTAGATTCGCCTTCAACTCAGAAATGACATACGCCACATTTATATTTGAGTCGTGTTTTATGTTAATTTCATTATTATACTTTCTTGTTGATTTAGTGCCTACACTATATCGGAAAATCTCGCAAGAATACGACCTAACATTCTTCTTCTCTTCTTCTTTACAATATTGTAGTTCCTTCCATGTAATTCCCAGAATAATGTTACCCTAAAATTGGATAATTTCACGGTATTTGATGGCAAATCGCGATGGCGGCAGATAATGGCTTATGATGGATGGCGTGACGTCACAGAGTGATCAATTATTGTATTTTTACTTCACCGGGGGCTGTGATCGGTGTGGAGGGCGGATGATCAATGGTTCTTATATTGCATCACTTACGCAAAACATAATAGAGCAAAATAAAATACCTATTTTGCTTGAAGTCAGGTACAAGGTCTAAAAACGTGAATATATTTGTTAACTAGCAAACAAACTGGACGCGGCTCGAACGTGGAGAAGCCGGTCCATTCTGGCAGTTCAGTTAACGCGCAAGTAAGGCGATAAGCTAAGTGAATGTGCATTTTTCTCCCCATTTCTATAGGAAAAAGTTAAAATATAGAATTTAAAAGGTAAAGGAACTTCAACGTACTCACTCGGTATCTTGATATTTCTGCAGAGTAATCTGCAAGAAAAATACAAGTTTACGTCGTTTACGCGGTCTCTTTGCTTGCAGAATAGAGGCACGGGCGTGAGAGATACACGTCAAGGCCTGGAGCAGGCCGTGAACGACGCGTATCAGTAGTAATGAGGCTCAAGCGTGGCCTATGTATTGTAATACAAAAAACTGTATGAACCAGTACACAAACCAAATCCCAAAGTCAAACGACCGCGAAACTGCCACGCGGCTGCTGCGCGGATGTTGCGCGGTATCAATTCTCATATTATTTAAAGTTGTTCAGACAGTTCCTTGGATCATAAAGTCGTGACGTCAGACGTATCAAATAATTGGCAGTAAATACAAAGTTATCGAATATTACTTAAAAAAAAAAAAACATTCCTCAGTAGGTAAATAATCAATTATGCACATTGCAATGCTCCTATTTTTTTTTTACAATAAGTAACTCTAGGAGTCAGAATCAGGCTGCTCGTATCGTCTTGTAGTTAGTACGTAAACTGTAATCTCATCCCACATCCGACGGCGGCTTCTCCGGACCCGACATTTATTCCTTTTATAAAAAAAAACTTGATTTAGTTTCTCCTAATGAGTTTTCCCGCCGCCATTTTCCATTCTGCGCACGTACAAGGCACTGCGAATACCCTCAGTTCAAGGTATTTTTAGACGGATCTCGTGTCCGTATTTTTATTGTTGGTAACCCTGAATCTGTAGCTTACGTTCTTCTATCTGATGCAAACCAAGAATAAGAAGATACAAAAGAATAAGTAAACGCGTTCGCATTTAAACGGACATTACAGCCAATGATAAAAGGTCGTGAGTTCTCAGTTCGATGGACCGAACTGAGACCTCACGACTGACGCTGTTCTATACATAGAATACATAGAAACACCCAGACAAAGAACAATTATCCATGTCCATCACTCAATTGTTTGCCCTGGGTGGAAATCGAACCCACAAACAGCTCAGAATGTGAAAATCTTCCCACTGAGCCACAGGCTAGTCAAAAAACACGTCGATGTATGGCATTAAAAACATTAAAACATTTTTTCAGTATGATCCACATGAGATTTCATAATAATATATTGTGTTAGCCATCATGGAATCAATAGCGGTGTACCACATTGTCACGTCCCGCTTAGCTGTCCCATTTCTTAGCGGTCCCGCTTTGTCCTAGTTTAAAAGCGGGAACCGCATGGTTTTATGGGACGCAGTCAGCCGGGGTCACGATGAGTGAAGTAAATACAGAAAGTACAAGAACACTCTGGGGTTTTTATCTTTTTAGGGCAGAACTTAGGAAAATAAGTGTTGCTGTCTTCATTTAACATACTTTACCTTCATCATCGGCCATAAGACGTCCACTGCTGATTTTTTAACCGACATCCAAAAAATGGAGGAGAGTCTCAATTCGAATGCTTTTTTTATGTTCGTTACCTCAGAACTCCGTCATTAATAAAGCGATGTGGAAAAATCTTATTTTATTTAAAATAAAATATCCATGAAACATCCAAAAGTTTTGCGGCAACACCTGGACGACATTGGCACAAAACAGGGCATTGGCGAAAGAGGGAGTAGGCTTGTGCTCTGAAGTGGGCTAAATAAGCTGCCGATGATGATGATGATTTGAAAATAACTACTTCCACATTGGTCCCATTTTATCAAAACCCAATACTGAGAATGGGACCTATGAGGAATTGAGGGAACTACTCTAACATTATAGGCATACATATAGCGATTTTGGTATTTTTATCAACAAGTCAATAATTTGCATTCAGAAAGTATTGGTGAAGCGGAACTGATGACAGACGACCACTGGAACTCCTTCATGATAAGTATTTCACGGGTGGCGCCAAGTTAATCTCGATAGTGCATTTTTAATGTGAAAACGTTTTAAAAAGGTCATACAGGTCCCACCAGAGTTAGGGGTAAAACGGTTTTGTTGTCGCCAAAAAATTTAGTATATCTCGTGATTCCAGGGTTGTACCGTCAAATGTTGTATATATTCTGAAAATAGATCACTGAACTGAGGCTGTTAGCACACTTACGTCGTGGTGCGTCTGCGTCATTGAACAGGGGGTTAAAAAACCTCTAAATTTACTCTGCGCGACCAGAGAAATAGTCATAACTCAGCATCGAAAAGAGTTACACGAGTTATTTTTACGTCGTCATTTGGACATTAAGATGCTAAAGAAATATAAAAATGTTAAGAAAAAGAAAATTAAGATGACATGTATAAAAGTTGTGTCGGGTGACAATACCAAGTTCTATAACTGCTATTTTAAGGCAATGCGCAGCAATTACAGGAATATTCAGTACGAGAAGGACTCGAGCGCATAGCCCGGCTTGTACCGAATCAAACGAGCGCCAAAATGTAACCACACGACGTGTGAGACGCCTTCGTGAGCGCGGTAAATGTGCAAAGATGCACAATGCAGTGCAAAGATGCACAATGCAGTGCAAAGATGCACAATGCAGTGCAAAGATGCACAATGCAGTGCAAAGATGCACAATGCAGTGCAAAGATCTGGAGGACTTAAAGAAGACTGAAAGTAATATACGCTGCCGGGGGCCTGACGACATGTGGAACCCGCTGTGTATTGAGTTTGGCTTTATATACCTAGATCATTTGACATGTGGCAGACACGTGCCCTATCTATATCAGTATTATCTCCTTGATAATTTCTTTTATTAATTATTACTACATAAACATACATGCTCTGCTCAATCCAAAATACATAAAACTTTTACTATAGCTGTAAAATAAATGACGCTCATTTATTAGATAATAAATTCTCAGCTAAAAACATTAAATTCCAAGAAGCTCTTCCTTCCGCAAATAGCAGTTAATAGCAAGTAGCATGAGCAGGTAACTTTATAACGTATACCAGTGCAGAAAGTTTTTGTAAAAGTTGGGGAGAATGTGTTAACTAAGAATCTTATGGGAAAAGTTGAGTTTTTAAGAAGACTTACTAGCGTTTGTAAAATATTAGGCAATTTCCACTGCAGCTACAGAATGAACGAGATTTTTCTTGGAAAATTTTGGGAGCAGTTGCTCGTATGTATGTATGTATGTATGTCGTAGTATGCAGGTTCAAGTGCATTCTGAGTGGCACTAAACTTTTATGGGCAAGTGTGAAGCTTACCATCAGGTCGCCTTGTCACTCATTTGTATAGAAGTCATGTCAGTTCCTGAAAGTTTTTGTTGTTGAAATTGTCTAAACAAATAATAAATTTGAACTCGTGTTTTAGGATTTGCAATGTTGGTTTAAACTAAATAAGTTTCCACATTTTGGCTGTTATTATTATTTAACATGCTTCGTCCCACTTTAAGAACAATGTTTCTTTTTCCTTATTAAATATTTACTTTTTAAAAGCCTTCGAGGTCAATGATTTAATTGATAAACAAACATAGAACTGAAAATTAAATAAAATTAAATGAATGCCCGAATAATAAAAATGTTACAAAAAATATATTTCAAGGAACCAGTAATTCATTACAATGTGTATGTAAGTGAGTAAGTTTGGTATAGTGTGGCCGGCCCTGGTGTCAGAGTTTTGAGGCCACCTGGCAGGCCTGCGACTTGGCTCAGTGGTTGATGTTATAAGAAAAACGACTGGGACCTACAATTAATTTGGCATCCCACCCACGGTAGAGGTCAGTAAGAAGGGCTATGTCAACAAAGTATTAAAGAAAAACACTCCAATAAATTTGACCCCACGCTCAATCAAACTCGCACAATGGCGGTAACACGTGACGTCACATTTCCCATATCATACCTCAACAATAGCTTTGATAACGGGAATTCTTTCGAAATGACTTTCCGCACCATTCACCGAGCTCGACATACTACGGCGACTGCGGTGGCTGCTGTGACACGGCCGAAAATAGACTTTAGGGCGGGCATTGAAGCTGTGGGGAACGAGCCCAGGTCAAAATATTTTTAAAGGAAATTCTAAACAAGCAAAATACTAACGAACCAGTATATAACTTTATTTCATAGAATTATTTTATTTGATTTAATTTTGTTTGTCGGGCTAGGTATTATAATCACGAACTGAAATGGTGTGGTCGAGGGTTGTAAACAGTAGCCTGGAATGGAAACTGTCTCTTAAATGAAGCAGCCGGAATACATCCCTGGTGCAATATAAATTTGCAACTTCAACTCTCGTGTGGTAACGAGAGCATATCTTAATTTGACTACATCAAAAAAAAAAAAGAATATACATTCAATTACATACAATTAAATTAAGCTTAGGTTTCACAGCTCCGTTAGATTAGTTTTAAGCAGATAGAGAAGACTGTATATATTTGACCACCAACCGGGTTTGTCCATTCTTTCCATTCGTCCATTCGAGGTACAAGTGCTCCTCCAAAAAGTACTCACGTCGTCCCACGTGGTCGTCGGTCAACTGATACCAAACAAAACTTTAGTCAATATGAGATTATCAAAGTTACAACTGAACAATAAAGGAAAATATAATTTTAGCAAAAATTGAAGCCAAATCTTATAAAAAGAGACAGTATAATCGGCTGTTTCTAAATATCAGGCGTTAATTGGGTGTTAGAGATAGTAACGCATATTGTGAGAGCTCATTGGGACGTAACGACCCTTCTCTGGACAGATTGGCGGTGATTGTCGTTAAGGATAATAGGACGCTGGGACAAACTTACAGAAGACGTAGGAACTTGGATTAAAGAGCTCGTTTTCAGGAATAAAGCCACCACTTTTGGCGCTAGTTCTTTAGTTCTTTTATAATATCTACGTCTTCTATTGCTGGTGCCCAAATAAATATTACTACAAGTGCAGGGATTTGAAATGATGGTGTTCAAAATTCTGATACCACTGAACTGTTGTGGCTAAGTGAGACGCTTCACGTTAGACGAGCGACTTGCTCGTCTCGACATTGAGTTGCAATAAAACTAAAGAGTGCATGTAACATAGGAAAAATGAATAGTGTCCTGTAAGATGATAAGCCAATTTATACTTACACTAGTCCATGTGGCACATTGAATGATTAGTTACGGTAAATAGTGTGTACTAACATAATCAGCAAAATATTGCACTCTTGCAGTCTTAAGGTAGGATTATTAGTCCGGGCAGGGAAATTACGTTTGTTTTAGAATGTTACATTAATTCCTACAGAACTTTTTTTTAGGTGAAGTTCTGGGACCTCAATTCCTGGTTTTCATCCAAAAAAAAAAACTGGAATTTTCGTTTCTAAAATGATAAACACAGCAAAAGCACTTTCATAAGCAGTGCGCCAGGTGGCGGCACTACCGCAAGTATCGCTACGGCCGCTGCGTTAGAGCTGCGAAAAATAAACTAAGTAATAATTATAAAAAGTTAACCTGACGAATCGATAATGGGTTAGTTTTTTTATGTTTTGACATCCTGTATTATTTATCTATGGTTTTAAAGAATGAAATTAAACAATGTTCGCAAAATATAAATATTGAATGTCGACTAATTTGTCCGAAAAGTTAAAAAGGTGAAAGGTTATTTTATTGCAGATAAAACCGTTTCACATACCTAGTTCCGATCCATTACTTAGCTCGAATATATAAAAGGTCCAAGGATGCCGCCATATTGAAATAGATGGATGGTCGTCAGATCCTGACTCTGTGTTGTCAAGGTGTGTACAGACATGCTGCAACACAACCTGCTATCGTGAGAAGCAACATTTCTAATCCTATCCTATCAGCTCTTACACGTCCACTGCTGGACGAAGTCTCCCCATATTGGGTTGCCACAATCATCACGCAAGGCAGGCGGCTTAGGGATTGCAGAAGGCTCATCGTTTACTAAAAAGACGCTGCTGACTGTCTTCCAGTGGTTCTCGTCGCAGTTTTAGGAGATATATTTCTCTTTGAGTTTTCAGAAATGTTCAATTTACATTCTACAAGGGTATTGCCGATTAGTCTAACGGCGGTTTTGAACAAACATAGTCTGAGTCTTAGACATTTTGCTAGTTACATTTTTACAAATATTTAACAAAAGATTAGCTTATAGACATCGTGATCACGAGGGAGTGTCAAAGGGTTTTTTAAAAGGATTTCAATTCGTTTTGATTTTCTGTATGGCCTGTAAATCGGTTTGAATGGTTTTGTTTTCATTGCATACCTCATTCATTGATCTCATTATACTTTTAACAAGATAGCGCGTAGCGTGCGCGGAAACATGGCGGAAGCCGTCCATTGAAGTTGTGTTGTGGTAGTTGTGTTGCAGGATGTCTGTACGTAGCTTTATCACGTCCTTGTTAGAAACGTAATGTGTGAAACGCGCGTCGTTTGCTGACGACATGCTCCAGCACATTATGTTCGCTGTGTATTATTGTAGACATTTGTGACTTGTAGGAGAAGATGGATGATAGTCAGGGTTTGATTTTTTGTGCTAGATTAGATTTAGTAATGTTTTGGTTACGAGAAGGCGTAACCATTTTCGCATTTTCGTAAGACGCAGTGTGGGTAGGCCTCCCACTAGGTGGACTGACGAAATTTTGAAGGTCGATTGTTCAGCAGTGGACGTCTTCAAGCTGTTGATGATGATGATGTATAAAGACCAGGGTGTAGTTTAATTTGCTGGTCTCAATACTACATTGATGTAAAGCAACGGATAGTCTAATCAGGTTTGCTCAGACTGGTAACGTTTGCAACTAGGCGCTCCTTTGATTCGGATGATACGTAAAGATTGTAAGTGTCGTTCTCTTAAAAACGTACAAAAGCAATCGCTATATCATGTCAAGTCAAGCCTTCGGTTGGCTCGAAAAATGATAATTCTATGGTTGGCGACTGCTTCTATATGTATTAAATCTACCTATTGTGTGTTGTAAACGCATCGTTTTTCTGTCGAACAATAACTATCGCTTATTGTGCTATAAATCTTAGTAAAGAAAAGCGTAGAATCCAATTTGTCAGTTGGAGTTTATCGGTGCTGTGCGCGCTCAACGAAGAGTGACAGCGTCTGGGAACGTTCGTACAGGGGGAGGGTGAGGAGTCGGAAGGGTACGAAAGGAGGACGAAGCCTGTGAGTTAAGAATTTTAAGGATACTATTTCTGACTGAAGGCGATGATCAGCAAGACTCAACGACGTAGGTGGTGAGGTCGAAAACCAACAGTGTGCCTGAGCTTTCTGTGAAAGAATATGTGAGGAACTCTTGAAAAAGTATCTTCTGCCTGAACACAGCTTGCCAGGTGACGTAAACATTATAAAGAGTCTTCGACTAACTATGCTTTAGTTTGAGGTATGTTATCGATTGCTGTGCCAAATGCATGCTATGGTTACCCCACGGCGAAGTAATAGATTGTCCTCGTGTGGTGACGAGAGACCATGTTATATTTATCAACAGCCATGTAGAAGGTGCTAGAAGGAAAATTTACACTAAAAAATTTTTTTTTTTTTTTTACATTAGTTTATACTTCTTACGAGACAAGAATTAGTATGTATTACCTATTTTAAGAAAATTATCTGAGGATTTACAAATATTTAACAGTTTCATGAAAATTTTATAATTAACTATGATATTTCGAGTATTACTGTGAGCAATGAGGTAAGATTTTTCATGAAGATGATTTGGTTGTAACTCTAATTTTCATGTCTATGTTTAGTCGGTTAGTGCAATGAGAGTGTTTATGGAAGAACAGTATAAATACCATATCATAGCTTAAAATGGCAGTTGCGCATCGTAACAGCTTATTCAGACAGCAAAATAAACCTATAACAAGCTGTTTTGTTTTCCCTATTTCTTTACTCGACTACGCTGTTCAAAATCAGGAAACAGGATTGCCGGCTAGCTGCTGTTTGTTGAACAATACAGAGTAGAAACTGCAAACGCCATGGAAACATTGCTCGGAGCGACCGAGCAACGAAACAGGATAACTCTAGAATAATATACCTTTTAATATAGATAGCTTCATTAGTAATTAGGCATTTGATGCAAAGCTCTAAGTTTTTTTGGGGTTTTTGCTTTTTGTAATATTATTTATTCTGAGCTACAATACATTCATTAATAATTTTGGTGTCATCATCACCATGGGCCTGAAGACTTCCACTGCTGAACAAATACCTCCCCTTTAGAGCGCCACACCGACCGACTTGCCACTTGCATCTACCGGTTGCCCGCGACTTTCACAATGTCGTCGTCCGTAATTTTGGTGTAATTGTCTATAATTATGTTTGTCTTAATTTTTATACACACAGAATTTTGATAGTAGTACGAGCACGAGTAATTTTTTCTCATCTCTCATCTTAAGTTATTATTTTTTTAAAATACAATTTGGTTAATATTTTATAATAACTTCATTTTCATTCTGTTTAAAACATTTTAAATTAATCAATATCATTAGCGCAACCATTGCCCTTAAAGTTAAATAAACGATTTCAATCAGCGAAATTGCTAAAACACTTCCTGTAATGATTTACTCTGAAATATTCATGAAACCTCGTCCAAGACTCACCTGCCGCTCGAAATATTATTCGAAAGAAAGATTCGAACTGAATAATCAAGCTTATCACAGTTAAATATTAATGGGACATTAAGCAAAACCGCTTGTTCCCAAGACAAACAAGAAAAATAGAACGGAAAATCAATATCAATCTCGTAGCAACGTACAAAGCGATGACAGTAACTTAAACTTATTAATTACTAGCTCTTACTCGCGACTTCGTTCACGAGTGGACCTACAAAAAAAAGTAGTCTATTTCCGTCTCCGACCCTTAAGCTATATCTAAGGAAAAATTAGATCCGTTCAGCCGTTTAGCTATGATAACGCGACAAACACCCAGACAGACAGAGTTACTTTCGGATTTATAATATTGGTTAAGATTATACTTGTACAGTGCGCTTGCCTTGCTCGTTAGTTTTAAATTAGAAACAAATGCGAATTAAGAAAGAGAAAAATATAAATTAAAGGTGATGGTGACCTGATACAAAACTGACTTCAAATTAAGCGAAAAACATTGCCGAGTAAGTTAACCTACTGTTTATTTTCCAATAAGTGTCCATACCCTGGCCCCGGGCCCTGACTTCCGAGGAAGACAGGGGAATTCAATTTGCGATAAAATAATTCCTCCACCATTTTCTGCAGCAGTAACCGTTAACTTCGTGTTTTTAGCTCTTGGTATGTATCAAGATTGATTGATAGAGGATCAAGATTGTTTGGTCAATATTGTTTCGAACTTCTACATTTTTTAAATAAATAATCTTACCGGCAATTAGATATCTCGGTCGTTAAGTGCATCTAGAAGTAATTGCTTTAAGCGATAAGATCACCAGCTATCATGGAGGATTACTTAGCAGCTTTCTGGTATGCCCAGTTGGCCTATTTATGACTGAGATTGATAGAAAGAGCAACAAGCACGTTTATCCACGAAAGGATCAAGATTGGTTGGTTGGTCTAAAAGTCGCTGGTCGCTGGATGACAGGCGAAAAGAAGGAGATTGGATACTATAATGAGGTTTTTTATGTGTTTAATTTACTACGGGTACTTAAAGATGTTTTATTTTCAATTTACTTTTAATGCTTGATTTTAAGAACCAATTATGTAGTAATATTTCGTTTCTACACTAATCTTGCTGTATACCTTCAAAATGTTATTAATGTATATAATTTTGGAAATATTTTCACTAATTAGAATTTCTTTTTGTTTCAGGTAACTTTTATTGCGAACTGTACTAAAAAAGAAACTGGTAAAATAATTAGGAGAAGAGGTTCCATACAGTTGTAAATAATAATTAATTACGTAGAAAAAAAAAGTCAAAAAATAGCGAGACAAAAAAATCAAAAATAATATTAAGATTCATTGATGACTAATAAAAATATAAAATATATCATCATCATCATCCATAGTCTTATACATATTATACTCATCTGCTAGGTATCGACCTCACTCTCTTACTAAAATACATGTCAAAGTTATGAAAACTTGGGCTAAAAAAAGAGCAGAAAAATATATCGGCTTTGGCCATTTGTAATGTTCGTCCCAATCAACTGATCGTTGTAACTCGATGTTTGATTAAATTCGCAGGTGTCGATCCGAAGGGATCACTTAATTATTGCCTGAAATGGATACACGCCATTTTGTTTGAATTACTTAATTACGTTTAAATTAAAACAATTTTGGAATTCTGAAAACGTTTACGTTATCCTAAATAAATTATGTAATCGTAATTAATGTTTACGATATTTCTTGCTGACACAAACAGCAAAAAAGTCTTGCTAAAAAATTACTCGTTCGTTATTATTTATTTTCGATTCGATATCTTTAAATTTGAATGAGTATATATTCAAATTTAAAATTTAAAGACATCGAATCGAATTTGCAAAACAGGACATAACCCGATTTTCATCAAAGTTAGTAAAGAATCACCGCAATGAAACCTGCTATAAAGTAACCAGATAGGTTTAATTATTTTGGAGAAAAATGGTAATACGTATACCTTGGACGAAACATGATGCTAAATCCATGACGTACACATTTAATTTAAGTTCATTTGACATTTGAAAGTCAAAGTAAAGGTTATTTATTGGTAAATAAAATATTCATATGCAAATCAAAAATAATAACCTTTTGTATACAATAGTATGCAAATTAAGTAGAGGCTATTTATTGAATACAATGATCATTTTTGTTTTTTCATGTAAAATAATAAATTTTAATTCTTATTAGCGTAATTGGTGTTCGGTAATCGTAATCGTAATTAATGAAAACCAACAAACTATCACCAAAAGAAAGCTATCTATTTCCGACAGCCCAGCACAGACTCAGCTGAGTCTAGATAACCTAATCTTAAGCGGGTTTGTTCAGACACAACAGCTGTGTTGTGTCTGAATAGTCCATCCCACTGATAGTTATATAACAACTATACATATAGTTCGTAGATAAATATCGTGCCGTCATGGGGGTACCCATCTGTGAGCTCATTGCTTTGCGGATGGGTACTTTCATCGCGTTCATCTCATTATTTTACTTTTATGTGTACAAATATTTTGGATTACAATTCAGTTCAGGCTTTTAGTTATTTATTTGTATAATTATTAAGAAATTGATTGATATCTGTTTTGTGTATCATAAATAAATAAGCCGGGCATAAAATAAAACCACAATAACCATCTGTTCCCTTGATAATACAGATTTTAAATCCGGTCGCGTTCGATTCTGCATATAAATTATTTTGCGCTGCAATGGGCTGGGTTGGGTTTCATGTAAGCACAGAATAAATTTTATACCGAGCAGTAGATAACGTACAAACCGTAGTCTGATGCCTCAATGAGTTAAGTCTCTTGCCTTGGCATCAGATTACGATTAAAGGGACTTTAAAACTCATTGGAAAAACACTATGTAAATGAAATGGACCATGCCATTTCGAATAATATTTTCTTATTTCATACTTTTACGTAGGCGGGCTTTAGTTTTTGAACTTATATTTGTATCTAGCTATTGGGGCCTTAGCTGTGTTTAATTATTGAAGGCCCTCTTGTGTTATAATATCTGATTGATTGTTGTCCTAGCCGGTCCTGCGAACACTTTATTGTGAAAAGTATTTTAACGGGAGCACAATTCAGCAATCTAATGCGATTGAACTTTGATAGCGTTCGGGATCTGGCTACTGACTCGCCACAATATTTAGAAATGATTCAATAAACAGAAAAACGTCTCTAAATGGTAACTTTACTTTTGATTTACCTAGGTATCCCCAGATAATGACTATGACAATTCGTCCGAAATTCCGCAGCAAGTAAACTATGTGCAAAAATATTGAGTGAGCTCAAATATAAAGCTCAACTTTCTCCTCTGCCACTACGCTGTGGGCGGGGTGTCGCAGTTTCCAAGCCAGACTATACCTACAAGTGTACATATAGCAAGTTATAGGTAGTTAATTTGGTTGTCGCACCTCCGAGCAGTAAGCACCTACTTTATTTCGCACGTGCGAGATTGAAATGCCAGATCGTATTTCGTGTTGGATATGGAGAAATATAAACCGTCGGTAGTGTGTCACATCGTGTAGATATCTCGTAGGTCCTTTTTAGAGCAATGATAAGTCCCTATACTATCTTATTCGCGAACCTATTTATAAGTTTTTGAACAGACAGTGTGAATTTAAAAAAAGCTGTAAGTTCTATCTGTACAATTATTATAACATCAGATCTCGCACATCATCATCAAATCAATGTTTTCTAATTTTTTTCTTTATTATAACATTTGAAATGTCATATTCTAATTCTCATTCTCTTGCAAGTTTTCATGTACTGAAGCGAACGACAAGACGTTTTCTCTATTATAAATGCTGGTGTATTAGAGAAAATGTAGCCAAAATCTTTTTGAATATCATTCTCAGTAATTTTATTGATTATTGAAAATATTATAATTGATATATTGAGATTGATTGTACGAGCTAGAGAGCGTGTATTGTTAAATAAATTTTCATTTTGTTTGTTTTCATTTGACGGATTAGGTCGAAAAAAATATTGTTTTTTTTTTGCTTTTCTGTCAAATTAAAATTAATCGAAAAATTTTAAAAAACAAAACGAATCTTTTTAAATACTTTTGTAATACTATCTTAGACTATTAACATAATATACTTTTCGAAATACTTTCTTTGAGATTTATATATCTTAAATAATGTGAAAATGCGTGAGTAAGAAGGCGACCAACGGCCTTAAGTACAAGTTTCAATATAATTTTTGAAGAAATAAAAGAAGTGTGATAGTGGGTCTTCGCCCGGCGCAGGCGCGCCGCCAGCGAGCTATTACTCCAGTAACAGCGGACTGTAACTGTTACCGAGCTGGTCTAATTAAATCTCGGTCTCTTTCACTCGATATTTATATCTCAATCAAGGTTTCAATTGCGTGGGAAGAGCTTTGATAAATGTATTTTATAATTCAATTCAATTCATTTTATTTAGCATGTGAGCCTGGGTTACAAAGTTAAATGTTATATGTGTAAGAGGTACAAGTTCTCCAGGGCCCGCTTTGTCAGCATACAAGCAGTTAACAATACAACTAAAAATAATATTACTAGTAGATCACAATTACAACTCCGTATTTATGGAGTTGTAATTGAAAATCTAAAAGAAAAAGGTTCAAATTAATAAATGTATCATGGGACCTTTTCAATTTACATTTAGACCTTCTGCGGCTGAGGTGGTAGTCTGTCAGACACCACTGACAAAAGAAATCGTTGCCAGATCGCTATATCGCGTGATACAGCGTTGACTCGCTCTGCACCTTCCTAAAAGCATTCGATCTATCGGATAATCGTGTACGGACGACCGTATCGTCTACAGTTTTGGCGTTACGACTTACTGGTGTGTCATAGAGGTGAGCACAGCAATTAATACCCAAATTTAATAGACGTCACCTCACAAAGACCGTATCCGTACCAAAGTGTCAATGAGACGAGCGCGCAATAATGTGTAGGTAAGCTTTCATGGTGTCCCTTAGGGCTCGTTCAGGAATACGCGGGGCGTTGCGCGGCGCATCGTGCGGTGCGGCGCGTCGAGCGGGCAAATCAAACATATGCTAGTATAATTATGAGAGAGTTCATATAGAAGCGTGTTCATGGGCGTTTTGTTTGACATTTCGCGTTACTCGCGGTACTCAAGCACGCTGTGGCCACCGCCGTCGAATCGACCAAAACTGATTTCGTCGATGTTAAATGTCAAAAGTATTCAGTATTCTAAAGGCGTTTTTAATTTTTCACGAATCTTCACAAGTTACATTTGTCAGTTTCAATAATTTAAAAATCCTTTCACCGTTTCTAAACTAATCCCGAAAGTTCCATCGTAATTAATTTATTCTTCAGCAGGTGTACTTTGTCTCCCATCGTCTAATTATGAATTCCTCTCGTGAAACAACCCTGGTATTAACCCCTTTTCCGCCCTTTCCTGTAAGGACCTGTAGAGCTATCGTAGCCTTATATATAACAGTACCTATAATTGTTAGTGAGAATTTCACGTCGTGTATCGCGTTCTGTGTTTTGAGATTTATGGAAACTTGTCTAATTTGTTCGAGTAAAAGTAATTGTAAAGTATTTTTATCACAATCATCGTGTTCCTGTCCCTATCTCGCTTGAAGAGGCTATGTCATAACGTTTTACAGGTGGGTATCGTGTGTCGTTGTCCTGGAGAATACGCTCGTTGCTGGATTACTGGTCTTCCTCCGGAAACGGCTATAGTTTTCTAAGAATATATCAATACCAAAGCTATTTAATAAAGAAAAAAAAGAGCCATTTAGTATATTGTCTTCATGTCATCTTATGTCGATGAGAAGGTCGAGTTTTAATTTTCGTTGTAGTGTATATCATAACTAGACAAAGCATTATACACGAAGTATATCAACATACTAGACATTATGTCATAAAAAATGCACCAACGAGCGTTAATTCCACCTCACACCACGGAACCCTAAAAGCGCCCTCTACACAAAAACACTCAAAACACTCTCCGGGGTAATTAACTCGTTCGTCACGGGCTCGTCTTTACTTAGACTTTCTTTTTTTACACTTTAATTTAATTACTGACAAGGAAGAAATTAAGGGGACGTGGAACGCTTACATTGTGTAGAAATAAAAAAAAAATTCAAGCTCGGATTTTCAATATCAAAAACCATCATAGTCGCCGCGGCACCATTCTGGGTTATGAACATTTAACACCATAGAAGCTAGTTGCTCAAAATTGTTCTCAAGTACTGTATTCTGTAGCACAGTAATATTTGTACACTACTTGCTACTTACTGCTTGAATGAATAACTGGCAAAGTCAACATTTCCCTAAAAGTACTAACTTGTAATATAGCGGTCCACGCAGAGTGACGTGTCCTCCTCGCTTATTCGTCCGAGCATGGAAAAGATACTGGGACTTTAATTCTTTAACAGGGGAGTGACATTAAGGTAATGGGAATCACTCTTTTCGGTCGTTGTTTTTTAAGGTAGGCTTAGTCGGAAACGTTTGTTGGGATTAAATAGGTCAATGAAATTAACTTTATTTTGGGCTTGAATTATGGTAACGGTAATTTCTTTTTTTGTATCGTTGCTAAGTAAAGTTAACAAGTATATATTACTTTAAGAACCGCCTGAGAGCTTCCGAAATGGCCATGTAAATAAATATCACAATTATTCGTTTAATTATGTTGTGAAGATGAACATTTGTGTGAAGGCAAGCGGCCATTCGTCTGAATCACAGAATTCTCCCTATTATATTTTTCTGAATAAATATTTCAAACAGAGAGTCCGTCGCATGCGAAATAATCTAAAAACAAACTACAAAACAATTTCATGTAGCGTCAAATGACAACTAAGCGCTATGATGTCAGAATTTCATCTATATTATGATGGCCACAGAATTCTCCTTATAAATAAGGATGATGGCATATAGAATAAAGAAGTTTGGCTTTATTGTACACTAGCTGATGCCCGCGGAGCTCGGCATTCGGCCTCCCTAAACTCTTCATACAAACCTTGTCCTCACAATTACGAACACAACAAAAAAGAAATCATTACTATTAGTGCTCACGGGATATTTACCACGGTTATTGTAATTAGTAATATTGTAAACAACCACGAAAGTCTAAAACAGTGTTTAAAAAAGAAATCATCAAAATCGGTCCAGTCTTTCTCAAGTTATATCGTGACCAGGAAAAATAGGGGTTCATTTTTATATGTATGTCATAATAAATAAAAACAGCTAATTACATGAGGAGGAGACCCGGGATCTAAATGTGGTTTCATTTCATGCGACGTCATTGATGAGCCATAATTTTGGCTGAATTCACACAAGCGGTTATTTTAATTTCTCACGAATTAAAATGAGCAATATTCACCATGGTTTAGATACGGAAAAATAGGAAATCCCGCCTTTAGCCGAAGCCTTGTACTTTACGACCTCTATATTAGCAACAAGACTTAGATTAAATAAAATTCCTATTTATTCAAAACCCCCTTAATTAATTAGCCCTTCAAATACCCAATCAACCTCTTGTTTAACCATCGTTTAATATTTGAAGATTATTATAAGCCTTCTTTATACTTGCTTAATTAACAAAATGATTTGGCAAACCGCTCGTGCCCTGAAGGGACGGCGTCAGGCCCTTTTCTGGTCTTTGATGTCCCATGAAGGAACAATTTTTACTTTGTAAGTAAAAAACATTTTGTTCACGGAATTGGGGCTTTTCATCGCGAAATTGTGTTTTTGGTGATTGTGAAAATGTTGGGGATATGAAGTGTGTTTGATAATTATGTTGTTTTGTTTGGTAGCGCGATGTCTACTGAACTAAGCCTACTGGGAACAATCGCACAAGTGTTAATTGTTCTTGGACGAGAATCCTTCTTTGCTTTAAACTTAAGGGCAGGCAAAAGTTTACCCAAACTGCGAGTAGTGTCCTAAGAAACACTAATTTTGCTAAAAATGTCTGATTTTGTTCGGGAATAGTCACGTTTAATTTCGGTTATTTCGACTGTACAGTGTCAATCAAATCCGGTGATCTTTTTCTTTTCCATTTGTCTAACCTTATTGGTTATATTAACGAGCTCTCGGTACAGGTGTCAGAAAAGACAAAATTTGTCGGAAATAATTCAACCGGTTTCAAAAAAAATTGAGTGAGGTAAGTTCTCAATGTCTGTGCCGTATATTCCCAATGTTTTATAACAACCAAAAGCCGCGCCTTAGTCAAATGTTAAAGATAAACTAGAAACCGATACTGTAGCTAATATTGAAGTTAATACAAAATCAACAAGCTCGCCGGAATACAAACTACTGGGAATGGTAAGATACCTTTAACTTCGTATTAATAAATATTCGATGATGTCTATATTGTACGTAGTTACTCCAAGAACTTGCCTGATTCTTGGGGCCGAAGTGGATTGCTTGTTCTAAGTAAGTGGCTAGAATTTATTTTTATTGCTCGTAACTACACAACTTTCATTTATATAATTCTTGCATTTTTTTAACCTGTAGATGGTTGTGCATATAGATTGGAGAAAATACAAATGTTCTAGCATTACCAGTTGCTATAGAAACCGGCATGTTGGCGGCGTTGCCTTCCTCAAAATTGTTGAGTTGAAAATGTTAGGCCAGTATTGTAGTTAAGCTTCGCATCGACAAGGAGATTTACAACCAAAAAATCGATCAAAAAATAATGTCTAAGAAAATTATTTAATGATTTTTGGTGATTAAAGAAGTCAAAATATCTGAGTATGGTTTCCTCGGATGTTTTGCTTTACCGGTGTAGCCGAAGCTTATTATAGGATGTTTTTATCGGTTTGACTAAACACTGATAAAGAAACAATGACAATGAACACTGAACAATGAACAATAAACACTGACATGAAACTTTTTCAAGCAAGCGAGCGAAACACACGAGAGATTGACCCCGACCCAGCTACGACTCGAACCGAACAGCTCAAAACAAGGGTCAATACGACCCGCGCTGATGGTACGGCCGCTTTGCCATTATTGTCGGGGTAAAAGCGCTGTAACCTTTTGACGTGAACTATACTAACTTTAATATACGGTGACTTATAGCAAAGGTGAGTAAGTTCGTATTGACCGAGCGGCTAGCCCTGGTCTCCGAGAGTGTAGGCCTTGTAGGCATTTTGGTTCATTTATTGTTAGTAAAGGAGGTTGGTAGCGCGAGGTTCACCAAATTCCTGGGTTTTGAGGAGTATCTGTACATTTATAAAGCTCAAAATTCCGTGTACCGGCAACTGTAGAAGGACGTGGCGTCCGTCATCATTGTTTAATTCAATTCATTTGCTCATTAGTATGAAAAGCTGTCAAATCAGGGGGTTGTAAAAAATTGCATCGGGCGCGTAAAATTGTATCTTACAATGACTTGAAATCATAAAATCAGAAATATTAACTGGCCATAAATAACATTGAACATTTCAGGCAAGTCACTTTTACAAATTAAACTATGCTTAGAGTTAAATTATGCAAACTAATCAATAATTTCAACAATTTAATAATAAATTTATACAAAAAATACTACTACACTTAAATTTGGTGTGATTTAGTTCTGTATTAGTTCGGTTGGGTAATTTATTGAACATGAATATTTTGGCGTGACGGCCCTGTTTCTCAACTTTAACTAACCTAGTCCGTGGCTCGTACAGATTTTCCTTGTTTCGTAGAGTGCATCGATGCATATCCTTATTTTTAGTAAATTAGCCTCGTGTATTTCTAGCAAACTATTATATATGTAGAGAGATATCACTTCATTATTTTGTTATTTTGGAAGTCTTTTTTATGTCGAATAAAAACTGTATGATGCGCGTAAAACCGAAGATCGCGCACATCTTTCAAATCTTCCCATTTTTACCCACCTGTCCATTTGTAATATTCGATGAGCAACCAATCACATACCAGTAGTTACCCCGAGCATTAGGGGGTGATTGATCGTGCCCACTTCGGGGTTGGCCCGCTAATGGGGGGTAAGTAGCGTTTTTATCCCGAGTTTGGTGAATAGCGCTTTTTCGAAATGAGATGATTTTTCATCACCAAGTGTACAGTTCCCGGCTGTTTACTTAGCTTTTCGGGAACAAGTGGGAAATTATTGACTATTTTCGGCTTTGGTGTCGTTTTACACAACACAGGCACTGAGCGCACGTCGCTTTCTCCCAACGAGGCAGCTGCACGACCACGTACACACTGTTTGCCTCTTTCATTTACTGATACGCTTGTGCTAGTGTCCTTAGTAAAACTGTCGCTCATCGTTCCTGCGTTAAAATGTAAAATCAACGTAATAAATATAACGTATTTTTTTATCCCAATACAATATTTAGGTATTAAACTAAAACATAAGTAAACTGTGCGGGTTCTGAAACACCTGTAACGCAAACAGCGTTGTTTATGCGTTGCTAAGTTTTTCAAATGTACGGCGTTAAGTCGTAGATTAAACTTTATGAAAATTGTGGGTTCACGAACCTAAGATTTTTCTCATAAAAAGGTATTTTTTCACAATAAACTTTAATCACTGTTTTTATTTATAATTCCTATTTGTAATGGTTGACAGGCTAGATATTTGACCAATGCTCTCGCCAACCCCCAATCATCTCCCACCTAGCTTCTATTCAATTATCTTTATTTTGTAATAGGGTTTCGTGGCGCGACCGAAAAGTTTTCGTCGGAGTTCGCCTGAACTAGGTTAACTTATCTCTTTATTTCTACATTACCTCACTTGAATACCTTATTTCTTAACACAAATCAGAGCCTGCATATTTGTATATGTACAAAAAATCTCGTATTTCCGTTTATTTCTAGGTTTATTTCTCCTTCCAGCTTCTATAACGGGGTTCCCGGTGTCTGAGACCAGCGCACAGCTGTTGCACCTCAGAGCCCTGTTGAAAGGTCTGATATTTTAAAGGAATAACATAATATTAACTTGTAAATACATTTGGCTTCATGTTTGAAGGGTTTCTAAATAAGGTTGATTTTAATATAAAAATAACAGCTTGATTCACGGCTTTATTTGGAATAGATTTTTGATTTGATACAATGATACAATGACTTTATTGTTTTTGATAAGTTTATTGTTTTTGGATAAGATTTGATAATTTGTTTTTCTTTTGTAAGTTTTTTGGTCTCTGAATTATAAAGAAAGTATTTAAATTTTTGATTGATTTTTGTGCATTATTCATTAACTTTATTAACTATTCATAAATCACCATGACGTTTCAATTTTAACTATCAACTGCAACATGTTTATTATAACGAAAAAAAAAATTATTCTTATACTCAAAATGTACTTGCTAGACTTACTTCTATATTATGGGGTGTAATGGAAACAGTGAAATAGCAATGCGTTGTTGTATAACTGTGTATACGTATCTTGGCTAGTATCGACAGTTAGTTAGCTCCTGTCCACTGTGAACATACAGTATTATTAGGTAATCGTACTGCTGAATATAACACATACATTAGGACATATACTCATCACTTAAATCGTAGAAATGGCACAGTTAGGGAGGTAAATTTGAAATACACTCGTATGTTTCAATTTCAGAGTAATGTTTTTGAATTTTGAATTTTCTATTAGTTTTATTGACATAAAAGATTGCTTGATTTAACCGAAATGCCTAACGTAAACATTCAACGTCCACCTAATCATCTTGTAGATAGGTACTACATAACCATAACTAAGCACTAAAGTTCTCGTAGCTACAAATAGCCGTAAAATGCCAAATTAATTTGCACCTAAACGCTACATTTGAATAACACAGTACCGAACAACGAGTTCACCGTAGATACTACGCCGGTTCGATAGGTTCGGGACAAACTTCGCAATGAGCTGATAATTGGAAATTAAGTTTTAACGAGAGTTCTATTTACTTATCAATGGGGTGGAAATTGATAACAAACGGCATTTGTTTGCTTTGTTTGTGAGCAGGACGCAAAGCGTCTTATTTTGGTTAGAAACACAATGCAGCTCTAGCTTGTTGGGATGATTAGTGATTTATTTATTTATTTATTAACTAAAACGGCACAATACGCCAATTACATTAGTCAACCATACACACAAGTTATAATAATAATATTATACAATGTCGTACAAAATGACTGTAAATGATTACAGTTAGTGAATGTATATGTGATCTCCTAGCCCATCAGTAATAGCTGCCTTACACGGAGAGATAAAACTAGATAGTTAAACCCGTGTCAGTTTGGTCTGATCGTGCACAATGATGCGTTTTTTACGGAAATGTAAAAATAATTTAGTTCTGACGGACTCGATAGATAGTGGTATTAATCCGTACGTTTTAGCTTCACACGTTGTGTGGTAATGAATTGAAACTGTTAGTGAATTCCCCAGTGTTCTTTAACGAACGAGGATATTCTCCGAAGAACCTAAGTCACCGACATAGCTCTCAGGGTTTGCAAGCTGAAATGGCAATGGGCAGGCCACATCGCTCGAAGAACCGATATCCGATGGGTAAGAAAGGTTCTTGAGTGACAACCACGAGCTGGAAGACGCAGCGTAGGCAGGCCTCCCACTAGGTGGACTGACGACATTTTGAAGGTTGCAGGTAACCGGTGGATGCAGGTTGCAAATTGTCGTTCAGTGTGGCGGTCTAAGGGCGAGGCCTTTGTTCAGCAGTGGACGTCTCCGGGCTGTTGATGTTGTGTATCATAACTAGTATAAAATTGAAATTGAACAAATATTTTAGTGTATAATAATAAACAAGGCACTCGATACAGTTGTAAAAAAAAATAACAATGTTGTAACAGCTGCATCAGCTGAATCCGCATCGCGACCTAGTGAAGTTTAACAGAATAAATCCTGAAACCAGCTCATTACACATTATAATGTTAATTAAAATTAATGTAAGCTAATAATATTAAAGAACTAGGTCACCAGCTTATAACCATAACACACGAGTACCTAATTCTCATGATATAAGTAACAGTACTCCAGGTAACACTGTAAGCCACTATCACTGCACTCCAGATCTACACACTACAATCGACATTTGCATAGTTTACTGCTCGTCAGTGTACACGATGTTGACTTGAGGCGTACTTTAACTAATGTTTCAATGTTGTTTAAAAGAATAAGTCATCCTCTGATTCGGTTAGTTATGACTGGTGATATTCACCGAGCAGAACTGTGTTTTTTAAACTTCTACTATGAGCTAGTATAACTTGTATTAGGTCCATGTATAAATCTCAACACGAACAGAAAACGCACAACCTAACCCGGTGGGTCTAGAAGGAAGAAACATTATTAAAAGTTCCTTATATAACGAAGATAAGCGTTAAGAAACAATTTCTGAAAAATCATACGCCGAGGGAGGTGAATACGATGAATTTTGTACATAAGAAATTTACCGTTATTTTTATTTGCGAGGTTGAACTCGACCTTCGTTGAGCCTCGAGCCGAATGAAGTCGAGTGCTTCAGCTAATGTATAGATAAAATAACAAAACCCTAAGTAATAATATAAATGCGAATATAGCTCTGTCTATCTGTCTCTCTGTTTGGGTGTTTGTCGCGCTATCACGGCTAAACGGCTGAACCGATCGAGCTGAACATTTGCAAAGATATAGCTTAAGGGTCGGAGACGGACATAGGATACTTTTAAGTTATATATAAAAATGAATCCCTATTTCCCTTCGTCACGCCATAAATTGAGAACGGCTGGACCGTTTTTTTTTTTTTTTGTTCTGTTCGTAATTATCAGGACAATGTTTGTTTAAGGTCCTTCGACTTTCATACAAAACTATCGACGCCTTTTTAGGCGTCCTACTACGATTTTGAACTGGGCATGACTTAACATAGGTCTAATTTGGCCTCTAAGTATCGCAAAGTCGATAATTTAAAATGTTCATGGCTAGGAAATACCATTTTTCAACCCAATAATTACGACAAATTTTACGAATGTAGTGGTGTGTTCTTTACATGCGAATCATGCGATCATGGTGTGCGTGAAATATTGATGTGTGGGTGCATCTTGCAAAAATCGTGTACACTGGTTGTGCCGCGCGCGCGTCACGCGGTTTACGCGACGTTGCCAGCTTGTCGGAGCGTGTGTGAGCGAGACTAGGTATCCTTGCATCGCGGCTTAGTCCGCGGGCGGCCTTCGATAATTGCGACGTTGCGAGATTCGGTATCGGTGTGCAGTGCAGTGTTTGATTTGGTTACCTAATCTATCTATACCAATATTATAAAGAGGAAAGATTTGATTGTTTATTTATTTCATTGTTTGTTTGCATTGAATAGGCTCCGAAACTACTGAACCGATTTGAAAAATTCTTTCGCTGTTGGGAAGCTTCACTATCCCCGGGTGACATAGGTTATATTATATTTTCAAAAAAATTAGGGATCCTTACTAAAACTCCAATAATGTAAACCAAGATGATGTATTTCGCGTGCACTGCGGAAACTATTGATGATGAAAGAATAGTCTATACCAATATAATAAAGAGGAAAAATTTGATTGTTTGTTTGTTTGCATTGAATAGGCTCCGAAACTACTGAACCGATTTGAAAAATTCTTTCACTGTTGGGAAGCTACACTATCCCTATACTATATTATATTATATTTTTAAAAAATTTGGTATCCTTACTAAAACTCGAATAATGTAACCCAAGATGTAAAAAAAAATACCTAAAATATCCTTTACATCGCGTGCGTTGCGACAACTATTGATGATGATAGAATAATCTATCTATACCAATATTATAAAGAGGAAAGATTTGATTCTTTGTTTGTTTGTTTATTTGCATTGAATAGGCTCCGAAACTACTGAACGGATTTGAAAAATTATTTCGCTGTTGGGTAGCTTACCCGTTTTCATCATGCTCCTCCTTTTTTTTTAACTTTACAAGTCGACCTAAACGATCCAGCCATACCCAATTGCAGGACCGCCCCGCGGGCCCGCACGCGGCCCGTGCAGCCTCGCGAAATACTAGTTTATATGTATAAAAATGAACCCCTATTCTTGTATTTTGAGGACTTTGACATAGGTAACCATTTATAAATTTTTAGGGTTCCGTAGTACTACAAGGAACCCTTATAAGTTTGTCATGTCCGACTGTCTGTCTGTCTGTCCGTCTGTCTGTTTGAATCCTTTACAGCCCGCACCGGCTTCGCACGTGTATATAACAAAAAAATAAAAATTATAATACACACACAAAACCCTTCTATTTGCGTCAAGTTACAAAAAAAATATATATATAAAGAAAGCTAAAAAGCTTCCCAACAGCGAAAGAATTTTTCAAATCGGTTCAGTAGTTTCGGAGCCTATTCAATGCAAACAAACAAACAATCAAATCTTTCCTCTTTATAATATTTATTTTTGGTGTGACTAACTAATAACCCCATATCTAAAATTTGTTGGAATTCGGCATTTCTGAGTATGGGGCTCGGTGCGCGCTCCATCAGTGCCAGGAAAAATAATTCAAAATTACGGGGAAAAAAATTCACCTCAATAATGATGATGAATGTGGTTTTTGCATTTTTATGTATGATCTCGTTGCGCGCACGCTCACTGATCCCGGGAAAAATATTGAAAAAATTCTGAAAAACTTCCTTCTTAGTGAAATAATAGATTTTTTGTAAAAGGTGCCTATATAGGTAGGTGGTAAGGTGGTAGATAGAGGTATATGAAAATATTGGATATTTCGTGCTGCGCGATTGAAATATGTGCATAATACTAATAATACCTACCTACCTACCAACAAACCAACCAACCAACCTACCTACCTACCTACCTACCTATTAGTTAGTTAGTTTTGTGTGTGGTGTTTGTTGTGTTGTTTGATAACTTATTTTGTAAAAAAATAGCACAAAAAGAACAAAAATCTACAAAAACAGTAATTTTCAAATGAGGATTGATCCTTCGTCTCATTGACACACTACAAAACGAAGCATAATGAAAATCCGTCCACTCGACCGCTCGGCCAGTCGAACTGATAGGTGGAACGCCGAAAATCGGGTACTCAATTTCGTATTTGCTTGTAACCGTTTTGAATTCGCATGTGATTCGGTCATAGATTTAAAATTCATCATCATCATCATCAGCCTGTTCCATATCGTACCGAGATTTCTTACCCATTTTTCATAGCAATGGGGAGATTTCTACCCGTCCAGCTGCGAATTTCATTTGCGGTCATAGATTTAAAATTCATCATCATCATCATCAGGCTGTTGATAACGTACAGAGATTTCTTGCCCATTTTCATGGCGATGGGGGATTTCTACCCGTCCAACTGCGATTTTAATTTTCGGGCATAGATTTAAAATTCATCATCATCATCAGCCTGTTGATAGCGTACAGAGATTTCTTGCCCATTTTCATGGCGATGGGGGGGATTTCTACCCGTCCAACTGCGATTTTCATTTGTGGTCACAGATTTAAATATCATCATCATCATCATTAGCCTGTTCCCTATCGTACCGAGATTTCTTACCCATTTTCATGGCGATGGGGGATTGGTACCCGTCCAACTGTGACCTTCGTCACAGACCTTCGTCGTTTATCGGTCATAGATTTTAAGGATCATTATCATCATCATCCGCCTGTTCCCTATCGTACCGAGATTTCTTACCCATTTTCATAGCAATGGGGGGATTTCTACCCGTCCGACTGCGTTTTACATTTGCGGTCATAGATTTAAAATTTTCCATCATCATCATCAGCCTTCTCCCTAACGTAACGAGATTTCTTAAAAAATACATAAAATGATTAAATTAAAAAATATTTTATTTTACTAGAATACCTTTGCCAAAATTCGTAAAGGTCGGTCCAGCCGTTTTATCGTGAACAGATAACAAACAGAAAGACAGAGCTACTTTCAAAATTTATAGGATACTAGATGCGCCCCGCGGTTTCACCCGCGGTATAAACTCTGTAATGGCTGAACGGATTTGGATGAAATTTGGTATGGAGGCTACCATACCTAAATTTGGCTACCTCCATACCAAATTACATTAAAATCCATGCAGCTGTTACAGATTTGAACGGGAACAAACACACTTACATACTAACATACCTACTTACATACACACAAACTTTCGCATTTTGGTGTGACTAAGTAATAACCCCATATCTAAAATTTGTTGGAATTCGGCATTTCTGAGTATGGGGCTCGGTGCGCGCTCCATCAGTGCCAGGAAAAATAATGCAAAATTACGGGAAAAAAAATTCACCTCAATAATGATGATGAATGTGGTTTTTGCATTTTTATGTATGATCTCGTTGCGCGCACGCTCACTGATCCCGGGAAAAATATTGAAAAAATTCTGAAAAACTTCCTTCTTAGTGAAATAATAGTTTTTTTGTAAAGGGTGCCTATATAGGTATAGGTACCTATATAGGTAGGTGGTAAGGTGGTAGATAGAGGTATATGAAAATATTGGATATTTCGTGCTGCGCGATTGAAATATGTGCATAATACTAATAATACTTACCTACCTACCAACAAACCAACCTACCTACCTACCTACCTACCTACCTATTAGTTAGTTAGTTTTGTGTGTGGTGTTTGTTGTGTTGTTTGATAACTTATTTTGTAAAAAAATAGCACAAAAAGAACAAAAATCTACAAAAACAGTAATTTTCAAATGAGGATTGATCCTTCGTCTCATTGACACACTACAAAACGAAGCATAATGAAAATCCGTCCACTCGACCGCTCGGCCAGTCGAACTGATAGGTGGAACGCCGAAAATCGGGTACTCAATTTCGTATTTGCTTGTAACCGTTTTGAATTCGCATGTGATTCGGTCATAGATTTAAAATTCATCATCATCATCATCAGCCTGTTCCATATCGTACCGAGATTTCTTACCCATTTTTCATAGCAATGGGGAGATTTCTACCCGTCCAGCTGCGAATTTCATTTGCGGTCATAGATTTAAAATTCATCATCATCATCATCAGGCTGTTGATAACGTACAGAGATTTCTTGCCCATTTTCATGGCGATGGGGGATTTCTACCCGTCCAACTGCGATTTTAATTTTCGGTCATAGATTTAAAATTCATCATCATCATCAGCCTGTTGATAGCGTACAGAGATTTCTTGCCCATTTTCATGGCGATGGGGGGGATTTCTACCCGTCCAACTGCGAATTTCATTTGTGGTCACAGATTTAAATATCATCATCATCATCATTAGCCTGTTCCCTATCGTACCGAGATTTCTTACCCATTTTCATGGCGATGGGGGGATTGGTACCCGTCCAACTGTGACCTTCGTCACAGACCTTCGTCGTTTATCGGTCATAGATTTTAAGGATCATTATCATCATCATCCGCCTGTTCCCTATCGTACCGAGATTTCTTACCCATTTTCATAGCAATGGGGGGATTTCTACCCGTCCGACTGCGTTTTACATTTGCGGTCATCGATTTAAAATTTTCCATCATCATCATCAGCCTTCTCCCTAACGTAACGAGATTTCTTAAAAAATACATAAAATGATTATATTAAAAAATATTTTATTTTACTAGAATACCTTTGCCAAAATTCGTAAAGGTCGGTCCAGCCGTTTTATCGTGAACAGATAACAAACAGAAAGACAGAGCTACTTTCAAAATTTATAGGATACTAGATGCGCCCCGCGGTTTCACCCGCGGTATAAACTCTGTAACGGCTGAACGGATTTGGATGAAATTTGGAATGGAGGCTACCATACCTAAATTTGGCTACCTCCATACCAAATTACATTAAAATCCATGCAGCTGTTACAGATTTGAACGGGAACAAACACACTTACATACTAACATACCTACTTACATACACACAAACTTTCGCATTTTGGTGTGACTAAGTAATAACCCCATATCTAAAATTTGTTGGAATTCGGCATTTCTGAGTATGGGGCTCGGTGCGCGCTCCATCAGTGCTGCCAGGAAAAATAATGCAAAATTTCTGGAAAAAAATTCACCTCAATAATGATGATGAATGTGGTTTTTGCATTTTTATGTATGATCTCGTTGCGCGCACGCTCACTGATCCCGGGAAAAATATTGAAAAAATTCTGAAAAACTTCCTTCTTAGTGAAATAATAGATTTTTTGTAAAAGGTGCCTATAGGTATGGTACCTATATAGGTAGGTGGTAAGGTGGTAAATAGAGGTATATGAAAATCTTGAATATTTCGTGCTGCGCGATCAAAATATGCACATTATACTAATAATACCTACCTAGCCACCAACCAAGCAACCAACCTACCTACCTACATACCACAGATGAACTACATACCTACCTATAAGTTAGTTTTGTGTGTTGTAAATAACAAATAACAAACAACAGTACCTACTATGGACTAAATTAATCTAACCCGGGTCTAAAATCCATATTTTTAGTCGCAGAATAATGTCTATCGACGCGGAAAACACAACATTTTTGGGTATTGCATATTTCATTAGGTTCATTTCATTAGGTATTAGGTATGTAAAATTCGAAATTAATTTGAAAAAAACCGAAAAAAAGTGGAAAATTTGTTCGGAAGGTACCAGACTCGGTGCCTTTAGAACCCCCGATATGGGGTTATTCCAGGGACCCAGTTATTCAATCGTCAAGCAGTAGTGTGCAAAACATCACTGTGTTCCGGATTGAAGGGCAATGTTTCCAGCGTAATTATTGGGCACAGAGATTTAACATCTAATATCTCAGAGTAATGAGCGCAGTGCATTGCCGCGCATGGTTTTGAACTGTTGAGGTTCAAAATTCTGGGTGGCACTGAACTGTTATGAGCAAGCGTGAAGCTTAACATCAGCTGAGTAACTTGCTCGTCTCGCCACCAAATAACAAAAAAAAAAACTTACATGCTTACACACTTACATACGAACTTTCGCATTTTAAATATTTATGCGACAATATTAGGTTTATGTAGATATATACTTTTATAAGTTTCGTTACTAATTTTGAATAAGTTTGTCAAGAAACCCACAGCAACAATTAAAATAAATAGTATTCTCGAAATTAAATTATAAAAAATAATACTACCTAATTTTAGGGGTTCGAACCCAGAACCTCACGAGCGCGACCTAATCAAACTGATGACTTCGGCCACCGAGACGATATACAGAGCAACGAAATTTCGTATTTGCTTGTAACCGTTTTGAATTCGCATGTGTGCGTAATGTTCATGCGTGCATACAGGCGTTGAACATTATTTGAATTTTCAGTCGAGTGCAGCTATTAATGGGCTCTATTATTTTTGAGATGTGTTTATAACAATAGTAAGAGGTCGCAAAGTGAATTAAAACTGGGGCAGATTACCTCAATTGAGTTTTCAACGACAGCGCCATCTCTTGGCGCCTACCTACCTAGCGGACTCAAACGAAGGACCTTAAGAGCTTAGCAAGATAAAATTAACTCTGGCTTATATGATTAATAATAGTGTCAAAAATTAAAGAGTTTTTCGTATTTTTATTCTTGTTGCATAAAAAAGGAAAAATATCCGTCTCTTACCCTTAAGAGACGGATATGGGTATTTTATTGGTCCACGGATACATACGGTTATTTGATTGAATCAGGCATTAATTTGAAGAAATTCGTCTTCAGTTCCGCTTCGATCTCGTGTCATTTTTATATCTTACATATAAAAATTCAAAATTCATCAAGACAATGTAGACAAAACGATCTTATAAAATACGTAAAATTAAATTTCTTTGTATATAAGATAATTATCTGCTTTTCAAAGCCTTTTACGACAAATAATAATATAATCAGAGTATTGTATGAAAGTACAGTTTCCAAAGTCAAATTATATTTAGGTTTCACCCTTTTTTCTTGTCGAAGGTAAACATAGTGATTGATTCGCGATGATACGTCTTCGCTCAGAATAGGGATGAAAAGACGAGATAAAAGAACTTACTTTATTTCCTCCTCAAGGCTGTAAAATAGCATATTTCGGGAATATTTGCGTATTTTGTAAGCTTATACAGTTTACGTCGCGCAGATGTTTCTTATTGTGTTTACTGGGAATGCGTAGAGCGTGAAGTGTTTTTTTTACTGATAACAGTAGTTTTACCGACTGAAATACAATACAAGATTCATGTTTTCAGTAAATCCTAGGTTACATTTTATAATTTTTTAAAATATAATTTGCAGAAAAAATTGTAAAAAACAAAGGGTTTTCCGTTTTTTTTTTTTTTATCAGGGCATTTAAGGTTAAAGTATTTATCTAAGATCAAGCTACATCTTGCGTTGAACTTTTGTTTCTAGTTTTGCTTAATTTTTTAACATTCAAAGAATACTTTGCTTGTCCTGTCCCGTCTAGTTGACGCCAGGCAGGCGGATGCGCACGTACTTGTACTCTTGGAGAGGTGTTGTTGGAGCAGTAGAATACGTCTGCTAGTAGAAACCCGCTCAGGCGGTCCGCCGCGCCCTGTGCATAATGGACGCAAGAGCATCGAAGCGGCGCGGTCCATTCCGATGCGATCGGCTCAAATTCGCCGCTGATAATGGACGCCTTTAGAAGTCAGCTTATTTATAAGAAGATAACAGTTAACTATAATTATCATATTATGATTAGTGTGACATCCATTGATCTCGTCGCTGAACAAGCGTGCTTAAACAGGGACACTCCGGCCGCTCGAGGGTCATCTCTCCCTGACCAAGTTTGTTCAACGCTTACGAAGGGCTGTGTGCTTCCACTTATTTAACAGAAAATATTAAGAAAAAAGTTTTCTATTGCTTTGCCTGCGTGCTTTGGTACTCTAAGGTACATTAAATCTATTTATCGTTTGTTTTTTTTACCGCATTTATATTTTACATCTTTACTTCTTACCCGACCTTTCTTGAATCGGCAGCGTGTCTATGCGCAAGATGGTTCACTATTAAAATATAACGTATCTGCTAGTAAGTATTGCGGCTCTACTTTATAACGTATCTACTAGTTAGTATTGTGGCTCTACATTATATCGTTATTACTCTACATTATTACAATATACGTATCTAGTAGTAAGTAAGACTTATTATGATGAATAAACTAAATAAACAGATATTAAAAATTTGTCAAAAAATTGTGTACATCGTGGAATGGGCTTTCTATTCCGAAAACATGTGCTAAAACTAAAATATCGCGGCTACATCCGCATAAATCTATATACAGAGTGTCCGGGAATTAATGGATAGCGCTGAAATGCCTCACAGTAGAGTAAAATTTTTTTTTAACGGTCGTTAGTTCTGCTATGAGGCATTTCAGGGTTATCCATTAATTCCCAATAAGGTCAACTTGCATATAAAAGAACAAGCCCTTTTCTGCGTATGAACGCACAGGACAAAATATATGATAGAGACATAAAATTTGTAAAATTTGTATTGACGGAAATAAAATGTTTTTTCATGCTGCATCAAGTCAATGAATCTCGGTTTATGTAATAAGCATAAAAGAAGTTTTTGTGGAAAAAAACAATTTTTCCGAAAAGCTTATAAAAAACCGTTATTGATACAATAAAGTTGATCAAAATGAGTCCAAACAATCTACTGTTAGTTACTGAAGAGTTCCGTTTTCCACCTTCCGTAGTCATCATTAGATCAGTTCGCTGTCATAATATTGTATTGTAATCGTATCTTGATAGGCATGCAACATTTCAACTCAATTGAAAAGGGGGTACTGGTCTAATAATTCAGTTGCAAGATTTGACCTTAACATACATACATACAAACATTGTAAGTTAAATAAGAGCCTGTAAAATAACGAAAGACATAACAAAATCTCAGGATTTTTAGAATATCAACCCCTAAACATGTAAATTGGGGTGTCTCAATGACTGTAAAGCCTATGCGTGCGACGCCGTGCGGGCAAGGTAGTACTAGATAAATGCTTATACTTTGAAATCCCTTCGTCAACAATCAATTACATCAATTTAAATAAACTCTATTATTTAACAGTTAATTAAATTTATTCCCTACATTAATATCCATTTGAAACCGTTTCACAAAACTCACGGGAGCGAACAATAATATAGGAGGCTCGTTGTAATTACACCCGGATTTAAAACCAATACAATTACCGCGTCGTGTTATCTCAACCCCTGCCTACAACAACAATAGAAACGGGTTCCGCCTTCACGTACATTCGTATAATTTATTTTCATAAAAACTTTTTTCAACTTTTCCCGAGATCCCCTACCTGCCTAAAATAATACTTTTATAAAACGTAGATTTCTCATAAATCAATTCGAACTGGGTACTTTTGGTACATAATACTAATAATACTTTTTGTGACATAATTTAGTTGTTGGTAAAGTATGATAGGTTTGAAGCTTCTTAGAACGAGTTTCCTTTATGTTTAACCTTTTTTATATTGAAACACTTAGATTTTTTACAACATAAATATTATTATAATGATAATGTGAATTTGACCGTTATTATCATAAAACTTGATTGAAACTTGTAACATTTTTCCATCAACGAGAAGTTGACAAAACCCTTTAAGGCAAAGAAGAAAGTTAATTTTGCTAAGACATAATCATATCGCCAAAGATATAATTAAGTAATAGAGAGAATTCTGTGAACATCGCATAGAAAAAAAACAGAAAAATTATAAATCATATAAACATCCCCTTCACCTTAAAAAAATCTTGTAAAATAACCAAAACCGTTGTTTTATTTTTCCAGTGACGGCCCTACGCGAGCACTGGGACGAGGCTAACGCGCGCGTCCTACAGCGCAAGGCGCAACTCGACGCGATGCTCGGCGACTCGCAGCGATATGAAGCGAGGCGCCGCGAGGCTGACGCGTGGCTGACGAGGATGGAGGCGCGCTTGGCGGCCATGACAGCGCCGGGGCACACTGCGGACGTGCTCGAGGCGCAGCTTAGAGAGCAAAAAGTGAGTTTGGACATATTTACACCACAGTCTTCGCCTTCATCTTAAAATTCCTTTTCAAAGGCTGATCAGCACTAGGGCAGCAATTGTCTGCCTGCTTTGCCTTTTTCGTGCAGACATGCCTTGAAAATAGCAATCGAGCTCTCAAAAACCTTCTTTAAAATAAATTTATGAATTCACGAGCCGTATTTTGTTCTATTTATACACAATTATAAGCCTATCTCATTATAGGAGAACGCTTCAAACTTAACTTATCCGTGAGAATTGAAGCAACGCATCCAAGAGAAGCTACGTTCACGTAGGAATTGAGTAGGAAAAATAAATAGGGCTGTCAATTTCCTTCGGAACCTACATTACACTCAGGTAGAACGTTAAACATTACACAAATATACTTCCCCCTATGTACTTCTAATTAATTCCTACTTTGCATTTATCAAACAGAATTAATTATTTGTATGTTAATGATGATGGAATACGCTTCGAGAACAAGAAGCTTTGCGAATAAAATAACATGATTACTGTAATCATAAACGAGAATATTTGCATGTACCGACGAGCCCGTAAGATAACCATACAAAATATAAAAAAACAAGCTCTGAAATATTATAATACACATGTCTTACATTAAACTTAAAAGTCACCTTTTTTCTCCGTACCACTTAAAAATGATTTAGCTCGGGTTTATATTTCAAGTCAAGCGGAAATTGTGACGATCATGTCGCAGCTTAAAATCTAGCGACATCCGTATCAGTACTACACTCGAGTTACGCATCTTTCCATGGACATTATCACTCTTGTTATAATTTTTCTGTGCTGAGATAGCATTCGATGTATAAGAAAATAAAAATGTTCCAGGCTTTGTAGCAGCGCAACCAATTTCGATGAAATTTTATGTGCAGACAGTTTTCACCCACAATGACTAATAAAAATCAACATATTCTTTTTATCTCATAAAAATACTGGAAATGGCAAAAGCTGCAAAATGCAGAATAAAACCGCGGAGCGTACTTCATCTTTAACACTATTCTTCGAACATAGCCCAAAGTGGAAATTTTCGCCATAATCGCGTTTCCACAGATTGCCTCGCACTTTGCAGCACCAATTCATTTACATAGCAGCTGCAGTTAAACATATTTCACTTTAAACTACATTCGTATTAAAAATTAAAACTCAAGTGCAAATTGTTAAAATTGCCTCTTGTTATGTATTTTATGAAGAGTTGTTATCAAGGAATTGACGAGTTGTGAGCTAAGATATAATGTTTTTTGGTTCTGTCATCTAATATTGCATACAGGGAAAACATGATTACATGAAAATTTCTAGATAAAAAAAATATCATTGGAAAGATCTCGATTCACACACGTATTTGGCTGAGGCTCAGAACCCCTCCATACCTATTTCGATTGATTAAATAAATAAATTACCAGTAAACTTTTCAGGTTAGCCTGCAGCAAAGAATATTTCGCTGGTAGCCTCCTATAGTACTTATACTGTACGGGACACTACCAGGGAGGCTACCCTGAAAAATTCAAGTCTCTATCACCTCTGATCTAGGCTGTGCGTTGATTGTCAGTCAGTCAGCGACACGACAGTTTTATATATTTTTATATAGAACCGTTGCTTAACTGTTTTAGCGACCCTGATACTTATACTATTATTATTTGAGACTGATATCAACTGATTAATTTATTAATAAATAATCTGTATATGTAGCCAACTGTACAGTAATAGTACAAAATTATACTTTGAGTAACGGTAACGAACGGTAACTATCCGTTGTTCTACAACATTGTAACTAACTTCGTCCGTACTTACCGGTCCGATCTCATCCCATATTCAAACCCAGCCAAATATCAAACAAGCGGTAACTTAAACCACTGAGCAAAACATGTACAGGGAAATAGCTACTCAGAATACAACTTCAGGTATTATACTGCATAGGTAGCGATGTGTGCGTTTCGCGCTCACCGATGGGCACAACACAGAAGAGAAAATATCTTTCTCTTTTCTGTGGGTCCACATACGAGAGACTATTAGAATACCCAATGGGTTCACCCCCACGGTTGACGGTTTTACGTATTCCGTTAATACATTAATACGCATGTAATAAACAGTTTACTTACTGTTGTGTTCTGTTAGTAGCGGGCTTTCTGTAGGTTTTCTATGCAACGGTTACACTACAGCTGAAATTCGCTCCGTGTATGTAAATCCGAGTTAATTGGGGGCCGCCCGCCGCCGGCCTCCGGCCACGTGAGAGGTGTTGGGCGGTGTGGGCTGTTAATAGTTTTTAAGGTACACTTTTTCACGTAGTTGCGAATTATATTTCTATAGACTATATTATATCGACTATGTATATTTCGTCAAAATAATATTTTTTTTTCGACTAGGCAAGTACCATACCTTGGCTTAGAGCAACACAGGCCCCCGGCCGACCCGGGCGTTCGGGCCGGTACCGAGCTGCTACCCACCTAGCAGTAGTGTAGTTATTTTAACAATGGTTCTAAGACTACCTTACGGTAGTCCAGTTGATGGTGTATGAAGGTACCTATATAACCATCATACTCCATCAACAGATCAGTATTATGCTCTACGATTACTCCAATTAAGGATCAGATCGGCAAGTATCAGAATCGCTCAGCGTAATCATAATAGTTTATTGTCATTGTAATCTAAATAATATGTACCTAAAGGCCTAAATGTCAACTCGATCAAAATCTTTGAAGTGGTTGAACAACCAATTAAAATTTTAAATCGGAAGAAAAACATACCTACTAACATACATACATTGTATAATACATAATAGGATTCGTATTAGTATAAAAGGTTGTGAAATTGAACTTCACGCGGGCTCAGTTCGGGGCAAAGAATACCCTGAATTTTATCTATGGTTCGGGGCGAACTACTAATGTATTTCTTCGTAATGTTTCAGTCATTCCACGCCGAAGTTCATCAGTACAAGCACCAGATCGAGTTGTTCGGGCAACTGACTCAGCGCCTCATAGCCGTCTACCGCAACGATGATACCACCCGCATCAAGCGATCTACCGAAGCCGTTAACCATCGCTACAATGAGCTTAATAACAGGTGATTATGCGTTACAAGCTTGCTTATGTAGAACTGTTTATAAAATAATGACGGCGACGGAAGTAGACTCGATAAGTTCTTATGGTTCACGTTCCGATTAATAATGTAAAGGCACGCGTTGTTCGAACTTGGTAAGTTTATATAAGCTTACCAAATTTGGAACATAAATTAAATGTCACTTTGAGCTCTCCGTAAGTATAGTGCGACGTTATTCCAATCTAAAAATTACTAGTACCATTCCATTTCTATTCGTTTATGAACAGAAAATGTTCTTCTAGCGCCATCTTTGGAGGGTGCAGATAGCTTTCAAACTAGCGCCATCTGTTTAATGTAATTTTGCTTTGTTTACATGTTGAGTTCTAGAAAAGTAGCCTAGATGGCGCTGTACGGCATTAACACGCGCAAGTGTTTGTCGCGCGTGTTTGTAGGCAATGTTTTGGTTTCGAAAATTTGAATTAGAGATCTATTACCACCGCAAAAGGTGTTTCTTTTACTACACCCCAACACGGATACTGAAGGTTATTGAAGGCTAGGACGTTTTACATGGTCCTTAACGAGCCGAACTTCAGTCGACTTGTGTCGACTGCTCACTAGAAACCAGTGGTGGATCGCCACTGAAGGTGCCCATCGTACCCGAACCTTAAGGGGGCTCGGTACGACTGGTTGGAGGACGAGGAGCAGTTCCACCAGCCGAGGAAGCAAAATTGATCGAGTGGAGCAAAGTGTGACGTTACAACAGGAACGTCAAACATTGGAAGCAGCATTGCGTTGTCAGCGTGACGCCACAACAGGAACGTCACACATTGGAAGTCGTGACGTCATTACAACAACGTCACACAGTGGAAGGTTAGAAAGTGAAAAAATCGTGAGTACTATTTGTGATTTTCATACTACTAGCGCCGTCTGGCGGGAAGTTTAGTTTCATCAACTTAGAAATATACAAGCAAGAAATATTATCTGGGACTTTAACTTTAGAATACTGGACTTGTAAAAATTTCATGTGCATGCTTAAAATTAAGGACTTAGAATATTTAAGCTAAAAGTGAAAAGACGGGGAATCCACGCCCGTTTTCGGTCCCACGGTTCAAACACTTGTAAAAATTTTCGGAATTTTGATAAATTGTAAAATTTTTATTTTTCGGAATTTTATAATAGTAAAAGTTTTACGAACTGTTTGACACTTGGTACTTAGTTTCTATTGTTCTTGTTGCTTATAATAAGTTGGATTACAAATAACATTGTGTTCTTCTCTGTCAAAAAATGGCATCTTTAGCGTTAATTAAGAGCCAAAACAGCTACCTAGCTAGGATCGAGAAGGCGTATGATAATTATAAAAAGACTCCTAAAGCTCGCCTAGCAAAGGAATCTTATTTGTCAACTAGATGAGAGGCTTTAGAAGATCTGTGGAAGACAGTTTTTAACAATCACACTAAATTATTACTTGAAGAGTCCGTAGTCATTCTGCAAGACAAATATTTCACTGAAGAAATATTCGACGATATCGAAGAAATTTATATTGATTACAAATCTGATCTCAAAGAGGCGTTATCTTTTAGTAAGTCGCTAGAAAGCTCTTCAAACGCTAACATTCAACATGCACGAAGTTCTAAATACGAGTCAAATGTTAAACTTCCCAAGATTTCTATACCGACTTTTTCTGGTCTTTACTCAGAATGGCAAACATTTAGAGACCTTTATATGTCACTAATTCACAATAACGCATCTATTGATAATGTCCAAAAGATGCATTATTTGAAAGGGCATCTTTCAGGAGAAGCAGAACAGCTTCTGAGGCATGTACCAATCACGGCAGACAATTACCAGGCATCATGGACTTTGCTCAATAGTAGATATAATAACAAAAAGTACCTGGCTAACTGTCTGCTGAGACGCTTCATGAACCAACCAAGCGTCAGAACAGAATCATGCAATGCAATCAAAGACATATTAGATACAATGAACGATACATTAAACGGTCTGAGGAATTTGGGTATCGACGTGAATACGTGGGATATGATGATAATTTATATCATCTGCACCAAATTGGATCCTGAAACGCGCAAGCAATGGGAGCTTAAAATTAGTGTCTCAGATGAACTGCCTACCCTACAGCAAATGCGTGAGTTTCTAGAATCCAGATTTCGGTCACTTGAGTTTTTGGATATCAAACCCAAATCGAACCCAGGCACCTCAAACCAAAAACCAAAAGTCATGCATGCCATTGCTAATGATTCTGCCTCAAATCCATGTCCTTATTGTAAAAAGACCGATCACAAAATTGCTAACTGTAAAGAATTTGTCAAGCTAGATTATAAGCCTCGACATAGTTTTGCGCAAACTAATGGTCTTTGCTTTAACTGCCTAGGTAAAAACCATTCTGTCAAATCGTGTAGCTGTACAACAAAATGTCGCGTTTGCAAACACAAACACCACTCTCTACTGCATCCTAAGCCAGAAGTGCCTAAAACAGAGCCGTGTACTTCCGGGTCCCCGAAACCCGAAGCGTTCGTAGAAGCATCATCTACAACTGCATCACCTTCAAATGTCGCTGCGCATTTTTCGAAGGAAACAGCACCTAATGAAGTGCTGTTAGCTACAGCAGTTGTGAGGTCTCTAGCTAGAAACGGCAATGAGCATTCGCTCAGAGCCCTCCTTGACCAAGGATCACAGGCTTCTTTTATTACAGAAGGAGCCGTACAATTACTCGGCCTCAAGAAGATACCCACCAGAAGTGTCATTTCTGGGTTGGAAGGCGATAACGGTACTTTGGCGTCAAAGTACGTTGTCGAAATCAGTCTTCAATCTCGTCACGATCCCAAGTTCTTCTTAGAAGTACGTGCGCACGTTTTAAGTGCCATTACTAGTCTAATTCCCTCGAAGAAGATTGTGCGTATAAATTGGCCTGAGCTGGTTGAGATCAGTTTGGCTGATCCTCAATTCGACACGCCGAACAAAATTGATATTTTGCTTGGCGCCGACGTGTATGGTCAAATTATAAGAGAAGGACTTATCAAGGGTCCCAACGGCGTGTTGACTGCTCAACGCACCGCTTTGGGCTGGATCTTGTGTGGTCCAACACATCAACGTGATGATGATCAAGTCCTGTCAACAAATTGCCATCATTACGTGATCATGAGCATGCATGCTCACGTAGACGATAACGCATTGTTAAAACAATTTTGGCAAATTGAATCTGATTCCTTCGAATCCAAAATGCTCACTGAAGAAGAGAAATCCTGTGAAGAATTTTACAGTCGAACAACACAGAGAGATTCTTCGGGACGGTACATTGTGAACCTTCCATTTCGAGACGAAGATCCGCAATGTATGTATGGAAATTCAAGAGATATTGCGCTCAAGAGATTTCATCTTCTTGAACACCGTTTTAAGAAGAATCCTGAAATCAAGGCAAGTTACTCCAAAGTTATGCAAGAATACTTGGACCTTGGTCATATGAAACGTTTAACTGGCGATGATAACAAGCGATCTGAAGGTGTTTATCTCCCACATCACGCCGTTATACGCGAGGACAAAACTACGACCAAGATCCGAGTAGTGTTCGATGCATCGTGTCGTGGAAACAATGGAGTATCTCTCAATGACTCGTTGATGGTTGGTCCCACTCTTCAGCAAGACTTACGTCACATCATCATGAGATGGCGGACGCATTCTATATGTCTGAGTGCAGACATAGTGAAGATGTATCGCCAAGTCGTTGTCAGCAAGCAGGACACAGATTTCCAGCGGCTTGTATGGAGAGACGATCCGGGCTCTGAAACAAAAGAGTATAGATTAGTAAGAGTCACATTCGGCACAGCGTCTGCTCCTTACCTGGCTGTGAAAACGCTGCAGCAGGTGGCAACTGACGAAGGTGAAGATTTTCCTGAAACAGCAAAAAGGATTAAAACGGATTTTTATGTTGATGACTTGATGACAGGTTGTGATACAGTGGCTGAAGGAATTAGAATTCATGAGGAAATGACAGAGATGTTAAGTAGAGGAGGATTTGAACTACAGAAATGGATTACTAATGACAAGGATTTAGCCAGATTTATAATGGATAAACAAGACGACCAAGATGAGAAGATTGTCATTAAAATGGATGAAGTAGTGAAAGTGTTAGGACTTTCCTGGCACAAGGAATCGGATTCGTTCCGTTACTCGGTTCAATTTCCGGTTCTTCAAGATCCTATCACTAAAAGGAAGGTTATTTCAGACATCTCACGTCTCTTCGACCCTGTGGGTTGGGTCGCGCCCTGTGTCATAGTATTCAAGGTCATGATACAAAAGTTGTGGCTTGCGGGATTAGACTGGGATGAAGAATTATCCAATGACTTGCTGGAAGAATGGCTTACTTACCGGTCAGAGCTGGAACATCTTCGTGACTTATCTATTCCGAGATGGACAGGAGACCAGAATGATGATGTTTGTAAAGAGCTTCATGGTTTTTCCGACGCCTCGATTTCTAGTTATGCAGCGGTTGTGTATCTAAGAAAGGTTGGTGTGACCGGTAGCATATGCGTCAATCTTATCGCGGCCAAAACCAAAGTGGCTCCTACTATGCAGGTATCAATACCTCGGCTCGAATTGATGGGAGCGGTACTCTTAGCGAAGTTGATTTCCGAAGTCGCTACTGTATTGGATATTGAAAGCAAAAATGTGCATGGTTGGACTGACTCCACTGTCGTGTTGGCATGGCTTAGCAGTCATCCAAGTCGTTGGTCTACTTTTATAGGCAATAGGACTTCCGAGATATTATCCAGACTAGACAACACTCAGTGGGCACACGTCCAATCCACCCAGAATCCTGCAGATATTGCATCCAGAGGGTGTACCCCAACGGAACTTGCTCAATGTAGCATGTGGCTGCAGGGTCCTTTGTGGTTGAAGGACACGTCGATACAGTATACAAGACCAAAATCAATCACCACTGATCTCGAACAGAGAAAAATCAAGGCACATCTGACAGTTGACGCATCAGGTAATGACCCTTTATGGACAAGATTTTCATCATTACGTAAGCTGATTCGTGTTATTGCGTACTGTCGTCGATTTTTGAAAATTAAGGCAGTAAAGATGAATCATCACAAGTTTGAACCTTACCTCACGAGCTCAGAACTCAATGAAGCACTAGATGTCTGCATACGGCAATGTCAAGTGACAGAATTAGGTGACAAAAGGAGTCTGAAACCTCTGAATCCTTATTCAGATAACAAGGGAATACTGAGAGTCCAAGGCAGAATTCAGAATGCAACTCTTCCCGAAGATACCAAGCATCCTATCATTCTTCCTCATACAAGTCACTTTACAAACCTCGTAGTCGATGAAGCACATAAGAAGACTTTGCATGGTGGCCACTCGTTGACGTTGAATTACTTGCGTACGAGATACTGGATCGTCTCAGCCAAAACTTTAGTCAGGAATCACGTACGTAAGTGTGTCACATGTGTCCGACATTCGGCAACAACCAGGAACCAGTTTATGGGTCAGTTACCAACGGCCAGAGTCACTCCAGCGCGCCCATTTATTCACAGCGGCGTAGATTTTGCTGGACCGATGAATATCCGGATGTCTAAGGGTCGTGGTAATCGGTGCTATAAAGGATACATTTGTCTCTTTGTGTGCATGGTCACTAAGGCCATACATTTGGAAGCAGTAAGTGACCTTACAGCTGAGAGCTTCATTGCATGTTTCAAGCGCTTTGTGGCTCGAAGAGGTTACGTCAGCAATATTTGGAGCGACAACGGCACCAACTTTGTTGGAGCCTCTAAAGAACTCCAAAATGTTGTTGATCCAAGCAAATCTTCTGTAGCGATCGATATTCGTGAGTGGTTGGGTAACAATAGTGTCACTTGGAATTTCATCCCCCCTCATTCACCTTGCCACGGAGGATTATGGGAAGCTGGGGTGAAGTCCACAAAGCATCATCTCAAACGTGTAATTGATGGCTCAAGTCTGACGTTCGAGGAGATGACTACGCTTTTGGCACAAATTGAGGCATGCCTCAATTCCAGGCCACTGTCGATTCTCCCAGGTCACACGGATCTGACAGACCCATCTCCACTCACTCCAGGACACTTCTTGGTAGGAGAACCACTGATTGTGGTCCCCGAGCACAACTACGAGGAAAGTAACATCACTTCATTAAGGCGTTGGCAACTTACTCAAAAGATGATGCAGGATTTCTGGCGAAGGTGGTCAGATGAGTACTTGGTGCATTGCTTACAGAGGTACAAGTGGTCAAAAATCACTCCCGAACCAACCATCGGAGATGTAGTGCTTGTAAAGGAGGACGGTCTTCCTCCAGCTCGTTGGTTGCTAGGAAAAGTAACAGCAAAGCACCCAGGTTTGGACAAAATTACCAGAGTTGTCACTTTAAAATGCAACGGGTCTCATATTAAGAGACCAACATCTAAACTTTGTATTCTGCCTGTCACAAATTGATTACTTATCAATATTGTAAGTTAAGTTGTTAACTTTGTAAAAAATGTTGTCATTGAAAAACATTTTATGTGTAGCATATATATGTAAGAAGATTATTGTTTACTTATTCTAAATCTCTCTAAGGTTTTTATTGTACGTAAGGGCTTAAGGCCAACCTTTAGACATGTTAAGTTTCACCCTCATGACCTCACGGTGGGCGGTGCAAGAATGAAGAACGTTCAGTAACGTTCTTGGTGAGCGGTATGTTTAATGTAATTTTGCTTTGTTTACATGTTGAGTTCTAGAAAAGTAGCCTAGATGGCGCTGTACGGCATTAACACGCGCAAGTGTTTGTCGCGCGTGTTTGTAGGCAATGTTTTGGTTTCGAATTTGAATTAGAGATCTATTACCACCGCAAAAGGTGTTTCTTTTACTACACCCCAACACGGATACTGAAGGTTACTGAAGGCTAGGACGTTTTACACCATCTCTTAAACTGTTCCAAAACTACATTGCAAATTTAAATACAAGAGTAACAATATTTTTTGAAAAATAACACTAGATTTTATAATTATGATAACATTGGAATAGAGATTTCACCCATTCTAATCTCCAACCTGTTTATTGAATAAATCACCTTTGTTTTGTTATTTCGAACAGAAGAACATTAAATTTTCCTACGTACATTAATATTCATGGTGCCCTGCCCTAAGCAATTAAAACAATTTTATGTAAAGCAGGCACGAAAATTGACTCCCCTACATTAAGGAAATAAGAATTTGAAATAGGGTTGTAACCCTTTGTTGTAAAACACGAACTGAAATAGACAGGTAGAAAACCTATAATATTACGTTACCTGAACGTTTTATTTACATTTTTGTAGTTACTGCCAGAAATGTCGTTTCATAGAAAATATTTTTGTTTATATAATATATAATAACCACATGTTTTATCTAAGTTCAAGCTTAAGAAAATGCCGCGTCCTGTCTTTGTGAGAAGTTTTAAGTCTTGATAGATCATAAACTCTACAGTAAGTTATTTCTAACGTTCTAATTACTTTTACTTGTCCCTGCCGCAGCATCATTGCCCGCGGTAAAGCGCTGCACTCAGCTGTTTCGTCGCTGCAGAACTTCGATCGCTCGCTGGAAAAGTTCGTCGCGTGGCTGTCGGAGGCGGAGTCGCTGCTGGACGCTGCGGAGCGTGATCCACAGCTATTAAAGGTAATTATTGCTCCTCAGGTATATTTTTGCATTCTCAAAACCATCCGCTGTACCACCTTTCTTGCCAACACTAAGACAGCAGACAGTAGACTGCACATGCATCACTGTAAAATGCTGTATTCACTGCTATTTACGCTGAACTCAGTGGTGTTATAGTGTCATAGGGTTATAATTATTATTATAGATTTTTGAACTGCAATATGTCGTAAACTACTGTTGTCGTCTTTGCAGAATGTTGTCCTTTTTTATACTAATTTTTAGGCTTTTAAACGTTGTAAAAATAGTTAACCAGTACATCTACCGTCATCTAGTAAAACCTTTTTAACGTACTTATTTTATTACCTTTGAAGTCGAACTTTCGATACAGCGCCATCTATGTGAAATTGGTTAAACACGATCTCACCCAGGTAGCGCTATACAAAATAATTCACCTTACATTCGCAGCCCGTTTATATTACTAAAGTGCCATCTATACAAGGGTTGGTAAACTTATTTCTCAGACGTATAGCGTCTACACCAAATTTATTTAGATTTTATTATAGAAAGCGCCATCTCCCGGGTGGAGCTGGAACTTTTTTAATGGGCGGTTCATAAAAAATAGGGCGTCGCTGAATGGAACATTACGAATTACTTGCCATGCACAGATGTCACTTGTATTAATTCTTTGCAAGCGTTGATTAGTTTTGTACAATACTTCAAAACACAAAATATATAATAACTTTAAGCCCTTTTTTAAATGTTGTTAATAAAATAACGTTTTATTTTATTCAAAGCTTTCCTTGAGATAGGTACCTACTCGTGGCACCATTACGCAAGCTCGCTCTGTGCATATTAAATTTTGATTAAAAACAATAAAAATAATTCGTAAAATGTTTCATACGCGGTGTTATAAATCGTAAACTGTCTTCAGGTAACTGCTTATTTATTTATTGAGATATGCCAACAGTGAACATATTTTACATACTTATAACATATTTCTACGTGAGTACATGAAACTGATATGATCACCCTTTATAGGCATATGCAACATTCGCCATAAATAGTGATTAAGAAACAGGGAAATAAAAAAAAAGTAAACTATAATATAATCGGAATGTTAGTTAGAACATATAACTGCTTTTCGTCGGATAAAATATTTCTAAAGCGGAAAGCCCTTCCAAAGCTCCTCCAACACGATTAAAACAGTCCCACAGTAAGACGCCGGCGGCGCGCTGCGGTCTACCGAAACACAATAACTTTGCCTCAAGATGTGGGCAACTTTGCCCCAAGATGTGGGCAACTTTGCCCAAGATGTGGGAAACCTTTGATCTTTTCGGTTTGCGTTTTACATTTGCAATGGGGCTTTAATTAAATTTAGAAATTGTTGAATTTTCGTGCATTGAGGGTTGAGAGAGAAAGTGGTACATAAACTACATTTCAAAATAATAATATTTAAGCGACGACAATTCAAATTAAAATGGAACATTTTATAATAAATTAATTGTAATAATGGCGATTTCACCCGAAAACGTAAAATAATAATAAGGCAGCTAAATGAAAGAACAAAATAAATATCTCCCATCACAAGAAAAAGGTGCGACTGCACTAGCATGAATGATATGACCATAATACAAATATCCTAGAAAACCAAAATGTGGAAGCAATTAAATAAATGTGTCAAATCACGTCAGTTTTCATAGTAAAACAATTAAATAAAAAATACTATATGAACGAAGTACGTCCATTGACCAAGCGAAACGAAGGCCTTAGTATCTAAAGGAAAGATCGGCGGATATGTTTGTATTTTGACCGACGTTAACTTGTGTTCTTTTCATCCCATATTTATGACATTTTACAGACAAGTACAAAAGTGTAGTACAAATTTTAAGTTCAAATTTGAGCAAAGGTCGCTGATCGGGGCCAACAACTAGGTTTAGTTAGTTCTTATCAGTAAAGACCTGCCTTGCAGTTCTTGTGTGCATGGCTGACTAGGCCAAACTTGGCTTCCAAACTTCCAGACAGCAAACAAGAAAAAAACTAACTGGCTTATTTGATTTTAGCATACTTTGCCGACAAAATGCAAATCGCGCCACAAAACTTTGTGACATTTTCAGCGCGTCACGCCCCAGTCTGGCCTCACCTTTACTCGTGAGATATCGCGTCTCGTATTTCGACTGGCGCTCAGCCGAGTTTCCTCGGAAAGAGAGATTTTTGTAATGAAATTGCTGAGATCATCTCCTCACAGATATTATGATTATTATTTACTTTGACTGGTTGTTTTTAATATTGTTCCTTTTGTATTATTCCCGGGATCGTTTGGCTTTTGTTAGAATTACTATTTTGGAGTTTATTATTTTTATGTAAAAGTTATCAAATATGTTTTGGGACAAAGTTTGATTTTCTTACGTGTGTATTTAATGACTTAAATTGTGATGATGCAACTTGTAGTGATCCACATTTACACTTTGCTTGTATTTATTTATCTCATTCGTACATTTGCAAATTTTTGTAGATGGAGTGAATTACCAAGATTCTAAAGTTTCATATCTTTTTATTTGATATATTTTACTCTTAAGTTGTATACATTTATATGTTCAATTTATTCATTATTTGATGTTATTTGACAGAACAGATTTAATAGAATAAAAAAAACGTTATTTTTTACGTTTTTGTCGTTATCCTCCGCCAAATTAACTGCTATAGAAACCAAATTTTCTTAAAACTTTGCAATCTTAAATAAAATATAATTTTTTTTTTTTTTTTTTTAAACTTTGTATTTTTATTTTGTCAACTACATTTTGGTGAATTTACATTTTAATAATGAGAAAATGCGCGACACACTCTGGCACGACTTGTTCTCCAGAAAAAAGTGGAAAAAAAACGCGAGTAAAAACGTGCAAGGCAGCTAGTTACTAGGTACTATTTTTAATTTAAATGGGTAGTAGGTAAAAACTACGAGAACCAAGGCATCTATTATCTAACTCAAATATACTCAAAACTATACACAGTGTAGGCCCACACTTACTCGCATTAAAAACATGTCCTCGCCAATGTTTTAAAATTAAACTTTTACCGCTATTAGAGCAATCGAGATCCGTCAAACTCTATTAACCTTCTTACTTAGAATAACTCTTTTTTAGTATTTCTCAAACCCATCGGCGCTGAAGTAACTAGAAAGAAACTGATCTAAGTTTTTAAATTGTAGGGAAGTGGGTAAAGCGTTAGGGGAAAAAAAGACAGAATGCATCATTCGATAAAAATACATCATTACTAAATTTAGGTGGAAATTGTTTCTAAATATCGATAATGGTGTGTTATATTTTTATTTTATTTTTCTTTAAAAAACTGTATCTTTGTAAAAATTAACCAGAGGCATTCAGCGAACCTAAAGCAGTAAAATCTAACGAAAAATTGTGATAGTCGGTGGTTTGTTAAAATAAAATATACGCTCCTATTGCAGCAGAATTTATCGCATTGCGTAATACGATTTCATGCAAGAAACCAATGTTCACCACATGTCAGTAAATGATAGTAAGGTATTGCTGAACATCACAACTTCTCGGGTTTTCTTTACTCAAACGCGTAAAAGTTCACAAATATTCCTTATTTTGATCCCCGTCCGCGCGCCATATTGCTGCCCTCTGCCGCTGGACTTACTGTATGCGCAGACCGGACAAAGCTGTCGCCTCCGTATTGTCAGTTTATGAAAATAAAAGCCGTGCCGCATGTATTATATGTTTTTTTATTAGTTTTAACCGTATTTTTGTAATATTTCGTGTCGTAGGAACTATTTTCTTGACAAGTTTTCAAGATCGGTTCACCCATTTAGTCGTGAAAAGGATATAAATATTAGGAGCCTGGAGTTTGGGTTTAGTTACCACAATTTATTCAACTTTGTTTTGTATCTTTCCTTTTGATATTTCATAGATTCTTTCTTTTACAGGTAAGTTCGCAAAGTCTGCCTAGTATCTTGGTAAGTTTCATACATAAGTTAGTAAGCGATTGTCAGAAAATGAGGTAAGAAAAAGAAACTGTTAGTAGAACCAAAAAGAGTCAAAATTTTCATACAAAGCCGTTTCATAAATAATATATAGTCAGTTTAAAATGAAGACCTCTCAATCTATGAGTCCAAAGAAAAATTACACACATGGACAAAAAATAATAATTATAATTGTTCACTTCTATCACAAAAATACACGGTCAAGATTAAAACAAACTTAAAAATCAGCTTGTCATGAATTGGCTTAGCTGGACTTGTAGATGTTTTTGCTAACGAGAGTTTAAGGACTCCGTCCACTTTTCACCTCCGCGCCAGACCAGCACCGCCTTACCGCACAATTTTTTATAACGTCCACGTCGAGTGGACAGCACGGAGACCGTGGTCAGCTATTTTTGCTACAATTGTAAAATGGACCTTAAGTCGCACATTATAACTCCGTTCTGCGCTGGTGTTGTGCGGAATCGTTTAGTGGACGGCGTCCTTTAACGTCCTAACTTAGGTTCAGAGTAGACTAGGAGAGACCTGATCATCGTAACACGTGGTGTAATGACACAGGACTCGTCTCGATCATTACCTACTCGCTGGTGAAAAAAAGAGTGTTATCGTGGCAGTGCTCAACGTGCGGAGGACTAATTTGACTAGGGAATTTTTAACCTGCAGTTATTATAGTTTATTGTTTCACAAAAACGTCGTAAAAGAGTAAATAATTCCTTATTACATTTTTGTGTTTATTGTGACATTATTAGACGAATTATAAAATAGTGGCTTAACAAGCTGAAAAGACACTAAGTATGTTTAACTTGCCATAATCAAGTCCTTGTGTATTTCCTGGGTTAATAATACAAAAAAAAAATACTTTATTTTGAGTACAAATAGAGAAAAATTTACACACAAATACTTTAAACCTTATCTTATTCATCTTTACGTTTTACAAAACTTCCTTGATAAACTTCATCATAATCGGTTCGTGAAAATGTAAGTTTACATATACTATTTTCAAAGGCATGAAACAAGACTCAAACAATGAAACTCTAAATGATATTCAAATCGGAAATCGACAGACCGGGACGCCGCGAGCTCGAAAACGGAACGTAAAGAGAAATCACTTGACACCAAAGTCGAAGATATATACAACTGGAGTTTTAGCGTCTTTTCCGCATTTCGCGGCGGAAAACTTCAGGAGCACGTGTCTCGGTTGCTACTGAAATGCTCGGAAGCACTGTTCTTTCGATAAATTGAACGTCTGGAACGTTTATTGTTCACACAAAATTGTACATACATTTAAAACTTATAAACTAATGTAACAACTAGCGGCCTTATCGCTGAATCTGTTTTTTTTTTAACTTACTCTTAAATGCCAGTAAGCGATTTAATTGCTCCTTCCTTGTTGACGTTCAATAGAGATAAGTATGTTTCTTTGAGTTCGTCCGAACAATGCAATGCCATCGCCGTTTGTTCGTGTGCGTAATTTGGTCGCCGACAGTTGTCGTTAGCGACAAATGTATAGTTTTAGATATTTTTATTTAAACTGGGTTGTTAAAATTTGCTTTTGTTAGTTTTTTTTCCTCGCCTAGTATAGGTATTAGTATCAGGTTTTGTAATTTGTGTTCGAGTAAAATATGATATTTCAAAATAAAAACAAATCTTTGTCATCGTCTAGGACAACATTTTCAAACGAATTAAATCAGTCTTCATTAAACTGGTGGCTTCTACGTGTTTTAGAAATGACACGAAAAGAAAATACACGTTTCACAATTTTACACGATGTTACCACGTTCATACACATTAACGAACGAACAAAAAAAAATACAGAGCTATTGCTTCTTTTTTTTTTTTTTTAATTTATTTAAAGGGCGTTGTCGCTCAGCGATCACATCGCCCTATGACCCACATAGTACACAAAAAATATACATAGACTAAATAAATAAAAACACAAAATTATCTTTTTAGGCCTAATTCTACTAACTTATACAAAACTTTAGCTTTATCGTACTCGGCGCTGGCCAGGATGCATTTACAAAACCTGATGTCAGTGATTTCGCTCCGATTAAACCATAGTCTCCTAAAGGCCTCGTTCCAAAGTATTATTCATATTACTACTAATAAATTTCTAGCTTAGAGTAGGTATCTATTCGTGATGTTGTTTTTGGAGTGATCCAGTAAGATGTTTTAGGATCCCGCGGTACCCTTCGCAAGCCCATCCCATAAATACGGGTTCAAAGCATGGTGATATTATTGTTAAAGTGTCTGCCAGACGTTTATTTGTTTAGGCAGACGTTTGACTGCCATATCTTGCGTAATTAAATGTATTAGGAAAGTACTTATCCATTGTAGGCACATGCCTCCCTTCGTGATTATGTACGAATCTCGTGTATCTAGGTAGGTGAGCCAACTTTGTGGCTTATGATATTTATTTCTCATAAGAAACAGAATTTCACATATACTTCAACTTTTATTTAGGTTACAGCAATGATGTGGTCTAAGATGGAGCTACGTAGAAGATATCTGTTCACTCTAGATTTACCCCCTCCCCTACTATTTATGCAGACGGTAAAATTATATATAACTATTTGGACTGAACTCATTAAACCCTATCTTAGGAATCCAAACAAGAGTTTATTATTTAAAAAAAAAATATCTGTGTATTTTTTGGTATTGGTTTAAAGATTAATTACATAAAAGAAAAGTTTAAAAGCTTAATTACTTACATAAAAGAAAAGTAATATTTAAACAATATAATTAAATGAAATAAATGTGTTTTTATGGACCATATAGTCTGATATAGACGATTTGATTGATGGTTTGATTGATAAACTAAGAACTCTTAGACCGAGTTGCCCCATAATCCCAGTTAAAATTACTTTAACCATAATCATGAAGTTTAGCCAGCATGTGTTATTCGGCATTTTGACCATACCGAAAATGGTGCAACACATTTTTTTTTTGCACTGCTTAACGGGAGTTTTAACTGCAGTTATGACTGTAGTTTAAAGTTAATCTAGATGGTGCAACCCGGCCTTACAATCTTACTTGGAGTTTTTTGCGTGACACTTGTTCGATTACTAAATTCGTCTTATCGTAAGCGACGATGTGGCGTCAAATATGGAAGAGGCAAATTTATTTTAAAAAAATCCTGTGCACTTTTCCCTTAAAAAACCGGGACCAACGGCGACAGCAGGCCAGTAAGAACCAATTGTGGAAATGATAACAGTCTTGGCCCATTGCAATTTATTTCAAGGCCTCAAAGTAACCGTTATTTTTGCAGCTCGTAAAAAGCCTTTAAAATGTAAGGCTTCGTCTAGACCGTAGAGAAGGCGCCAACGACAATTGCCAGCCAGTTACTATTGCCATAACAATGGTGACTTGTTTTCAGCTAGAGACCGAATGCGGCACAGTCTAATACGATATTTTGAACATTGATTTACTATGTTTCACGACATCTCACTTACTTACTTTAGAGCATAAAAAAATCATTAACATCATATTTATTTAGTGAACGTCGATATATAGTCAGCTTAGATATATACACACAGCTTATGAAACTGCTTATGATATTTTATTACTGATGAGAATTATTTTTCCTTTTTTAAATTAAATATGCGTCTAAATGATGAGTAAAAAAAAGTGAATTATACTGATTTTAAGTGATAGTTTATTCTTTTGTTTTGTTTATTCTTGTAAGACTGATACTAGAAAATCCTTAAGAAACCCTATTTCGAAGAATTTGAGAATAAATATTCAGGTTATAAAGCAGATAATACCAATACACAAACTGATTGGCAAATGACCACCAAACTCTTAAAATATGTAAATTTCAAATAAGTAAACAAAAGGGAAAACGGTTTTTTTATCTCTAGGTTTCAGTGCGTCCGTTCTTTCAGGCCAGTCGAGTGGAAGGCCTATAATTCCTTCCAGTTAAGGGACGTTTTGGTGCGTTTCCGGGACAGAGAATAATTTCTCATTTTTAGAGAGCCTCTCTAATTTTATCTGATAATTTCAGAGCACGAGGCGCTATTCCGAAGTGATTCAGGTCAACCTTGTTATGCTCGGAATAGGGTCAGATAATAAATTGTGGTTATTTTTCTGATGAGGGCATAAATCATTTCGGAACGCAATTTATTTGTGATTTTATTTTACAGTTGCTGTTACAGTTGTCTGCTTACTAATAAACACTCACTACCGGGTCCCTTGGCACTGACAAGGGACCGAGAAAAATGGCAAAAACAAATGGTTGTTATTATAATTATCTAACAGTGAGTAATCCAAGACTGGTATATATTACTTTAAAATTAATTACTATAATTATAGATAATGCTTACTTACTAGCAATATAGTCTTGATGTGAAATAACGACAAACAAACTAACAGACACATAAGTACGGTGCAAAATTACTCAAAATATATTCCTTGTGATTTGAAAAAAAAAACACTATATTCGTGTACTTTTATTAAATGACATCCAATGAAAGTATACATCAGAACGCGTTATAAAGCGTCCGCACGACACGTGCGCCGAACGGCCCGTTCATACATAATGCACGCGGACCGAACGCACGACAATATGACTCGGTATTTCATAAAATGGGGAGATGCGTTATTATGCCAGCTGGCTTTTGTGATAGGATTATATATTTTTTATTACTTACGCTAAAATGTATGCTAAAATAGAATACAAGAAATATAGTATATTAGAATAAGAATTATTTTATATATTTATTTTACTAATAAAAATGCTGGTAATTACAAATTTTACCGAAAATACCAATTCAATCAAGAAAAGTGATTTCCTGGCACGTGTTAATAGTATCAAAACACGCGATGTTCGTGCTCCACGAATCACATCTAACAGTGTGAGCAATAAAAAATATTTAAATCTACCCAAAACAAATATAAAAATATCTATTTACTTCTGATGTTGCTAACTGCGACTTCGATCGCGTGAACATAATAAAGTATCCTATGCCCGTCTTTGTGATATAAGTAACTCCTTCTCAAATCCGGTCCGTTCAGCCGTTTAGCCGTGATAACGCGACCAACATCCAGATAAAGACAAAGTTACTTCCTATATGATCCGCTAGGTGGCGTTGATCCATTTTTGTGCATTTTTTGACGTTTTGTATGTACTGACAGTTGTAATGTAAGGAGTTCTGAATCGCGCAAGCGAAGTTTTTTCCTCTAGATGAACGTATTCATCTTCATGATTATTTCGAAGCTTTATTAGTCCTGATACGACTGCGGCTATATTCCTCTGAATTATAATATTAGTTAGGATGCTAACAGGCTATAATTTGACGACTGCTACTCTATAAAAGCTGTCTAAGTGATGTGTCTATTTGTGTTTTTTTTACTTTAGTATCAGTTTTGTAGTTAAATTAACCAAAAATTACAAGCATCGTTAAAGTAACTAACACTATAATGGAGAATAGCCGCAGTCATACCTAATTAAATGCTGTCAAGTTTTGCTCAACTAAACTTAAATTGTGATTGATATAATGAGATAACCCATCTTTCTTCATCTCAGTGGCAAGGCGCGTCGCCGCGTTCGCGGACGCACCTGCGTACCGGTTATGAGATATTGGATTTTGTTGATATTTGCTGACACCGGCCTCAAAACTGAGTAGTTTCTTGATGTTATGTCCTCTTTTTAACTTACTTTTTTTGTAGATTTTTAAATTCATGATTTTCTAATTTTAGGTTAGGTTAGGTTTTAGGAAGCCATCTTTGAAAAGATGCGTCCTAAATAGCGTTACCAGTACAAGTCACGAAAAGCGGACGGTTTGTGGCGTTCGGTTTTGCTATCTGAGGTGATCTTATAATTCTGATAGACGATAAGGCGCGCTTTCTAAAGTTTAAAATTGCACGTATAAAGTGAGCTAGCAAAAGCTGTGTTTTATAAAATCGAGTATAATATTCATTGACGAAATAATAAATAAACAGGGAACTTCTATACACCCCTTTTTCAATCTTTATATTTTCGGACGCAGTGGAGTAAAACAGACACTTGACCGTCGAAACATAGTCATCCAAATATATAGATATAATATATCTTATAAATAGGGATTTGGGAATTTGGATTTGCGTAAAAAAAAAAAACTGATACATACTTTTAATTACCTACTTAAAGCATATTCTATAAATTGTCGAGCTTGTACGGTATTTTTTTTCAATAATTAGTACCACCAAGTTAAAAGTAGGTAAAATGTACCCGACAAGTATAAATTTCCATAATGACCCTCTTCCCTCCGAAGTAGAGCCTCGTCATAAATTAATGTAAATGTCATCAATTACAAAGATTATTTAATTTATTAATGTAAATGATATTATTTCAATTTGTGGAAGATTTGGTCTTACTTTTATGATTGGTGTATTCCTCATCATTGCCATCATCAGACCTATATCACCCTATACAAAAAAATGTTTTGTAAAAAATACTATACCCTAGACGAATTTTTGACAGATAAGACAATTATGGAATAGATTGACCCGCTCCGCACGATATTGCGATAAATGTATAGTGAGTATTGAGTAATGAGGGTAAAAATCAAGCGTTCGACTATGGCAGTACCGACTTCCTGTGACTGCAAAAAAAATGGTTTGGGTAGAAGTCGGGCTTCTAACCATAGTTTATGACGTGAACTCTATGACGAAAAGAACTCCAACATCAATGTCAGACAGATAATATCAGTACTGCGTTGCGCACGCCCCCCTACCTCCCCACCGCTTCTCATGTTATCGACGTAGTATATTTTTATCCTAGCGCTGAGATGCCCGACACGGCAATATAAGCATTGTTTCCGTAACTCACATAACCTCCGTGCTAAACATTTCCAAAGTACATTAACTTTGTCTTAATTTCATATCTGACATGAGACCCCGCCAGACCGATTAGACGTTCATCGAATTCACAACAAAAAAGGTTTTAAAATGACTTAACCTACATTAGGATAGTAATTGGTGAATAGAACACCTACTGCGGGCTTTTGTTTTGGTGCTAACCAGCCACAGTCGGCCCATTGTATCTTGTTTTGTAGTGTTAATGCGAGTGTATTCAGTTTTGTATTGTTTAACTAGCTAGCGATTAATATTGTGAAACTATGCTGAAGTTGCGGCGACGCGGATACTGTACAAATTTCAGTGTTATGTTGAGTCGATACATAGTTAGAATATACTTCATTTATTATGCTGTGTAAGTTGTTGGTATACAAAAACCGTGCATCACAATAATATTATAAATGCGAAAGCTTGTGTGTAACTGTGCGACTTGTGTTTTTAACTAGATGAAGAGACGAGCAAGTCACTCGCTTGATGGTAAACGTCACGTGCTTGCCCATAACGTTTGAGTGCCAGAGTGCCGCCCACAATTATATTAGGGTACCGTGATATAAGAATTTAAATCTCTTAAAGCCGCGTAGTCTCTCTTGAAACATTGTGTTAATCTGAAACTTTGTAACACTTTGCATGTATGGCTGTTGAATAACTGGCAAAGGTACTGAACTGAAACTACTTCCCCATGCGGCATCTGCAAAACAGTTCTACTACAACAGAATGGCTGAACGAAATTGAATAGTATTCAGTGTAGATATAAAATCTTAAACTAATAATTATAAGAACAACAGCGAGTGGAAACGCCGGACGCAGTTAGTGCTTCATAAAATGTATCTAATAGCTTCTAGATTTCGCAGAAACTCGCTAACTCAAGTTAATGCTAAGTAAGATAACTAAGTAACATCATTATCGGCGTCCCGGACATCGGTCGTGCGAAACTTCTAGTAATATTTTTTTGGAAATACTCATCCCATTTTGATAAAACTTGGTAAATATATTATATTTATATCGGCGTTATGGTTAAACCATTTTTTTACCGGCCACTTCTTTTTTTAAACTAAACAAACATTGCCATTCAGCGTGGTAATGCCGCCAGCATGCTGGCTACGCTGCCAACTGGTAGTGGGATTGGGCATTCGGATTATCTTTAGACATTCAATGGTTTCTGGGTAAGGCAACTGTCCGTTTTGTATAGTAAGTAGCTTTTTTTTGGTTAAAATAATAAAGTCATTTGCTGAGTTATAAAAAATATCGTGTTTTTACAATGTCATAAATATCGTTACAAACATTCATATTGCAATTGTTTAATCATGTTTAATCTAGTGGAAAATAGTGCCAGAAAAATTTGGTTAGTACGTGTACGTTTGTCTGAAAATGACTGATGTCCGGGGCCGCAGCAACTAGACACAAGCGTGTGTGAGTTCTAAGTATCGGCTTTGTTTACGGTGTTACTTAGCTCAGCCTGAGGTTGATATACAGCTTACTTAGCTGGCTGCGCGGTTTTTCGGCAAATAAAATTTTTACAAACCACTTCAGTGTTCACAGTAAAAAACAGATAGTACTATTAACACTTCGTGGAGTCCTCTCTCTCGTGTCCACGACTAAAGTCGACGTTTGATCGATACACTGAAGATCGAACGCCTCTCTTGATGGATGACTTTATTAAATTCAGGGTTTGCACTCAATATCCGCCCGGAGTTATTACCTGTCAACTCGGTACACATTTTACAGATTTGTAAAAAAAGGGGATTTTTGCAGCAAAAGAAGAGATAGCTAGTCTATTTCGTTATATTCGTATTCGTTTGATTCGTGTTCTCAGATTGAAACAATTCACTAAAACATTTGATTCTGATCTGCGATCTGATTCTAGAGCAAGCCTGAGTGTTACTCATTACTTCCATTTCCGTCTTAATTAAGCCACCAATCTCCTCCACCACTATTTCTTCACTCAAACTCACTCTTCACTATCTACTTCTTGAGGACAAGGCCCCTGAAGCTCCTCAAATTTCTAGCAGAGAACGTACGGATAGAGCCGAAAATAAATAATTTCAAACAAAAACGCATCGGCAATCCAATTCCACCCACGTTAGACCACACATCCTTACATCAAGAAATTACGTCTAAAGCCCGACTGCACACTTTAGGCAAGATAGCCCAAGACCATAAATATCGGTCTACATACGAAGAAACCTGAACCGCCTTTCATTTGAGCTTATCTAAATACTCCACCAACAAACCTTTTCTAAACAATTATTTAGTACTCAACCCAGTTATAGTCTTCCTAGACCTAATATTAACATTATCTAATCAATTGTAAATACAGAGTATAATTAAAATAAATATTAGGTAGGAAGGTAAATAGGTTATACTATGTATTAAAGAGAAGGGTCGTAACTTGTCTCGCAGAGATCCCAGCACAGCCAAAGGTAGCTGTTTTGATAGGCAAGTAATACGAGGTACCTTAGCGCGAGTGTTCCTGAGGAATGTAGCAAAACTACTACTAAGATGGGTATTAGAACGTACACAAATAAGGTTTTCTGGAGGTCCTAACTCCTGCATTAAGAGAAAACTCTAGCGTTTACTAATGACACACGTTTGCATGTATGGTGCGCGCCTTCGTAATTTTTCCGGATTATACAGCATCGGGAAATTTCACCGGTAGTGTGCAGTCCGGAATCACAAGCCGAAGCCTTCTTTGATCTAAAGCGATCCCTTCTGCCCTTAATTTTGTTTATGGTTGGATTAAAAAGGACGTTCTTTGTGATTTTTCTTAAGTTGGCGGTCCGAAGGGACGGACGCTGTAAATATTTTTCTTTAGTGAATGTTTAATATAATGGCGGAGAGCTCTTCTCGCATTTTAGGCAAACTTTTTACAATTTATACAAGACTAGCTGATACCCGCGACTTCGTACACTCAGGTTTAGGCTAAACTCAGAACTGTGACTTGGACATTGTGCTCTCACCGACAAGATTCGTATCTTTTTTAAACCAGTTGTGCTCACCAACTTCGATCACACTTAATATCGGGTGAACTGTGAACTGTGGTCAAACGGTTAGCCAGTCAACTTCAATATCATAAAGTGATATTCACAACCTATTTTTTTATGCAACTAATTGAGGAAGCGAGCACGAGACGCCTGATGGTTAGCGCATAACAGATAAGTGTCAACCGGAACCTGTACCATGTTTTCGTTCATATTTGGCCAATTACCATCATTTGAAAGTTTTTAATTTTAGAATGCGATCGAGTGAGTTATTCTCGATCAGAATTAAGAACTACATGTAGACAGATCAACGAGTGGGTATAAAGTAGCGCTAATGTTAACATCGAGAATCAGCAACTTTATAGACGTCAGTCTATGAAAATAAACGTGATTTGCCTTTACTGTACTATTTTTGTCAAATCACTAGAGAAATAACAGGGATGAAAACATCTTTAAAAGTTTCAAAGTTGATTTCCTATTCTAAAACTCCTTTCTGATCACTCGACATAAATAACCCTTTTAAATCAGCTCGTTATTTCTAGAGCACTTTAATGAAACACACATAAATAGCCTGAAGTATCGAAGTACTGAAACAACTGAAGTACAGAAATAACTCCACTCGAACTGCATTACCGCACCATTTGGGGTGCTGCTGCATTATACGTATTACGCATTTGTATGATACGTAAAATTAATATGAAAGTATTCATTATTACATGTATATTTAATATAATATCACTTTCTGAATTAACACCCACAAGCTCGACCGCCGACATTGTGAAAGTCGCGGGCAACCGGTGTTAGCAAGTGGCAAGTCGGTCGGTGTGGCGTTCTAAGGGGGAGGCCTTTGTTCAGCAGTGGACGTCTTCCGGCTGATGATGATGGTGATATGAATTATTGTAATAAAACTGAGTCTATAATACCCAATCTGTAGCGGTTTTCCGCTGCAATGTCGCAATCAGCACAATAGGAACAAGATATCAATTATAAATGATTAAATCTACATTTGGGTGGCTGCCATTGTCTGTCTGTCATTTTACGTATCAAAAATCATATAAAATAATGATACGGATAAATCGTATCAAACAGAAACGGTTATCCGATGCAGGAGTATCGTTAGGGTTCGTTGCATTCTCTTTCCTCCAGTGTTTAAGAACATCCATCAAGTTATCCACAATATCTGGCGGGTGGGCTTTCGATCGAGTGGGATCGATTTGTAAATGAATAATTTATTGTTTGTTAAGGCTGGCTCGGTGTTGATTCAGTTTCGATTCGATTTGGTAATTTTGTTGGCAGAATGAATAAGATGGTAGGTTGGTTTATTTTCGTTTCCTAATTTCGAATCCGTTGAACTTGATATTGGAATTATCTTGCTAGATTTTAAATTTAAATATAACGCAAAGAATATTAAATGTGTAGAATATTAAATGCACACTAATACTTTTTTATTATTTATCAAGCTGTTATAATTTTCATCCAAAACCCTACAATATATTATGTGTATTTATCTGTTTGTTTTTGGCATATGGAAAAGGTACCAAATGTGAGTGGTCACACGAAAAAGGACCTGTTGGTGATGAAAATTAGCAAATTATTGGTATCTCTACCACCGGCGGGTGCGCTGGTTCCTTTTCTATTTCTGGAGTATTTTGTGTGAGGTTATATTGAGGAACACTGAAAGCCTGGTTTTATGACTTTCTTATGAAAAAGGATAGTACGTACCAATTCAGCGTCCTGTTAGCAGAAAATCCTGCAGATGTTTTGGTGGGCTGCGCCGGCACAATGGCGGCGTGGCCAGCACGTGCAAATCCAAAGGAAACTGTGCACAGGCACTGCACTGAAGCGAGTGACCACTCGAAAACTGCGTATTTTTGATGGTTTTTGGGTTTCTTGATTATATTTTTCTGAATCGTGGAGTAATTACAATAATATTATATTTTTTTATATAAGGGCGCTCGCAGTCTGAAGCGGGTTGACGAAAAACTGAAGTTTGCGAGCTTGAGTTTCGCAAACTAGATGTGTGAGTTTTAAATATATCCTACTTGTAGTTCAAAAAAACCACCTATCGAAAATCGGACATGATTTTTTGTTGATTTTGATTCTTTACACATTCCTATTTATTTTGGTCCAAACAGATTATTGTTAAGTAGTATCGTTTTTTTTAAAATAAATTTCCAATCTAAACTTTAAACTCAATTTTCTCGAAATCAATACCCTATACAAGGTCCCTTTTCGTCTTTTGTTTGTTCTTTTCGTCTTTTTTGTCGTGTGACCACACACAAACTGGAATTCGATTTATATTTCAAAATAGTACTTCTTGTTTACCATGATTTTGTAAATTGTACAAACATTCGAAAAAGTTCAAGGCTTTTATTATTTAAAGTCCATTTTTGTTTTAGAGATTTCTATTGTATTGCAGTGTGATCACTGTATAAGCAGGATAAAAGATATAACGCAGTCAGCAGAGAATGAAACGTGTATTGCAAAGATCAGAATAATTACCATAATAATATGACCTGTGTGAGTAAAGTTAGAATATCCAGTTCAACAAGTACGCACGTATTTGTATGTACGTTGCAGAAAGCGCGGCGAGCCGCTACACCGCTGATTTACGATACGATACATTATAACGAGCGGACGGTCATAATTCAGAATAGGACTCCTTTGGTGATTTAAACTTATAGTTCAGTTCAAAGTTACATTTTAGCAAGGATCATGTTGAACGATTTACGAAGCGAAAAATATTTCATGTGATTTGTATACGTTTTAATTGTACAATTCGTCTACCTATTAAACAGTATTAATTGTTTTACTCCAGAAGGGTGCCTAATAAACAAAATAGAAAACAGACTTTGAACTAATATACCGACCAAAAACTAAGTTTAATTCTCACCTCAATACAAACAAAACAATGCACCATTAAACTTCCGTATCCGTGTCGAAGCTCCTGAAAGTTATAGAGGCGCGAAAACCGTGTCTTGCCCGCCCGCCCCCGGCGGCGGTGCGTCGATGCGTCGGGATGCAGGCTGGGCGGCCGGCGGCAGGCGGCAGGCGGCAGGCGGCAGGCGTCGCGCGGTAGTCGACCGGCGGCCGCGGCGCGCGTCAGTCGCGGTATGTGACGCGCTCCGAAGCCATGACGGAGGCGGCGGCCAGGCCCCGGCCTCCGCCGCCGCGCAAGCCGGAGTCTCTCGCGCTGGCGTACGGACCGCGCGTCCGCGAGGACCCCCCGCCACCTGCTCCCGACCCTAACCCCACCAGGCCGAAGCCGACTCCGCTCAGAGACGACTTCGACTCGTTCAGCCCGTACGCACCTGTGACGGCGGCGCGGCGCCGGCCCGCGAGCGTGGTGGCGCCGCGGGCGAGCCACCAGCTGGCGCGGCGGCCGCACTCCCTCGGGTCCGAGTGGCCGCCGGTGCCCCTCCTGGCGCCGGTCCCGCGCCGCCCGCGCCCTCAGCTCGTCTCCACGCTGCCCCGCTCGGGCTACACGCTGCCGTCCTCCAGAAGTGATTATCAGTTGCAAAGACCCGCCATCATGACGAACGGTTACGGTGCTGTGCCGCCGTCGACGTCGCGCCGGCTGTCTTTACCCGGTGGAGTTCAAAACCCGCCGAAGACGTCGGCGACATTCCACGGGCTATCCGCCTTAATGGGCGGGCCGCCCTCGCTGGGCACGCCCGGCACGCCCAGCACGCCGGCTGCCGTGCGCGAAGCGGTGCGTCACCTCCTCATGCAGCCGAGGAACGGTTTCCCCATCATGGACCACAAGCTGTCCCTGTTCATCGAGATATTGGACGCGCAGGAGCGGTTCTCACAGGTGCGGTTCCTTTCCCTTATTGGATTCTCGGAAGTCGAAAGTTTCTATAGTAAAGTGCGCGTGCAATATCCCAGTCGTAACTCCGGCTCGCCGCCGGAGAGGATATTGGACGTAATGCGTAGAGTTATTGCGCTCCCCCGCCCGCGGGCCAAACAAACTTCGTAAACAAAAAGCGGATTTGTGTACGCAAAGTAATTTAATTCTAATAAAAGGCGCTCGCGTCGATTATGACTCGACTCGATCTAAAGGAGTTACCGACTCGATAGGTTATAAATTCGTTTGGTGTTGTAAGGATAATGTAAATTTTCTCCATGTGGAGAGGAACGAAGTTAAGAGCTTTAAGAAGTTGTGTCGTGTCTTCGTGAAGGCTTCGCGAGTTTATAATGTTTACAAGAGTTTATTGAATAATCCATTCGAGAGACGCGGGCGGCTACGGCGCTCGTACAGCACAAACACTTTAAAGTTTCATGTGTCAAATGGTTTGGTACCAAACTTGTTTAATTTGATTGACGTAGATTTCTCCATCATGTTCTTATATGATACACTTTCTTGATTATATGCAACATTTTGAATTATAGTAATATGAGATCTACTTGCCTAATCATTCATTTTGCAAAGAAGTAGGCAAGTTTATTTGTGTTAATACAATTAGACGCCCGACAAAACGGTAACTTTGTTTATCATATTACTTATATTCCTAAGGTTTACCTTCAAAAATGATGTTTCGAATTCCGAGTCAATAACGTATTATGTGACATATATTATTTAACAAAATATTAGAGAATGCAGTCAAATACTTTTTTCATCGTCAGTTTACCTGTGGGGTGCTATTCTCCACATTGATACCTCATTTATTGAAATTGGCTAAATCATTGAGTCTGTAAGTGAGCATACAGACATACACACAACCTAACTACAATACCCTCTTTTTGGCTTCGTTGTTGTCGGGTAAAAAGAGATGTTTATTTTTATAATCGTGCACCTCCACGCGCTTCTAACAACAAATTTGACACTAATACATTCATACAATTTCACTAACCACCATGGTATCTATATTTGAGAAATCTACTGTTTGGTATGGTGTCTACAGCAACACGCTGCACTCAGAGCACATGCATATTATAATCGTGCAGATACATTTACTGAATAAATACTGCGAAAAAATATTTTTATGTAATGTGCTTTTAAATGTAAAAAAACATAGTAATCATAGAAAATATAGACAGTAAAAAAATTAAGAACATAGTTAAAGACAATCAGAAGAAAAAAATACATCTAATATAAATAAATCAAGAAAACAAACATTAGTAGGTCGAGAAAAACCTGTAACGAGGAAAAGATCCGATCCCATAGAGTAGTTCTGTTAAAACATGACATCTATGATTATTTCGTATCCAGAGGATGCGAAGAATGCGATGCGATCCAGAGGAAGGATCCTTGTTCTTATCAAAACAACACATTAAAAAAAAGCTATTCCATAAATTTTGTCGAGAAGGAATGTCATTTTCTATACTGGTGTTTCCTGCAAACATCGACATCCAGTGTTGAACACGAAGTAAAGAGTTTTGCTATGAAGTACAACGATATCCCGGAACACGTTTATCGCAGTATAAAGTCTTCGAGGTATATATATGTAACTATTTTAAATATATATATAAAACTAACTGTTATCCGAGACTTCGCGTGCACATAAAAAAGTATCTTATGTCCATCTTTGTCATTATACAATAACTCATTTTCTATCTAGATCCGCTCAGTCGTTTAGCCGAGCAATCGCGACAAACAGAGAGACAGAGCTACTTTCGCTTTTAGTATTAGCTAGAACGATACGATAACATTCATTTTAACGCTATTGTCTATGCGTCTCTTTCGTCGTTACACGAATTAAACCGGAAATATCAAACAATAAACACAAATGAATACGCGATCGAGCTCAAAACCAATTAAGTTTAATCAATTGATCAATTAGACCGAAATTAAGTTTCGTTTTAATATAATTCTGAAAATTCTGAAATACTGAAATAACATCCGTTTGACACGGATACAGAATTCAATTAAAAAGTATGATTTTGAAATACCGACTCCGGGCTGTCCACTCTCGACGAAATATCCCGATGGTATAATCTGCACAATTCACGAAGTAGCGCGCCGCGTTTAAATATATAGTGCCAGTACAAAATAAATATATACAGAAGGCCGGCTCGATACCATACTCGATAATGAGCAGAAGAGGGCGCAAGCCACAGATCACACTAGAAACCGCATTACGAGATTCGTTGTTCCTACACAAAGTCACCAAAGTTTGAGGAAGGCGCGGGTCGCGGGGAGTGCGACCAAGCGTTCTCATTGGCTATTTTAAGGTTACGCCTACTCGTGCCTAGCGATGAACCAATCAGAGTAATTTTTTATAAGTGTATTCAGACTGATGCGTGGTGCGCTTCGAGCTTCCTGAATGCAGAATCTAGACGCACTCACACATAGACGCGCGAGGTCTGCGCACGCACCTCGATCTCGGTTCAAGCCGGTTGGACACCAATCGCAAGAACCTTTGCTTTGGCACAGTAATTATTGTTTTGTATGATAATTGTGATAATTTACAGTAAATAAACAATCTTATCAGAATTAATGTTGTGTATTTAGTTGATGGAAAAGTTTAGTTAATGTTGTTATTGAACAGAATTAAATTGACGTTTTTTAATTATACTTTTTAAACAAAGATTTAGAGAAAAAAGTGCAAAATGGCAAATGATAGTTTTGGTAAGTGTATTTTCAGAATAACAAGATTTATTTATTATTAATTTTATTTATTAAATTTAGTCATCCAACGAACATTGTAGGTTACGGTAAGTGTAGGTAATTAAAATCAAGGTCGGCTGGAGCTGGCCTTCTGAGTCTATTTATTTTGTGGTATATAGTCTCGGGGTGTCTAAGCGAGAGTGTACAGCTACAGTGAGGGTTAAAAGAAGTGGGGTAGCTCCCACCCCCTCTAGCTATTGTAGGGTTAAAATTCATGGCGCTCTCTTGACCCGCTTTGGAAGGAGGCTTTTGTTTCGATATGAAAAATTAATGAAACACTGAAAATGTAAAATGGAGACCTGAAAGAATTACTTACCGAGTTCGCGGAACGCCGCTCGCTTGACCTTCCACATCGGAATATCATTCTCGTATTGTTTTTTGATTTTTTTACTCGTTTTGATTAGTATTCGTTTCTTTATGCTGAGTGGATATTAGAATTTGAATACCCAAACGTTTGAGAGCTGCAACCACGCTCTATTGTTATTAATACTTGCTGTGCCTCGTGGCTTATCCCGCTGTCTAACGGTTAACTTAAAAAGTAGCCTGAATTATAATCTAAAGGTCTCGTTCATTGTCAGCAACTAAAGCCCTAAGTAAACTAATCGCCGGCTTAGATAAATATCGAAGTAGCGTTACGTCATATAAAGTAACAAAAACTTGTAACTTGGGACAATTAGTACTACTCGGAAAGTAGGTAACCGACACTTGACTTTTAGATGATGAATGAAGCCTTGAGAAACATTAAAGCATCCAAATGTCAATATCAAATTCTCTCGGAGTTGATGAGAACAAAATTGTATATTCAAAGTTAAGCTTTTGTATTTGTAAAAAATAAGTTCGTATAGGGCAAGTGGCTAGCCTGTTATCAGAGTTTTAGGCCGGCTGAGAGCCTCTGACATGGCTTGTCGGTTATTGTTATAAGACAAACAACCGGGGCATACAATAAATTTAACGTGTCAATCGACCTACGAGTATGGTAGCGGTCAGTTGTAAATGCCACATGCGGTCACCCATTTGAAACTGACGGAGTCGTCCGTTACTATTGGTGATTAATATTATGGCTGTAGTAGTTATATTGTGAAAAAGAATATGATGATAGTTTTTAATTGCCTAGAAAAATGATCGTTGAGCCATGAAGGGAACTCTAAACTTTGACATACGAGAAAAAGAAATCAATAAAACTACTTTAAAGAAAAATACACTTACAAGCAACTTTCAAACTTTACAACATATTAAGCGGAATTCGTAAATCCAAGTTTTAATACACTAACTTGGAAACATCGTGGCTCTACGGCGTAGCAACGTAGCGTCGTAGCATATGCTACGAATAGGCTATAACTATTTTGCCCGACGTCAATGTCTACGAATCCTCGTAGACGCCGGCTTCTAGCTCGAATCTCGTAAGCGACACTTTTATATTATGTAGGTACCTTGTGTGTGTCAGAAGTAATATCAATATGAAAGTTTGGATGTTTGTTGGTCTGTCACTGTAGTGCATATTACGTGGTTCGACTAGGATTTTTTGCAATAGATCACCGATTTTAGGCGACGGCTGATACAGTCAGTCTTCGGATGGGTGACCGAGAGTGACATTCACAACTGAGCGCTACCGTCAGTCAGATAAGACGTTTAACTGTAGGTTTTGGTTGTTTGTCTTATTACAAAAACAGCTAAGCCTCAGAGGCCTTCAGGTGACTTAAAAACTCTGACATCATGGATAGCCACTCAGCCTGTACGAACTTACTTAATATTAAATATATATATATATATATATAGAATATACAGTTTCTTATTGTAATATTTAAATCTGGCGCTATTTAAAGGAAATACTGAAAGCTTGACTTAAACGCTAGAACTACAAGTCCACGTCGAACTAAGACCTCAATACACATACAAACACTGATTTGTTCAATCATGTAGACAATCAATTGCGTGAATTATTAATATATTTCTAAATATACATTTATATGAATATAATTTTAGTGGCACTATGTTCTAAGTCTGCTTCGTCTTCGACCACATCATCGCTTTCCGACGGGCGAGTTAAACTCAAACTAAAACTAAAACTAAAACTCCAATCTCAAACGCGGAGCTCTTGGACGGACCCGGAGCGGTCGAGCCGGTCTACGTAATTGATACGCTATTTAACAAGTAACATCATTAACCGAAAAACAAAATACCCTTCGACAAAATGGATGGAAAGACCTATGGCCTATGGGACCTATAGGACCTATGGCACTCCGGACGTAAAGACGAATCCAATGACACCTCGTCTGTCAAATTCGGCCAAGCCGTTAAGGCTGTAGCACGTCTTATAGAAACACATAAATATACTTACTGAGGTAGTTGATTCAGTAGTGGTAGTTTACTACTACGGTACTAATTACTTTAGTATGGAGTATGTACTCACATACTAACACATACACGCATGTAAATTTGTATGTTTGTGTGTTAAACGGCTTGACCGATACGCAGAGTTTAATAATAATCTTTGTTTCTATTTGGTCTGCGGTCCGTGGTTATCAAGTCAGGGGTCAAAATTGCCTGCAATATTATTTTTACTAAGTTGATATGCATAAGCCGTGTTGTGGTGTCGGGCAAACCCGCAGAGCTCCTCAAATAAACTATTTTTCTCAGGTGTCGTATGAAGATATGGGTGTCAAAGTTGTATATAGTAATATTGAGAATCTCGTCACGTAACGAGACGCAAACTTGTATTTTCGACTCTATTGTATACACAGGTGTATACAAACTCTCCAATTTCGAAGAATTCTCGCTCTTTTCTTGAAATAACGTAGATTTTCTGCTCCGTTTCACGTAAATGCTGAAAATTGGAAAGTAACACAATTTCGGTTTCACTTAAGAGCTCTTTGCCGCAATACGCGTTCTCTCGCTCGCACATTCAACATGTTGAGTAATTACAATTACTGAAAGTGATATTAAATAATACTGAACTCAATATCGACAGATGAATAAAACATAGGACACGTATAGCTTCATTATTATCAACATAAGCCAGAAGACGTCCTGAACAAAGACCTGCCCATTAGGGGAGGCGGTTCCATGATCACCACGATAGGCAGGTGGCATGGGGATCGCAGAATGTTCACTTTTTATTCAGAGGTTTTCTTTTTGTTTCGTCTTCTGGTGGTTCTGGTCTCAGTTTTAGGACATGACCTTAATACCATTTAGACCATTTAGACAAAATAATAAACTAGTTACACCGTTATAAGAAAAACAGAATACCCGACTGCAAAATGTAGCCTATGAAATTCCGAACTTAAATGACACCTCCCTTGTCAAAATCGTTCAAGCCGTTTACGCTACAGGACGTCATATAGGAGCATACAAACATACTCACATACTCACCATACACATAAAAAAATTACTCTCCTTCTTGGGCAGTCGGGTAATAAGCTCAGCCCCACTAAATTATTGTAAACAACACCTTTTATTTTAATAAATCAGGAATACTCAGGTTACATTGAGTCGGTTATTCCGACTATAATTTCGATCACATTTGGTGACCTTTACCTTTACCTTTTAACGTGAGTATTCCCCTTTTTATTTAAAAAAAAATGTATCAAAACACGTCAGTTTTCATAGTAAGCAACACCTGTTGTTTTCTAATGCAATATTTTAAGTAATAGTCGACATCGGCGTCGATTCTGACAATCCACGCACTAAACTAAACCAATTTAACAGGACTACAATTATCTGCATCTAAATACACTCAATATGTGGGAAAAGCATGGCAACAATTTAAAAGCCGTCAATTTTAGTTTACCTTAGAAAACAGTTCAACAGAATCGACGTCATTATGTCTGTAATTTGATCTCATCTCATATCCAATGAGACACATAATCTCGTTTGCACCAGAATAGGACCTCGGCTAATGTCAGTACTTTTTACTTCCCTTGAATCCCACAAAAGATAAACGTAACTTCTTTTAAACATTTTTTTAAATCTTTTATAACTTTTTTTTTGTTTCTGTTTATCTTGATACAATATATACATTAACTACCAGCTAAATGTTTCAAAGTGTCAGGGATGCCCAACACCCAGACCCAGAGTAGATATCTGCCCGGCCGTGAATCGAACCTGGGACCTCCTACTCGTAAGGCAGACGCTATACCAACTAAGCCAGGAGAGTCGCCGAAGTCTTTTTAAGATCTTGCCTTTCCTCTTATTCAAATTGCAAACGTAATAAGTAGTTGTGTCTAATATAGTTAATAGTTGTATTATTTTATTCATAGTGTGAAGTTCACCCTTCGCTTCAGTAATTTATTTAAGAGGCCGCCTGTTACGGATTCATCCTTTATGCGCACTTAAATAACATCCGGTCGATGACCCCGGCGCTCTTGAACACACTTCACGTATATTTGGGTACGGACATAGATTTAATAACAGTTACATGTAACTTTTAAACTTACGCGATTTGAACACATAATTTAATGTTAGCAGGACTATTTTAGTTTTTTTTTAACGGGCAAGTGCCTTTATTAACTAAGCAAAATACATACAAACGACAACTACCTAAACTACTTAGCCTACTACATAAAAGTAACAGTTGGATTATCCAGAGACCATTAAAGGTCTATAGATAATCCAAATTTTCAAGCCCACTACCAGCCGGCAGCCTACCTTATCCTGGCGGTATTACCACGCTGAATCACAATGCTATTCCAGTTATAAATACGTCGACGTAAATAAATATATAAATAAAACGAAACAAAAAAAAAAAGTTATATATCTGTTATATGGTATTATTTAAAATAATATGATATATATATAATAATCCTAACTAATATTATAAACGCGAATGCAACTCTGTCTCTCCGACTCTGTCTGTCTCTCTGTCTGGGTGTTTGTCGCGTTATTGCGGCTAAACGGCTCAACAGATCGACCTGAATTTTTGCACAGATATAGCTTAAGAGTGGGAGACGGTTGTAGGCTACTTTTTTGTGTAGGTCCATGCGAACGAAGTCGCGGGTAACAGCTAGTATGTTTTGTTTTAATAAAACGGGAATAGCCACGTTAAATTGAGTCGGTTATTCCGACTATAGTTTCGATCACATTCGGTGACCTGAACAAAATATATCAAAACCATCTCAGTTTTCGTAGCTAATATGTTATATAAATGAAATAGTTTTAGCGAGGTTAAGTCCTGACAACAAACAATAACAGTTAATCTAAATACCTAATGTTGTACCATTATTGTGATTATGCTCTGTGGTTGTATTATGCCCTGTGCAGTATTTGTTTAAAAATAAACAACCAAACAGTCATATTTACGAACGCTGCCTTATTCGGGGATACTGTGAAACTTCCGATTCCCTGGGTCAAAAAAGGAAACTTTGTAATTTTCATCATTTGTTTGTTACCTCTGGAAATACTGAACCGATCTGAAAACTCCTTCACTGATTGTCAGAACACTATTTGAACACTATTTATCACGCGAAAACGCGGGCAAAAGCTGCTTCAGTAAAAATTAAAAAGTTCTCTTAGGTATAATAAAATATTATCTGGTTAGTATTTAGTCTATTATTTGTAAAAGTGGAATCTTTTAAGTGGCCGTCGGTATATATACACATAACTTAAACTTTTATGTACCTAGCTGTATGATTCCCGAAATAAATAAAATTAAATATTGACTATTAATAAGATACAAGAACTGGCCTTGCGTAGTTCGGGGTCCTCCAGTACCGCACAGACTAATTAACATAACATAATTATCAGTATAAGTACCTATTAGGTTAAGTTTTAAAAGTTATACCTGTTTTAAATATACTATTAAAAATGTTAATGTAAAAATTTGTCTAAACAATAAATAATAAATAATATTATTCTAAACCTGAATAAAACAAACAATACGTGTGCAATTTCTAAGAAAACCAATCCACTCCGCAGCGGAAAGCAGCTAAGTGCTAGTCGTGTCCAGTGTCCACCGCAATTAACCGGTTACGAGCGGTTCCTGCCGGATGTTTAATAACTGCTTTACCAGGTAAAGAGTGCAGAAAGAAAGAAAAAGCAGAAGACAAAGTTGTTAAAATTCTAATTATCAAACAACTTTTTGCTACCCGTAAAGGTTTTCGCATAAGCCTATGTCGCAGTATCATTATATCTTAACCCGCTACATAAATAAAATGATGACACTACTGTAGGTCATCCTATAGCACTTTGATCATATTATTTGTTTTAAAACGAGGGTTTATTAAGCCGCGTGTTATTTTTAAACTTTTTGGTTACAGGTAAAATATTTATCTGTATCAAAATATTTGAGTTGAAAAATACCATCAGGGTTTTATTGATATTTATTGATTGTAAGGCAAATGACACATTAATTTCCCTTGATTTCAGACACAATAGCTTCAGAATAAATATATAATAAAGACAGAGACAGGAGTAACAAATCTGAAGGCTGCATCTCTAGCCTCGAATCTTTTCCTAGCCAATTATAGATTTTCCCGCCTTCAAAGACTTAACAATTGGTTTCATCGGCTTTTACCGGAGCGTGCTAGATTTTACCGGATTTCATCGGAATTTACTAGATTTTATTAAGTGAAATATTGATAGTTTTGTTTTAGCAAATTGCACAAGGTTTGTGTGACTCCAAATAGGCTTGCGTTTGTCGTCATAAATTTTTCTTAGTTTCAAAAGTGTGGATAATTTCAGGATACAATAATTTCAGGGGTTTTACAGTTTAGGCGCAGAATGAGCAATTCTCAATTATGGCAACTGATTCTTAAATCGACCAATTTTCAAAATGACCAATTCTAGAAGCGCATAATTCTCAAAAAGCCCAATTCTACAAATGCATAATTCTAAAAATGCCCAATTATACAAAGGCATAATTCTCAAAATAACTAATTCTACAAACGCAGTCTGGTAATTCTGTGTTTTGAAATTCGCAGTAGCCACTAGATATTTTCTTGTCGCATTTGGTAACTCCTAGCTTTTACCGTACACTAAGCTGTACAGATTTGGACTGATCCGATGGTTCTGTTTTTAGCGTACGTAGAAGCGCGCTTTTCAGTGTACGTTCTATTGATTTAGCGGCCGCCGTCAGTGGTTCCCAAATGGCGGTGCTTTTGTTTACAGTTTCACTGTTATCTCGTTGCGCAGACTGGATAAATAGTGAAAAAAACATGTGGAGATTGGAGTCGAAGTCTGCTGGAGTTTACATTTGGCCGTTTTATAAGTAAGTCTTCACAGAGTTGCGTGAACTTAACGTAACAAGGATACTAACATTGTGACCTTTGTTCAGCAGTTGAGGTCTTCTGGTCTGACTGATGATGATGAGTTTATCTGTTAGAATAAAGTGCAAGTTCATAAAAAGGAAGGTTCATTCACCGCAAAAAAGCGGGTTGTAATCTCCAATGCCATTACCGACTAAACGGTCCATGAATTGTTTTTTGTTTTGTTGGTTCACATTGGCATAGTTGCGGTACGCTTGGAGGGAGGCTAAAAGACCGACCGAATCTATCGAGCCTTTAAACCGTTAGCCGTTAACGTGTCCACGCCCAATCCAAGTGACGTAAGTATGCCCATTTCTTTTATGGATTTATTTTTTGGATTGTTTACTTATTGGAAAAGAATCGACTAAGTTTCACCAATTACCTAACTTGGTACCACTCAGCTTGCCACCTGCGGTGAGACCCTGGCCTTAGCCATAGAAGGTTAGTACTGAATGCACGACGCAGTTTTTTTTAGCGACTTAAAATTAGTTGAATGTCCGTTGTTTTTCTTCTATTTTTGTGCAGATTCCGTTGAGCTAATTGGGACTCTATTGTCTTGGAATAAGCCGGGTATTGTTTTAGAATGTAGATTTGAGTTGTTTATCTTTGTCTGGTCGTAAATCCTGAAATAGTAAGCTTATTAAAAGTTTCCATGAAGATTATTCAGAGCTTATGATATTTCTGTCTGCGCTAATTAGTTTTTTAGTTAGTTAGTTTTTGTTGTCGTTTAAATTCCATCGAGAATATTTAAATTAGTTTTTTATTTTATACATTTTGTTTTATTTGGAGTAATAAATGTGAGTATTGTGACTATAAAGAAATGTATTAATTATATTTTATAAAAAATTACTTTAAATTGAAATAACTTTTGTTAAATATACCAAACATAAACAATATCATTACCGATTTATTAAATTTTATTGATAATGATAAGTAAGCCTACTGCAGGCTTATGTTCTGCAGTGGGTTAACTTACTTGTGTTAACTTTAAATTGTTTCCAATAATGGAAAGGTAAGAAATCGACGAGAGACTTAATATTAAAAATATGAGTCGATTATTAAATTTAATTTTATAATCTCATCAATTAATCTTATGTTATCTGCAAAGACATAAAGGGGAATTCTGTGGTTATCTGATAATGTTCCCGACATCGTACTTAACAACTTTTATTCCATGAATTTCCACAAAACTAATACATTTAAAAAATATATATATATATCAAAGTTACCGTGAAAGTTTTTTTTTGAATTTTTTTGGTGCAAAATGTCAGCTTCACAGCGGACTCCGCGTTTCGCATCGTGTGAAACGGTATAATTTTTTTCTCATTTGGGGTTTCCCTTCATTTATATGTTTTTGTTTTGGCAGAAAAAACGACGAATTAAAAAAGTCATCTGCTAAAGTGGTCGTGGACAATGATGTAAGGAAGCTGCCGGCGAGAGGATATTCGTGTAATAAAAACCCTATTTACAAAACACAGATTAGAATATTCAAATCCAGATCTAGAACACCCGGCAGACATGATCTATGCAGTAATGCAGGCAGTTGGTTCAGAGCTGCGGTTTTACATTTAGTTTGTCATTGTTATTATTTATAATAACACATTTTGTTACATTTTCCGTAAAGTTTTCGAAACAAAAATATGCTAAGATTTATCTCCGAAATGTTAGCATTGTTTGGAAACCTGTCGTCATAAACAAATTAGATTATTTCTTTGCAAAAAAGAACAAACTTTTAAAATATGCTTATTGTGTCAATACCACATTATTTAGTTAAGTTAGGGATACAGCTTTCTCGTAATAATTGTAAGGTAGCAAACAAAAGAACAAACAAGATATGCTACGTTAAATGATTTATGTGCTAAAAAGGTTTCTCTTAAATCGAACAAAAATTATAATAATGAAGTAGTCCTCGAGCCCTGTCCTGATATTAATTTAGCCAGCTTAGAGTTTAATTATGAAGTACCTTAATAACAGTTTATACATTTATTAGGTCTAATTACAACTCTCCTTGACACAATAGAGATCTAACGAGCACCAAACGAGCACAAACGAGCACTAAGGCTGTAAACGGAGGCTCTCTCCAGTCCCTACAATTTATTCCTAGTAGCTTCAGACTCGCAATAACTTTTCCCGATATATTGCCAGTGACTTGCAGCAAGTGCTACGACGATGACATTTTAATTAATTAATCTGATAAGATTGTACTTTTTTTCCTTTCTATAAAAAAATACTTGCAGAATTCAAGAAGTATGCTTTTAGTAGTTTTGAGTGCATTTTTAGCGTAGAAATATTGTAGACTCGGCTTTAAGAATAAGTTATTCAATTTTTGTATCGAACTTATATTGACGTTGGGTAGAGTTACGGTTATAGACTAGTTGTGTATCGCGACTGTTGGCGTCGTTCTAATAAAAACATATTTAACACACTTTAGTTCATCATCCTCAGTCCACATCTGTCTGGTGTTACACTCGTTGCGAGCACACCTCTTACCGCTACTAAGTCCGATCCTCAACTTGGTCAGATTAAAGTAGATCATGTCAAAGAACTTTGAGTGTCCAAAAAACACTGCCATCTGTAAAATTAACTCAGTATAGAAGTGAACCAAAATGTAACATCGGATATTTTGGTAATGGAACCATGCATTGGACTGTGGATCAAAGTGCTACCAAGCTAATATCGAGAAGATTATTTCAGGCTTGATTCTTATAAAACGTTCCGCTTGGGTTGCAGTGTTTTTTTTTTTAAACAGTGCTGAAGAGACAATGACACTACCTCAGACTAAACACATACAACAACCTCTAAATGTCATTAATGTGGGTCCGCCGTAATGTGCGTAAAATTATAACAGAATGGCTGCTCGAGGAAACATTTTTTTCATAATTTGTCATAATTATCTGCACGTTTTACACTTTTACGGTAAACAACCTCCGCGAGGGGTGGTTTTGTACTTTTACTGTTCGTGTCTTGTGAATCTCCATGAATATAGTTTCTATTTGAAGCTAGATAAACCCAGCGAATATTTTTCCGGGCGTATCTGGCATGCTATGTACTTAGCAGCAGCGTATCTAGCATCGTCCGGCATAGCAGTGCCACCAAGTGGATGGTGGCATTGCTACGCCGAACGAATGCTCAAACGTTGTGGCAAATAATTATCAGCATTTAAGTCACGTGTAGCAACAACTAGGCATTCAAATATTCTTAAAAAATACCACAATGTTCTCAGAAATATGTAATTACTGCCGAGAACAAATCATATTTTACATATGAATTTAACTCGATACCTCGTTTTCCACCCTCGAGAAAACAAAGCGAGAGCTATTACTTATTATCTATAACAATAAAGGTACAAGGTTATGGCAGAACACGCGGCTATAAGGTGCTATCCAAATATCTCTCTAGAGAGGTATAATATCGTAAAAATGTATTACTTTGGTACGTGTTAGTTTGTTCGTTTAACGAGTGTTTTTGGAAATAATTTAGGGTTCCAAAGTCATTTAGAATAATTAATTTATTTCGCTAAATGCTGCTTTTCAAACACCAAATAGCGAAAAATACATAGCGCAAAACGTCCAAAATTCCAGATAAACTGACGTAGTTCATTTACAGCATAATTGTAATTTTGGACGTTTTGGTCTTTGGAGCTTCGGACATTTTGCACATTAGTCATTGTGCGCCTTGGACTTAATACTCTTTGGACATTTTGCTGTTTTGACAATTTGAGCCCGTTTGACATTTTTCTCTTTTGTCATTAAGCGACATAACGCTTTTTATTTAGTCTAAGTAAGAGCATTGCCTTTCACCGCGGCAATGCCGCCATTAAGCTGGGCACGCTACCACCTGGTCGTGAGCTTGAGCATTTGCGTTATCTTTGGACCATCGTCGATCTAAGATTTAGTCACCATTTTATTTTATTTTTGTTTTAGTTAATAAAAGCACTTACAATATACATTGCAAGCTATATAAAATAAAAATTAATACTATCTACGTAAGGAGAAAGAAAGAAATTACGTTAAAACTCACAAACCCAAAATACTTTTCATGTAAAATGTCCTTATACAGTTACCAATGAACGAAAACGAAACAACATTAGCATAAGTAATCAAATAAAATAAAATTTTATTGTAAGTGTATCTTTAATGGTATCGCAAGCTTTTACCCTCCTTCCGTAAAGGGGGTAAGCGCCTAATATCAGCAATTCTGGTTCTCCTTAACAGTTAGTTTTCTGAAGACCAGAATGTTAAATTAGTTTTTATTTTCCATCACACTTGGTTAATTATAACACAAGTAAATAAAAACACATGAAATATGCGTTGTTATATTGGGTTGTTGTTATTTTTTCTACCACAAAAAAAATCAAGGTATATCATAAGGTACCTGGATTATTCAAGCTGGGGATAAATATACCCCCTATGGTATATTTTTTTTTTATAGAACAGTCACATCCGATGATCTTTTTCAAGGAGTTTCTCAGGAGTGATGCGCGTTCGTTTTTGTCATGCCAATTTTTAGTTTTCAGTTTTCAGTTTTAGAAATCCGATGTTGTATGAAAAAAAAACAGTTAGTCTATCCTTAATTCAAAAAAAAATTACAAAGTATTTTTATGAGTTTTTATACGGGGTGTTACTGAAAGGTGCAGAATTATTGAAAGGTATGTATGTACTCATCATTATGAACAAGTTTTATTATTGTACAACATAGAAATCACGAAAAAAAAAACACCTGTTCCATACATTTTGTCGAGTGTTATTGACATTTTTCTATGGAATAGCTTTTTTCTTTTCTTGATTTCAGAATCAGAATCAGAAAAACTTTATTGTATAAACTGTGTAAAAGGATGGTAAAGATTTTCAGTTTTTCAGTCAGTTGTTCATAATAATGAGTACATACATACCTTTCGTATTGTTGCACCTTTCAGTAACATCTTGTTTTTTTGTCCACTTTCCTGGGTTAATTCGGTTTGATAAATAATGCGAGCGAACTTATATCAAAATATGTGTACTTACATAATTATATTGAATGCATCATGGAATTTAGATTGTAATGTCACAATGAAATTTAAAATATTATTTTTCAAACAGCATATAACTAACTGTATAGCTTGAAATAACAAAACCAATAATTATTAAAGCTAATTCTAACAATAAACTAGATACTAAACCTACTTCATCTACCAAAATTAGATACAACCCATATACATACACTATAAAACTAAAACAATTCAAGAAAAGCGATAAACAAAAACATCGCGTAGTCGTCGCGCACGATAACCAACCGTTAAATAACAAATCATAACAAAAGATCGATATTGTTGGGTCAATTAATCTGTTTGTCTCTCGACCACCATCTACTAAACCATAAAATTAAATAACACTCCACACTCATGGCTTTCCACTAGATTTACCTGTGTCGGGATGCCATGGAACATACTGTGAATGTGCGAACCAGAGACGACTAAAATCGGTTATGTCTAAAATTGCTTTTAAACATTTATTTTCTACAAAATGTGAGAAAGAGATTAATTGTGAGTGACTCCGCGGGGCGCAGCTAGTAGCTCTTTTTTATATAAACACGACGTTAAACTCCAGCTGCGATCAAACAACGTATTTTTCAAACGAATATTTCGATTGTACAAAGACTTTCGCATCAAAGGCGAATTTCATACGTTCCGCCAACTTAAACCTACACTCCGCGAAACGATTACGCTCTTTCTTTTTCAACTTAAACTCTATTGCGTTACATATAAAGACTATAACTACCTCGATGAACGAGGAAAAAAAAAGAACTTGAACTTTATCCCATCAAATATAAGGTCGTCTGTTAATGGTGTGAGGGTAGTTTTACAGCAAAAGTATATTGGTAAAGGCACGAAAATGATTCCCAATTACTGTCTTTTGGCGTATCTGTTTTAATTCCTTTGACACCCGGGATTAAGATGTATCTTTTGATTATGGAAAGCCTTATGCGGGCTGCGGGTATCGTTTTTCCCTATTTATTCAAATTAACGCAAAATGGAGTTATACCGTTTTCCTTACGAGCCATCGGCAGAATTTTGGAAAATTTAATTAGTGTCATTTTGGTTATCGATCTTGATCGAGACAAATGACCGTGAGTAACATTTTTCACTGAGTGCTACCGTGTTTCGGATTGCTCGAAATCTTTTGTTTCTTTGAAAAATCAGAATTTAATAAAAAATCGTTTCGATTATATTTGGTACTATTTACTGTAAAACGGCAGAAAAGCTTTCGATGAAAGGCCATAAAGTAGTGTACATCACGAGAGCAAACATAAAATACTGAGATTTCAGATAATTGCTAGAAAATTAAAACAAACAGACATACTAGTAAAAAATTAGTGGATGGTAAGGTTGAAGGCTGAATAGTAATTACTCAGTGAAGCCTTCACGAGAAGTAGGTAAGTACAGTTAAATATTAAAACTTATATCGAGAAGGTCAACATCATCAATTTTCATCAAAAACACAACATTCAAAAACATCCACTAAAATCATCTCGTCAAGCACATTTTCCGCTAAATTTGTCGAAAAAACGATCGAACCCGCACCGAGCGCGTAATGATCCATTCTACAGTTTTGTTAACTCATTCCCTCCGAGTTTCCTTCTACCAGAATAACATTTGCGTAAAAACTATCCGCTATTAGCGTATTTTTTTTTATTTTTTCCTTTTTTATGCAACAAGAATAAAAACCCGAAAACCTCTTTAATTTTTGACACTATTGTTAATCATATAAGCCAGAGTTAATTTTATCTTGCTAAGCTCTTCAAACAAACATTGTCCTGACAATTACGAACACAACAAAAAATTTATCATCAAAATCGGTCCAGCCGCTCTCAAGTTATGGCGTGACCAAGGGAAATAAGGATTCATTTTTATATATAACTTAAAAGTATCCTATGTCTGTCTCCAACCCTTAAGCTATAGCTATGCAAAAATTTAGCTAGATCCGTTCATCCGTTTAGCCGTGATAACGCGACAGACACCCAGACAGACACATAGACAGAGAGACAGAGAGGCAGAGATACAGAGTTACATTCGCATTTATATTATTAGTAAGGATATAATAATAGGTAAGATACGGAGCTCAAGTCAGCATCCGCGGGCAAGGTGCGACGTTACCTCCTTGAATAGCATTGCTACGAGTAATTCTTCCAGACGGGTATGTTTTAGTTAGTTTTAAAAACCTCTGACACTTATATTTTTGTCACACTGCTGGGACTATTTACACACAATTATTTTACCTGTTTTGTGTGCGTTGCAAAAGCGCAGATCCCGTTACGACTCTAACCCCCGAATACTGAAACGTTAACTTAACTTGTTAACTTTGACAACAAATTAATTCTAATGCTGCCTTTGTCTGTAGACTTAATCTATCGTCAAAGTTAACAAACGTTTCAGTATTCGGGGGTGAACCTTTTATAATATTCTTAATTTCATCTAATTCTAATTCTACTAAATGTGCCTCTGTTGAAATCATCATCATCATCATCATATTTTTTAAATAAAAACAAGACACAGTTTCTTTTAAGTAATTTCAGGCGAGTAGAGATCGTTATCCAACGTAGAGCAGACGTTGAATAATCGTCGCGAGTGAACACTCCTGCACCTGTATCTCTAAATTATCTCTGTATATTAGAGACATTTTTTAAAATATTATAGCATACCAAAATAGGTAACGAAGGCGAAGTTTTAAATTCAAATTATAGTACTGTATAGTTTTACTTGTGACTTCTGTGGGCTACAATTCCATTGTGTTAGTAATTTAGTCGAATCACGCGTGATTTAGTTTCTAAAGTATCGCTCAATAAGTTAATCGATAAAATGTTTGTTGTTCGGAAAATAATCGCTAAGACTAAAAAAGGAATTAGAAAATAATTAATTTATTACTAGCACTGCCCCGTGGTTTCACCCGCTGTCCTATGAGAATTGTATACTTCCAGGATAAAAAGTAGTATATGTGTTAATCTAGGGTAAGCTACCTCAATACAAAATTTCATCAAATCCGTTAAGCCGTTACAGAGTTGAATAGGAACAAACACACTTACAAACTTTCGCATGTATAATATTAGTGTGATGTGTTTAGCTTGTGAAGTCCCACTGCTGGGTAAAGGACTTTCTCTGATATTTACTACCCGACTACGAAAAAAGAGGGTTATGAGTTTGATTTTACATAAAATATTTGCTAATTATTTTTTTATTAAAAAGTATTCAAAGCCCTAACGTAAATCTTAATAACAATGCCACAGCCTCCAATAATACAATTATTTGTATTAAAAAAAACATACTAGTTGTGATCTTATTTTTGAAAATTTAGACGTAAAATCATCATTCAAACCTCGATTCTATTATACAACTCGCTAAACTAAATCTGACAGAAATATAATTATTTAGACATTAGTTTAAAAACTGTCTAGAAAAATGAGGGTTACGGTCAAACTTAATTTAGTTTAGAAAATGATATAACAGAATGGTCGTAATTGTTTCTTGCAGATCACGTACTTGCTCTATTAACAGAGAACAATAACACAGAAGTGCAAAACTTCCGTTCTCGCAGAGACACGCAGGAAATTAAAATTACCTAAGTGTTTTACCAGACACCATACGCAGTAGAAAGGCATCCATACTACTGCATGTACTACCTTGCACTATCCTTACTACTGTATCTGCATCTACATCAGGTGTCTGGTTACTTTTAGGCATTAATACTATACTTAATATTGTTTAGTGGCTTTCGGATCCAAAAAACACAATGAATAATAATTATATAAGAAACGCATTTTCAATCGTTGTAAATCTTAAAATAAAACGGTTTTTTCCCGTCAAAAATATCCGACAGAATCTTATAAACTACTTAATACCTATTGAAAATATTTATAAAGAAACCCTGTTAATCCAGAACCTTCTACATTTGTCATGTCGACACGTCAATGGCCGACGGAGCCCTACAATAATTTACTCGGCCTCTCTGCGGAGAATAGCTATTTTATTGGTATTTATGTTGGTTACATTAGGTACCTAATCTATTTATATTTCTTCGCTTAAATCAGTTTTGCTCTTTCGATATCAAAGACTCTCTCAAGCCATTACTAATTCTGGATTCGATATTTGACAAAAGAGGCTAAAACACAAATCTCCTCATAGTTTTCTTTTTGCTTCTTTTAAAATACGGATTAGTAGTAGGAGGACTCCGACTCGAATAAAAATGTGAAATAATTACTAACTTCATCTGAAATGTTACAAAACTTGACACTGGCTGTTTTTTGACTGATGACGTGTTGTGTGTGGTGCACAAAGATTACACTAGATAACGCATTACGAGATTCGTTGTTCCTACAAAAAGTCACCAAAGTTTGAGGAAGGCGCGGGTCGCTAAGTGTGCGACCAAGCGTTCTCATTGGCTATCTCAAGGTTACGCCTACTCGCGCCTAACAATTAACCAATCAGAGTAATTTCGTATATGTGTATTAAGACTGATGCGTGGTGCGCTTCGAGCGTCATGAATGCAGAATTTAGAGTGTGATCTGTGGTAGTGCACTAAAGAGCCAAAATGTAAAAGTTAAAAAAACTGCCTTGAGTGTTGGCATGTATTTTCAAACGCAACTTGGAACAATTTGGTAATATCTGAAACATACTAACCCCAACTCAATATAAACTCCAAAACCGATGAATGTAAGTAAACTACCGTAAACCCCGGAGCGTCGCGGCGCGGACACCGAACTGCACGAATGCTACAATTTATTTGTCGCGGAGCACACTGCAAATGTTACAAATGTTCTCGTACTTAGAACATTAATTTGTTTCATACTTTTAAAAGGTAAATATATGCGACCGTATATTCTTGCAAACGTATTCTCCTGTTTCCTCCCTGAATAAAGACATTACAGAAAACATTATTTTGCCATACACTATACGAACGAGGTCTGTTAGACAAAATCTTCTCCAGCGTTACGTTTCCAAAATATTGTATGACTATCATCTTGGAATCGTGACGCTTGCGTAGATTTTTACTCATACAAACCTTGTTCGTGTTAGTGTCAGCTATCGATTCATATAGGTTTTATGAGTGGCCGATATTTAGAAGACAAAACCAGATGGCGGACAGTAACGTATGCCAAAATATTCAAACCACTGCCATGCTCCTATGTTCTCACGTTTATTGAGATAATATCCCTAAAATAATATCATGTCGCAGTTAAATGTTGAAGTCAGGAATATAACAAAATCCCAAATTGGATTCAGGTTAGTACAACCTTTATAATAATAAAGTATACTTGTACTTCAAATTTATTTAGCGCTAAAACAAAACCGTTCCGCTATTCGGTGTTGTGAATGTAAACAAAATCAACATTTCGAAGCTAAATAAACCAACCCATCTGCTACATATTCCCGCATAAAATATGACCAAAATCATAAAGTCAAAACTCACTTCAACGAAGTTTCTCCGACCAACAAAATAAACAACTTACAGCTGCAGCTATTTGAATGCAAGCTTCCGACATCTTTTCATATAAAAATCGTACTTTTAACTTTATATTTAAAGCTTGAACTCCGGAGTATTTTGACATTTAGACCAAAGACTCGCTCGCCTGAGTTGGGCTTGACGCAATTAAAGTGGTTGCTAATTGCTTACTTAACTTTAGAGACAAACTGAACCTTAGCTAATAATGATTTTATTTATCGAATTTTTATTTCCAACTTCCGTTTTTTTTTGTTTATTTTAAGAACTTATATTTAAGACGTTTCCCTTACGCGAGTGGCCTAGACCAAACCTTTACCAAAGCGCTTCATGTACTAGGCTGAAATTTACTACTACCTCTTACTTCCTGTTTAAGTTTTTAGGATTTCGTACCCAATGGGTGCACGGGACGCTTTTACTAAGTCTACGCCGTGCCGTCTGTCTGTCTGTCCGTTCGTCCAGTCTACTTTCAAAACGATATATCTTTAGAACCGTAACAGTTAACCGCCTGCAATTTTCACATAGGTTGTTTCACTATATATAGGGCTTAGGAAAAATAATAATTTACTGTGGTACTACCAGGCAGGTTGGTAGTACCAACGGTAGTACCACGGTTAAATCGCGGGTTTTCCGACAAATAATAAGAAGTACTACGTTAAGTGGAGTTCATACAACAATAGTGCATTTTTGCTCTATCGTAGGAACGGTAACACATACAAGCGTGAAACTTGGTGTTTTATTATAGTGCAATATCTGTTCTATAACAACAAAAACAATATGATTATCGTTAAGTGTGAGTCAGGCTCGCGCTAAGAATCCCAAAATGTATGAAGGAAAACTTTTTTTTCGGTAACTTTGGTGCGAACCAATCGCACCTTGCGCGAGTCCAACTCGCACTTGGTCGTTTGAGCTTATTTTTTCCTACATTTTTTATAAAAAGACAAGAAATCTTTTATATAATTATTTACAAACCTATTAAAGTGTTAAAATTTTACAACGCCATCAAAACTTATATTTACCCTTCAATCGTCAGTAGCCCGCCTACATCCGTAATCCGACGACATTTTATATATATTTTTTCATTTTACTTCTAAAACAGCTAAAAGGTTCGGCTTAGTAATTACTAACTCATTTGGCCTTTGAATTCTTTCCGCCATTTCTGAGTCGAATCATTTTTTTTTGTTATTTCGTTTTAAGAAAATATTACGATATTATTTTCTGTTGTAACGTTGGGAGCCCCGAGAGCGCGGGGATATTTTTGTCATGACACCCCTGATTAAAAGTAAAATGTTAAAGATATTCCCAGTTATTATTTTATCTTTAGCAGTTTCCTTGAAAATGTCAATAGGATATCTTCAAAGAGATTGTAATAATTTAGTTATTATACAACATTGGATAGGTATTTCTGTGTCATATCATACACACTCGAGAAAATACAAGTTTTTGAAAATAATTTAATGCCGCAACTAGATTTTTTCACGTTGGTAAAACGTTGTAAAACTCCTTACTATTGTTGAACCTATTATTATATGCTGAAGGTTAAATCTTATTATTTGTCTTATAGTTATTTTAGGTTTTAGTTTTTAGTTAGTATTTTTAAGTTTTCTTTAATTGTCTGTTTTACGTTATTTTTAAGTTGTACATAATAGATTATCATTTTATTGTATTATATTATTAAAAAATTACTTGTCTAAAATGTATTTTTCTAATTATGTTGGACAGCTCAAATAAAGACCGGAAATCACTTAAAGTTATTTAATTTGTATAATATTACAAACGCAATGGCTCGGGCCACGGTTGGGAGACGTCTGCAGCGGAGGAGGGCGCTCGGACAGTCTCTCTACAAAAGATGGAAAACAATGGTGTTGATTCTGTTGTGCCACCTCTTAACTAAAGTGTTCTGGCAGGATTAAAATGATCACCATTTCTTTAATTTCATTTATAAATGTAAGCGAAATTTGGAGTCAATTTAAGAGCTATCAAATTTAGTTTACTTCTGAAAATGGTATCAAAATCGAAATCATTATTTTCACGGCAAATCTATCAAGTTTTGCGCTCTGGGCTCCGAATAAAATATTCACCAACTTTTTACATTAAAACTACAAATGTAATCCCTTTAATTACAAAAAAGCTAATAATTGCAATAACAATTAAAAGTTCTAAAGATCAGATTTAACTTCCCCTAAACACTCAATTCGCGGCCACAGAGGAATAAAGCGAATGAATAAAACCCGAATAAAATCAGTTGGGACGCGGTGAAAAATAAGTCCTTTTGTTTTTGGTTAATTAGGAGACGAGGCCGGTCTGTGAGATCACTTAGAGAACTATTAGGTACAGGTCTGTGGGGCCTCGTTTTATTTAGCGAAACTAGTAACGCGCGTTCACAGACATTTTCCTGTATAATATGATAACGCGCATGATCCAAACGGTGAAGTCGAAAAATTTAGGTTCCTCATACCAAGATGCTCTTTTGTCAGGATTTTACGAAAATCAACCCCTGAATAGGTGAAATGGGGTTTTGAAATTACTATAGCCTATGCGAGCGAAGCCGTGCGGGTAAGCTAGTAAAAATCATAAAGTATTCAAACTTTTAGTGCAAAAGTCAATGTTGATAGATGACGTTGATCATGTTGATGATGAAGGGATTCATACCCACTTTGACACGTCGAAGTTTCAAATTTCGTTAAATATAGATGCGTCTTAGCTACCCAACGATTAAAAATAAAATAAAAGCTTTCAAAATATCAAAATCGGTAGGTACTTATACCTAATTTAACTCCTTAACTCTGTCTCTTTGTTGTTCTTTGTTTGCCGCGTTATCACGAATAAACAGCTGAACGGATCGCCTGATTATTTCCATAAATATAGCTTGAGGGTCGGAGAGGGTCATAGGTTACTTTTTAACTCGGAAAATGTGTGGAATTTTCCGCGGGTGAAACCGTGAGGCGCAGCCAGTAATAAAATAAACATCAGATTTCGTTTCCCAAAATAACACAAAATTACCTGTAAATGTGTTAGTGACAAAGCTCGGTCTGACAGACCAGTAGCTGCGGTCACGCGGTCTCACAGACCCAGCTACGTTCGGGGATTACTGCACTAATACTAGGGTTGTCAACATGTGACTCGTCTGTAGAGGGTTTATATTTTAGAGTTTGTTGATTGCCCCTCCAAGATAGGTACGAATATCTTGTAGTTGAATTTTGTGATATCAAATCAAAGACCAGAACTTCGTACGTGGCAAATAAAGCAGCGTTTGAATTCGTACATAATGATAACAAAAGGTATACACCCAACAGTGGGATAAAAAAAGCTGTGGATGATGATGATAATGAGAGAGGCATATGCAATTTTAAAGGATTAAAAAAACGTCCGCTTACTACACTTCATCATCCACAGCCTTCCTCTGCTAGGTATAGGCATCTCTTTTGCTACCTATGCCACCTGCCGCAGTCCTCTGCTAATCGAGGCCATGTTCGACCCGCGATGATGATGATAGCGTCAACTTGGCGATCCGCATACAAAGTGTTGGCATTATAATCACGCTCTTATTAATTCCAGCTGTCCATATCTCAGTGCATTTATATTAACTTTAATTAATCCACTGCAGTGGACGTTTCATAATTATTAAATTTGCGGTAATCATGGCAATTGTTAATGTTTTTGGGTCTTGAATTTGTTTTTGGGTTTTGAATCCGTAATTGTTTTTTACTAAAGTTGGTTGCGGTCGGCCTCCTAACTCGAAGCTTTAATTTAATTTCCTTTTGTGATGGCGATTTTGTTTTTAATTATGTGCTCATTAAATAAATTGGGTCGGATTTAATTTGCGCCCTGGTAAAGTTGCGGAAAATTAACAAATTAGACAGCAAAAGTTTCCAGATGCTTTTTCGCTTTTAAGAGTTAAAATTATATGAATCACGATATGTCATACGAATACTATAAGTTAGAAAGCAATCATTAAAATAAAAGCACTCATTAGATAATAGCTAGTAATGTTAACGACTTAAGGGCTCGCTACTCTTATTCGTCTATTTCGTTTGCACTCTTACAACATTAATAAATATCAAAAATACTGAGCCAAAAAAAAAACGTTAAGGGGTTGGGACATTTCGGCCCAGTACAAGAGGCGCATTTGTGAAGGTTTCACCACTAAGCAACTTGCGTAAGGAAATGTCGAAAGCTCTTATCTTAAGAATACCCTTGCTAATGTTTCATAGCAATTTCCATGTTATTATTTTTTATTTTGGCGAAGAAGGAAAAAGTTTTGAAAAAATTACGTAAAAAACAAAAAAAGTTTTCAAAAAATTGTATTAAACATTAGCAATGGTATTCCAAATATAAATTAAAGTTTTTTTTTATTCCCTTCAATAATTTGTGTATTAAAAGTATTGAAAAAGAGAAAGTGAGTGAGTGAACGAGATAGTGAGAATCAGGGGAGCGGGCCCTTAATGGCTGTTCTAATCTTGATGTGATTAGACAAGGATTTTCTTTGTCTTGAAACATTTAAAAAAAACTGTAAAAATAAGTAGCAAGGTGTACCTAATCTAAAAATAAATTACCTACCTATTATCCAATAAAAATCCTAGTCATAAAAAGTAACCCAATTCCACCCTGCGTTTTCAATAAACGTGGGGGTCTGTTATACCCCGCATTATCACTACAATGGTAATCGACAGGCGACACATAATAACGGACCGTAAAAGGGTCTGCGGTGTAATGGAGCAATTGGCGGTTAATTACCCCGGGTCTGGTGGACCGACCTACAGTGAGGGGTTAAGTCTAGGGTAATGTATGACAGTATCTCTTACGATGTGTGGGGGTATGTGTGATAAATATTGTTATTTTCAAATAAAATCACCATTTTAACCAACTTCATCATTTTAAAGCATAATTTTCTAAAACGGGGTTTGCCAGTTATTCAAACGCCAAGCATAGTGTGCAAACATTACAGTGTTCCGGATTGAAGGGCACCAGCAAAATTACTGGGCATACAGAGATTTAACATCTAATATCTCAAGGTGACGAGCGCAGTGCATTGCCGCGCATGGTTTTAAACTCTTGAAGTTTAAAATTCTGGTTGGCACTGAATTGTAAACAAACAGTTTTTTTATTACCAAGAGCCGTTAAATATTTTTTTTGTGACTGACCTCCACAGACCAGGCCGACGATCGTCCGCTAATAATTCGCTGGCTAACAAACGAAATCCCTCGAATACCTAAGTACATTCTCTCTCTCTCTCTCTCTCTCTCTCTCTCTGCTGTATTTTTATGAGGTTTGCCTATCTTTGATAAGAAGCGTAGTCAGCGATGCGCAAAACTATTTAACTTGATCTTAATTAGTATATTTTAAATAAGTAATCATAACGACCCTGATTGGGTACGGCGACACCGTGCGGAGCGGGACAATCTATTCCATAATTTTCTGTCAAAAACTCGTCTAGGGTATAGTAGGATTTCGCGAGTAATACAACTTTTAAGGCTTTAGCAAATTTGAATACATCTTATATCACTTATATCTGTACTGGTAGTTTGTTATATATTTTAGCAGACATTGGGTTTGGTCCGAAGCTATGCATTGCTATCACCTAACCTTTGCTTTTTACACGACAACAGGAGGTTATTATAGTTAACGAGTATTTATGTTTCCCACCTGCAGCCTAAACGCCGCAGCCGATTTTTGTAAATAAGATGTCGGTAAATTCGTCTAAATACAGGGCTACCATCAGGCGAGTGACTTATTCGTCTCGTCACTCATGGCATCAACAAAGTCATTGACAGAGCGAAGCGAAGGTTTCAAATTCCACGGGAGCAAATCGGCACTTGTGTGTATGTATGTATGTATATTTGTCCGATGATAATCCGATCTTCATGAAATTTGTAGGCAAGTAGTTCATTACCAAGGCATCATGGCATCATGGCAAGTAATACATTTTTTTAAGTTCGAATATGAGCTGAATCAGTTCAAGGGTTGCGAAGTTATAGGGGTCGCAAGTTATCAGTTCGTCGCGAACTACTATAGTATTAATATCAGTGAAATTGTGGGGTCGTTTATTTGTTTTGGAAAAACAGACACCATATAAGTTTGGTAATGTCAGGCGCCTTCGGGCGATCTAAGACCTGTAATTGCCAACTGCACCAGCGCTCGGTCTCGGTCTGACGACAAACATGTCTGAAGTTCGACCACCCAATGAAGACTGAGTTACACCTCAGCAGCAACCATTCATACGTGCGACCGCAGACAGATCGATAGAGTACTAAAATTATAACCGCGCCATGCCAATGGCGGCTGCACAGGCGGCACTGCGCTACTATATCTTACTGAGGACTGTGTGACCGAATTTAGAGAATAACTATATAATATTTTACTAAAATCGTCTGAGCTATGCCAATGGCGGCGGTTGCACTGAAGGTACTGCGTTTCTCTTACTGAGGACCGTATCTTCTAATTTCAATAGCGGTATTTTACTTAAAAATATACTTTGAGTAAGATAACGATTTTGACACTTTTTTGCGTTACTTACTCTTATTGAAACTATCTAATATTGGTGCATGACGTGATATAACTATTTATTCAACTTTGAAAAATGGGTTATTCCCGGGATGATATTAGACATTTTCAATTAATTGTAACTAAGAGATAATCAACACGCCTAATAAATATTAAAGCGGTCAACTACAGGAACAGTCTGCTTAGTAAAATGTCTAATACAAACCGTAATATAGTTTTATATTATTCACAGTCAACATTCACATGAAAGTGAAAAGCAGTCTTTATTTTTTCATGCTACATTTGTTATATGAAATGTTACGCTATATCTGAATAGCATTAGAATTCATACCGCATTCTTATAATAACTAAGTGCCACTATTCCTTTTTACTACCCAACATAAATGGTAAAAACAAACAAGAACTAGTTGAACGGTATAAACAGAAACGTTTTTATGTTCCTCATGCAAATGGGTATTTAAAATGGGGATTGTCTCGGCCTCATTTCATTTCGCCTGCGGTGGAATTACAAATAACCCGGTTGATTACAGAAAGCAGTTAATTCTGGTCAAAACAAACCTTGAAAGCCGAGTGGCTAGTTTAAGTGTGATTGTTATAAGGTCGTCCGAAAATGTCTAATATGTATGTGGTTCTAAAAACCAAAACCGACAATTTTACGTAACATAAAGACGCATGGTCATCTCCTTATTAGAACCAGGTCAACATTTACACGAATCTGATCTGATCTGATTTATTGTGATCAACAAATTTACTGTTTACCTAATATATTTCTAAGGGAGGAATTAAAAGGACAAGTGAAAGCCGGTCTCATTTAATTCATTCAATTAATTAAATAAAAATTAATTCTAAAATATTAAATAAATATTTCTTATTAAATAAATATTAATTCATTCTGCAGCCAAATTTCAAACCTCACGAAATATTGATATTTTCTACGGGTTGAACCCGGTTCATTATCGTTAATCTGATTTGTAGGTATCAGCTGGTTGAATCGCAACAGTTTTCAGTTGCAACACTCCAATACAACACAGCCTTAGCTAAATACTGACTGAATGACCATAATATATGCCGTTTGGCTAAATTCTAACACTCGTAGTAAAACATATTAGTAGGCCTTTTTTTCATATTCAAAATAAGTTTTGTATTTTGAACGGAGGAAATGTTATATATTATGTAAAATAATAAATATTTTAATATATTTTTTTTTTACTTTACAGGTAAGATTTTCAGTGCATTGTGCTACGCCTTTTTTCCTCAGTAAGTGTATCAGTAATTTTGCTGCAAACATTTCTTATCAATCCTGAACACAGTAATGTTTGCACACTACTGCTTGGCGGTTGAATAACTGTCATAGGTGTGGTACTTCTCCAGGCAGATTCTGCAAGAGTCCTATCACTATGAAAGTAAACTAGGTAGGTCAGTACTTAAAGTATATTGCTATATTGTAATAACCGTTCCTCTGCAGAATACATTAAGCAGCGTGTAGATCGGAGAACTTACTAACGTATCATGTAAGAGAGCCTAGCAGGAACGCACTATTAATATTTATGTTTTAAGAAATAGTTTCAAAAATTGTTGAGTGGAGATGATTCGACGCGTATTATTATCTAAATAAACTATTTATTATTATTTTTTTATTAACTCTAACACTGACAACTCATGTATATTTGTAATAGTTTATATATTACTTAAAACCAATAGCAATAACACTATATAATTATATCGAGTGGTAAATCAAATTATATTGATTAAAAATAAAAATGGGGCAAAAAACAATCGTGAACATTTGACCTTGTTTAAATAATTAATCCGGCCCGCTTCTTACCGCATAACCACAAATTAAATTAAAAACGCAAACATTTTTAATTAGCAATACCACTTTCATTGCGGTTCGCACAACATTTAACTTAAAATTAAAAAAGCAACACACCCAAAAACCAACCCTCATTCAAAGGATTAAAGATGAAAATAGTCTGCATTAAGTTGGCCAGGAGTGCTCAACGTTTCTCGCGGAGTGAGCGAACCGAAACGCGTGTGAATTTTTTAAAAGATTATACAGGAGTGGGCCTCGCCGGTAATGGAGAGAGGCCGCCATGTTGTAATTGCGGCTGGATAGAACTATGTCACGGGAGTCAAGTTTATGGCGCGAACGCTGTGATGTGACCCGCGCAACTGTTGAATAATCTGTGTGAGTACTAGTTTACTCAATGTTTGACACGGGTACTGGGTCGAGGGTGCTTTTGTAGAACTGATGAAAGATAGTTATTTTTACACGTGATTTATTATTATTTTACTTTTACGAAATTATGTTTTTCTATAATCAGTTTTTGTTGTCAAATAATTGTAATATAATTATTATGTTCGTATGTATAAAGATATATTATTATACTTAAATGAAATAGTAAGTATTATACTATTTCATTTAGTAAATTATGTACCTGCATCTACATATAACAGTTAGTACATTGAAAGCTCTCAGCAACAAGCGAAAAATAGTAAAAGTAACGTTTCCAATAATTATCTTTATGCTAGGAACAAATATTAATAAAATTAGTTTGGCGTTGTATTTTAATGAAAACACCCAACACCCAAAAGCTTTCTATCTCCGAAAAACAGCTTACACCGTTAACCATAATGGAAGTTCAGCATTTAGAACCTCTCATTCTGAAGATAACACTTGTAACCGGGGAGCTCCAATAGCCCACAAAATTACGAACAACAGATTTAATTTCCCCTTATAATAAACTTGCTCCGCGCACGGCATTCCTAACCCTATCTCCGGTCGTTAAAGTTTATTCTGCTTTGTTGTTTGGTTAGAAAAGGGTGTAAGATTTTACAGGCACACGGTACCTGTTGCCGTCTTGGCGAACTGTTATGTTCAATAAAAACGTACAATTTCAAGTAATGACACGTGCCAGAGCGCCGCTCATGAATTTAAAACGTTTTCTTAAAAATATTGTTGTAGATATTGTGGAAACTTGACTAGGTCAGATTTTTGTAGTTCGACTTTTTTGAGGCAACTTCATTTAGGTTACAACGTTTCATATTTTTAAAGTTGTTTGTTATAGGTATCTGTTTTTGCTATGAAACAATCGTAAGAAACAAGTTTTTTTTTTATACATTGTTAAAGAGTTTTACTTTTAATAGTGACACCCTTTTAAAATTACTAACCTAGAACAAATCTGTAGCTAAAAAAAAACCTGACGCGCCATTATTTTCTCCTAAAATCAGAAATAATTGGTGATGCCTGACTTTCAAAAAATTAATCGCTATTCAAAATTTTAAATTTCATTTTTTATCCACTTCTTTTGCAAATTAAAACAGTTATTTGCAATTAATTGATTTAAAAATAACTATGATGTGGTAATTATGAATTGTGTTACCCTTAAGCTATATCTATGTAAAAATTCAGGTCGATTCGTTCAGCCGTTTAGCCCTGATAGCTTGAAAACACCCAGACAGAAAGACAGAGAGACAGATAAACAGAGAGTTACATTTGATTTATAATATTATTTAGTATGAGACTCATTAATTTTCATATCAAAATATAAATAAAGCCATTATTTATAATTATTTCCATCCTTCAAATGAAACAGCCGGTTCAGTACCTGTACATTTTATGGTCTGTTATAATGTCCTGGGCAAATATCAAATCTTGTACAACAAAAGTGACACCGTATACGCTCGAATCATTGTCCCAAAGCACATTGTCCTTGCATTAGCCGACAATGAGCCCCAGACAATAGGGCGCCCTAATGTTCAGATGCTCGGGGCCCTTTTTGTGGCTCCTAAATTATGTCCACAATAAATGTAATGAATTAAATGGCGCTTGCCTCGAGAAAATATTGTTCTTAGGCATTTATAACCTCGAATATGACATTTGTTCCCCCCATGTTTTTTGACATTTCAGTATGCATTCCTAGCTGTATACATAAATAATGACGACATTTTTTTCAAAATAAAAGTAAAAAACCTTTTTTAGACCCATAATTGTGTTTTTGGCCGCAAATTCTATTATGATTATAGCTAAAATGGCCAGGATCTGTATTACTAGTCACAACAGTTTTGTTTTACCTACAGTTTCCTGTAAACTTTGCTTTTATATACGCCTTACGAAACTGTCCTCGAGATATATGTGATTGCTTATTTCTTTGTTTCTGAACAATCCGTATATAATTCTAGAGAGGTCATTATTTTTATGAGATGTGATATTTTTGCTACTTTTGGTGAGTGGAATGAAAAAAAAGGTTTCCTTATGCGTTTTAATTGTATTCAACGGGGACGAATAGTAAACAATGCATTATTATATTATGTAATAATATTTCAAAATCTCTGAAATAATGACTTATACCATCGTACAATTTTTTTATTTTTTCTTATTATACCATACTTTTTTCTTGTTTGGTATTAAGTTAAAATATTGCGTTCTGTTCATCATTTATGTAATTATCTAGTTATTAATTATAACCCTGAAAGTATCAAGTGTCGTGAATTAAGAATACCTGTGAGCTGCAGTAGAATAATGTAGGCTGCTGATGATCATAATTTTTTAGCGTTAAATAAAATTTAAAACTATCGTTTCACTGACTGACTGTCAATCAACACACAGCCTAAAGCTACACGTGAACTAGAAGTGAAATTTTCGTAGTTGCTTCCGTGGTAAAGTAGGGGAGCACTGAGAAAGAGTTTTTAGAAAATCCACTCTTATGCGGGTGAAACCGCGAGGCACATGTTACCTTCGTTTGTTAGTTGAGTTAGATAATAATAGGTATTATCTATATTACAATCAATTTATCGATCATAACTATAAGTACAGAAATATGTACCACTATGATTTAAAAATAAATATTAAGGAATCTGAAATATATCGCTTAATCTAGGTATAAATTAATTATGAACACCCGCCATTGTCTTACAAATACTTCGGTACTTGAAACTTTGCTCCTGAAATACTTCGCAGAAACTCCGAGAGTATTATGTCGCGGAAACCTGAGAGACGCTTCAGTGTTGCATTTTAGAACGTTGCTTGGAACGCCAGTGTCTATGTATTTAATTGACAAGCTTATTTAAGATTAGAGTACTTTTTATTTATTACCTACTCAGTTGAAGACACACAAAAAATACTACTTTTTATTAGTAAGCATTTTACGATTAGATAAGATAAGTGATGGTGTGGTTGAAGGTGTTTGTTGTAGCAACCTGGATTGTGAATTGGCTTACAAGTGAAACTACTGAAACTCACAATGAGATTATTGTTATGGTAAATAATTATAGATTACATTAAATTTGTATATTTATAGACTGATTGAAAATAACGCGGGTGCTGTGAATACTGAAAGAAGAACATTCCATCTAAATTTCAGAACAAGTCTACTAACAAAGTGCCAATTTCTCATGCTGACAGTGACAAAAAAAACCTTCAAAATCGCAAACAACACATCGTACGACGAACCCACTTATTTAGCGCATTTTTCTACTCTGTCCCTCCATGGGCTGGGTCCCTAATTCGGCCAGTTTTACGAATCATCCTCTAACGATGAGGATAGACGAAGGTAGAAGTTTAACGATATTTCATTACCCGATACGGATCAAAACTATGGTTATTTTATTGTAAAAAGTGTTATTTTTGTATCTGAAAGAGATTTGAATGTTTTTATAAACATATTATAATTAGAAGATATCATATCTGCAGTTATAATACCATAAAGTATGTGATTGTAATACTTACAAACTCATATCAAACAAAAACTGTTTATACTTTGATATCTACCTCACATCCAAGCCAGTTTCGCTCATCCAATGCGGTAACAAAAAAATAACCTTTATTTTCCGGTTATTTAGTCCTCAGTAACGGGGTGGTTCGGAAGTGAGCTTGTTTACTTCTCCACCTGACAGTTTGGGAACTTAATCGTTTGCAAAGCGCCTTGTAACGGTCACCTTGTTAGGCGCTTTTTGTTGCAGAGCGGCAAATATTTATGTTGGGTAACAGGAAAACACGGCGAATCGGGAGTTCGTTTCTGGAAAAGCGGCGTTTGGGCTTAGATAACATTTGAAATATACTATCTAATAAATATATTTATAATAAATAGCAAGCTTACTTTGTTGATGTAGCTAACATATCACTAGTTTGTATTTGTTGTCGATAACCTTATCGACGGTTGCCACCCGGCAGTTGACCACAGCTGAGACAATTAACGTTCTGCGAGATAATGGCGCCGATTCTCACTAACAGGGCTGAAATTATCAGCGTCTCTTTTCATGGCAACAATTTTAGAGCTGTCAACCACTTACAACTCTGGCCAGAAACGCAATAAAAACAGTTATGCCATGATAATGCTATGAATTTTATCGTCTAAAAGATTGAATAAAAATATTTCGCAGAAATCTTTTTCAGTACAATGTACATTATTCTAAGTTACCAACAGACAAAAATGTCCCTCATTTCAAAAGACCAAATTTCCATAACTTTAAACCGTTTTACAATTCGATCTCGAAATTCATTCGAATGAAATATCGGAAAAAGATTCCCTTTTTCCCGAAAGGTGTTCGTAATTTCGCCGACGTCCCTTATCTCCCCGGTCTCCCCTAACGAGGTGTCACTGAGGGAACTTTTTAAAACGTACTCTTGACTTATTTTATTTCAATGCATAGCTTTAAGATTGCAATTTTTAGATTGAACTCTTATTATTGGAAAATGTTTTTTTTTAACATGCACCTCATTTTTAGTCCAATCCTTGCAGTGAGCAATACTTAACCGTTGGGGTGCCTGGTGGATAAAAATCACACGGCGTGCCCGATGGGTCAACTGGACCCGTATTTTAATTATTATTATTTTTTAAATTATGAATGTTAGATAGCATATTTTTTGTTATTTTTAATCTTATATTTACTGAAATTAATAAAAAGAAATAGGTATATAGTACAAGGCTTTTTCCTTCTTATTAGCTCTTAGACGTCCAATGATGGACGAATATTCCCCAGTTTTGGGGGGTGGTTGCCATAATGGTTGCTTGGCAGGTGGCTTGGGGATCACAAAACGCTCACCATTTACTAAGAGGACACTGTTGCCCGTACTATGGTGGGTGTGATCGAGGTTTTAGGACAAACCCGGTTCCGGACATGACCCGAACCCACGCGCTTCTCGGCCGCTAGTGCGCTACGGACCTACGGATTTCGCGACACGTAGGCTATAAATAAACAACCCCTAGACCGAAATTGCTCAATTTGGAACTTAAAACAAGTATCTAACGATTTAATTTAATGAACTAATTTTAAGTAATTATCTACAAAATTTAATTAAAATCCAATAGAAAGTTCGCAAGTTATCGTCGGATAAACATACATGCAAATGCCCCATTGTTCCCGTAGACTCTGATCTTTAGCTCGGATACCAGGCGCAGGTATCTCGATCGCACATTAAAAATTGATTATTAAAAACATACATTTTGTACGAGTATTTTTGAAAAATTTGCTTCGGTAATTTTACGTGCTTAAAATTACAATATATTTAGAACATAGTTTTCAACTTGATATTTTTTATAATGACTAGAAAAATCAACAAACAGTTTTTCCTGTTTATTTTGGTTATTTTGGTCATTATAAGTAATATCAAAACAAAGAAGTTCTGAATTTTCAAGAATTTCTATTTCACAAAATGACTAAAGCGCATGCAAACTACAAAAGCGTGAGCGAGATAGCTATGCCCAAAATAAAAATAGTGATACGTTAAGCCCTCAATGATACGATTAGAAACGTGCTTGAAGACAGTAAGACTGCAAAGCCATTTTTACCCTCGAAAAGTCGAATCTTAGCAGTTGTTAAATAAATTTCAATAATTCATCGAATGAACTTGATTTGTTCGATTGAAGTAAGAAGTTGCAAATAACTTCGTAATATCTTCGCCTCATCGGCTTAACAAGAAAACGAATTTTACCGACCAACTTTAAACTTTCACAAACTCTTTTATGACATTTAAAAAAAATCGGCAAACCTTTCAACAGGTCCCAGGGTTCTTCAAAAACACCTACTTGCAAACTTAGTCCATTATTGTATCAACCTGTATATTTTTCCTTTCAAGATAAATTGCACTAAACATGTAAAAAATAAGGTAGAAAATTCTACGCCGAGTTTGAGAAACTTACTACGTTTGTTGTTTGCGAGAAACTTAAGCCATTTTGAGGTAAGAAGAGCGTATTAGTTCGACAAGTTTAGTACGTTTTGGAGTTATCTGAAGAGTTTAACTCGCACCATTCTATACTCGACCTTAAGGCGATGATACCTAGGTTGAAATCGGCTCTTTTTGGGATAAACTAGCCAAACGAAGTTGTCGCAAAGTGGCGCGTTGACACATGGAATGTGCTTAGTGTTTATTTTAATTGTTAGTGTGTAGATATTGAGTAGAGGGTGTTTGTGTTGGACCATGTTGTTAGTATGTGTTGGAGCATTCGGGGGATTTAGACTTAGGATAAGCTTTGGAAGGACGTTCGGAGAATGAAAATAATGATTAGACATTCAAGGAATTGATTGGTGACTAGAATTCGAGAATCAGAATCAGTACCACAAATAATTTATTGTATAAATGATGATATCATATTCTATGTTCTATCACGTGTCTTTCTGTAAACCCACTAGTAGTGATTTTTTGGTGAGAAAAATACCATTTAAGCTATATTAAGAAACCTCTATAAACTTTCTTCCATTCCTTGATAAAGGTCACCGAATGTGATCGGAATAATAGTCGGTATTCCGACTCAATGTAACATGAGTATTCCCCTTTTATTAAAACAAAATGTTTCATCATCATCAGCCATAAGACGTCCACTGCTGAACATAGGCCTCCCCCTTAGACCGCCACACCAACCGACAACGTGCCAGTTGCATCCAACGGTTGCAATGTTTCACATAGCTGAATAAAATCTGTTTGTTTCTCACCAGTGGTGAATTCTTGCGGGTTTTATATAGTATACTTGTCACATCCAAAATTCGCAGTAGCGCCATAGCGCAGTTCAGCGAGGTGCTCCTAGAACATTAAAAGCTCCGTAGTATGGTGGAATTGCTTTCAATCTCCAATGGTGAAGATGTGATGTAGATCTTGTGTAACTTTAGGATAGTACGCATTGTCTCTCGCAATCCTGTATACAGAGGGTAGTTGAATCAGGGCGCGGTAACCGCGGATTCTTCCACGCTCATTACATTCCCGCAACGCTCGGTTAAATAGGGATGGGTGTGGAGCTACGACTCGTTTGTGGATAGGGTTTGTACCCGTAACTCTCACCGGTATTATTTTTAACGATAGTTTAGCATATTTTATTGTTAAAAATAAAAACAAAAAATCCGACTGCATATGGTAGCAACACGCCAGGCATAAAAAGAACCAATTAAGGTTTCACTCGTCAAAATCGATCAAGAGGCTACAGGAGGTAATTATAATATAGTAACATACAAACATACACTTTACATACACCCCAAAGTCATTACCTTCCTTTTACTATATCAATGGCTTTTTATTATATGAATGCTATACTCTGCTAGTGACTTTTATATGTATGTGTAGCGATTAGATACATTTTAGTAAATATTTTAATTTTACAAACATAATCATAACTATTATGTACACTGTGAGTGAGACAAACATTTGATACGTATAATGTACTAGAATTTTTGAGAGATAAGACAATTATGGAATAGATTGACCCGCTCCGCACGATACTGCCTATTTAAAATATGCTAGTTAAGATCTGCATGTAATCCACATAATGTTTGCAATAAATTAATTTAATATTGAATGTTGTTACCCGAGGCTTCGTTCGCGTGGACCTACAAAAACAAAAGTAGCCTATGACCCTATCCTATCCTTAAGCTAAATCTATGCAAAAATTCACCTCGATCCGTTCAGCCGTTTAGCCGTGATAACGAGACAAACACCCAGACAGAGAGACAAAGTTACATTAGAATTTATAATATTAATTGGATTTACTGTAGTAATGCATCATGAGCATAAAAAGACAAATACATATCAATCTGGTAAATTTCATAGCTTATTTTAAAACTTCTTTTGTAGACTAAACCAAAATAATTAAAATAAATCCCAGGTTATAATTACACGCGCTTTTGCAATTAGAAAATAATACAAATGTAAAAGTTTTGAAGCCCCCTCAGAATATATTTTTTTTTTTATTGTCGTGATTGTTCCGTTGCATTTATTTTTCCGGCTATTTCGGAAGAAGATGTCACCCCATCCCTAGCCGCGAATGTGGCTCCGTATAGAAGTTCATTAAGCGCCTACAGTCGGCATTAGACCGCCGCATTGTGCCGAGGCTTGCCACCATTTTATTATTACCATTTATAAAGTTTTAGCTTCATATAGGTCGTTAGATGAAATACAGTATAAGTAACAGTTACCACATACGCAGTAGTCCTTTATATCATAAAATCGATATTAAATAACATACAAACTGGATGTCTTCAAGTCTTGTGGGAGTTATGCTTTTGTAAAAAAGTGTGTGTCATTTTTAACAGACTTCCAAAAAGAGGAGGAAGTTCTAATTGTTTTTTTTAAATAGATTGCAACTTCGAGTATAGGGCAGGAAAAAAAAGAAAAAAACAGTACAATTCACCTTTTTAAATTTTCGAGAAAAATTTATTAATAAATTTAATACCTTTTTAGGGTTCCGTAGTATTTTAAATATGATCCGAAAGCAAAAGGGAAATAGTACAAAGTCACGTCTTTAGCTGCAGGATACAGCTTAATAGAACAAATAACAATGATTATCGAATATTTTACAGTAAAGAAAGAATTTTTATAATATGGAGTGATGAGACGAGTTAATAAAAAGGGCCTGCATTTCCGATGGTAAGCGTCACGTTCATTGACACTCAGAATTTTGAAATTCAAACAGTTTAAAAACATGCGCGGCAATGCACTGCGCTCGTCACCCTGACGTATTACATATAATTTCACTGGAAACATTGATAATAAGTCTTAATAAATAATTTGTTCTTCGAACTAAACGAGCTGAAAAAGTAGTTCTAATAACTAGTATTTTTTTTTTATTTTCACCTCAAATTCCACAATATTGGAGAAAATCCTCATTTTTATGAAAATGCATTTAGTTATTGAAGAAAAATATCTATCCTCTGCGAGAATGTACTTGTACACTACCTACTTACCTACCTATAACACTAGGTGCCTCTTTGTGGAAGTCTTAATGGTTTGCTGAAGCCGTTTCCCTGGCTTATAGGAGCTTTATAAAACGACTTTACAACTGAAATCCTACACATAAAACACTTAGACTAGACTACACAGTATTATTTAATCTGTGGTTTAATTCCGTCCAGACTTCTTTGAAGCGATCAAAGAAACGTATAAATCGCATTACTGTGGCTCTCTGTGTACAGATTTGCGGTTTCTCTTTCTCTGTCTGTACTCTACTCGACAGTCGGATTACTCTCTCTGCACTGTGATTGGAGCTCAACTTTAGGTTTGTATGCAAATGAACATTGTTTCAAAAAGACGAGTTCAGCGCCTGGCCATTTTCTATAGCAATGAATTGAGATGACGTGCGTGTTTCTATGCAATTTTTAAAGGCGATTGCTTGCGTTGTCTTTCTTGTAGAACTTTATAGCACGGAATGAATAATAATTTCTCTTTGATAATACAAAATATCTCCCTTAGATAGATTTATAAACTCTGTAGTGTTAATTCCAGGAATTAAAGACAAAAATAAAACTTAAATTTTATAATAACTATTTCAGAAATTCGTTTGTAAATAAATGTGTTATCTGCAAAATCCACATTTTAAATAGTTTTGTTTTAATAAAACGGGAATACTCACGTTAAATTGAGTCGGTTATTCCGACTATAGTTTCGATCACATTCGGTGACCTTTATCAAGGAATGCTAAGCGAGACACGAACCAGGGATCGAACTAAAGTCAGTATAAGTAAGTCGTGAGTATTCCCGTTTTAGTAAAACAAAGTATATCAAAACCACGTAATTTTAATAAGTTTCGACTTATAATCTTTCCATTTCATTTTTATTCGGCTATATGGGGCTTGAAAGACCTATTTTTCGATGGTTCTCTTTTAAAGCCGTGTTATACTGCTCTATGTCGAGCATTTCCCTGTAAAGGGTCTTAACTCTTAACCCTCCACTTAGGGGTCCCAACCCTTAAAAATTCGAGTTTTTTTAAAGTGATGTGTAAAGTATGTTCCTAACTGCCATTAAAATTAAAACCTGGGATTCCGTAAAAATGCGGACCGCACCCTATGCATATCCCTCGCAAAAACATGTAAAACATAAACTGAGATAAATAAGGTCCGAAAAACTTCGAAAAGGGTTAGATTCCAAGTTGGGGCCATTACAAAGGGCGGATTAAGCGTGTTCCTTTAAATTGGTGCTCGGCCGTGTTTAACATGGCAGATTAGCGGACCCGAATAAATATGTATTCCGAGTTAAAATTTTACGTGTAACTTTGAATTTGCCGTACATCTACCGTATAGATAGAATCTGCCGTATGTTTTTGAAAGAAAACTTTTTAATTCTAGTATGCATTGTGTCGTATTTGTAGGATGGGTCAAAAGTGTTTGGTTTTGTACTTTACCGAATTTTACCTCTTCTTAAAGTTGCAAAAGGTTCTCGTCAGCTTCCAAGGTTGTATTTGACCGAGCGAAACAAAGTCGGCGTATGTATGCTTGAGAGTTTTTGTGTATGTTTGTCCGATATTAACTTGAGAGCCGTTGATTCAATCGTCATGAATTTTTTTATTGCGTGCAATATTGTAGGAGAGTAGTTCATATAAATACAATATTAAAGTTCAAATATGAGTAAAAACGAATAAGTTATCTGGAGTGAACTTTGGATCTCAAGGCGTCCGATTACATTTATATTCTTCATATTATTAAATAAGCTGAAAATTTCGTCGACAGATCCCAACTCGCCTGATGCATCACTTGAGTTGAGCATTGTAAGTTTGTGGTCGATGATGTGAGGGAGCATACCTATTACAAATAATGTTCGCTAATGACTAACCCATTTTTTTAGTACAGTAAAACAATGTTATATTTTGTCCACAGGCAAAACTGAAATCAATATATGATTTTGAAAACTAATTTCAAAATTCATTCCGAGTCCGTATAATCCGGGCCGTCCCGATTCCTGATAAAAGTACCGTATTTAGTATCGATGTCCCGGTCCCGCGGGGCGTCTCGTACCTACTCCACATTTGCATTTATGTATAACGATGGAAAACGGGACACCCTCCAATTCAGGACAATTCTACTCTGCATGTTTGGTTTGTAATTGGAAAAATGTAGGTATTAACTTATCTCAAAAAATTATCTGTTTATCGCAACATCAGAAATGTTCTAAAGAATTTTCCTTTCGCTATGTTATTTTTCTTCGATATCTTGAGTAGTATTTAACTATAAGGGGCAAGAACTAAGTAAATAAGATAATTACCTGCATTGAAAAAAGACGAATAAACACATAATATAGAGAGAGAGAGAGAGAGAGAACGAACGATAGAGAAGATCCACGAAGATTTTAATAAAATAACGTTTCATACTCATAGCTCGCCCCACTAAGATTCCCCGGGGTCGTGGTCGGGGACGCCACGGAACACACGCAACTTACAAATTTTCTGACCAGAGTCAGAGATTAAGATCATTTAAGAACCGGCTTTTCTAATTCTCGCTCTGTCGTTCGCACTATTTTTTTTTTTAATATAAAACTTACAGAGTTACAAGCTACGGTATCTTAGTGGGGAGCACGTTAACTCACATTCGTGGAGCGAACCCGCCCGCACTGGACCAGCGTGGTGGATATTCAGCTAATCACCCTTCGAGGGTAGGCCGTTATGCCAGCGGTGGGATGTTTAAAGGCAAATAAAAATAATAAAGATAATCTGCTATTTTTAGAATGCCATTGCCATTGTTTATTATTTTATATTTTGTCGAAGATAAAGAAAAACAACGATTTTTCGAGTTTTTTTTTCCTTCGGCTTCCCCAAAATTAAAAATAATAACATAAAAATTGCAATAGCAATGGTATTCTAAAGATATTCAATGATAATCCTTTTTAATTTCTCTGACATTGGTATAATAAAATATGTTGAAAAAGTGCGAATAAGAACCCGCGACCTCCTGCTCATAAGTAATTATATATATATATATATATATTTATATATATTTTATGAATAAATAATGATTTTTAAGTTCACTATAATATAATGTACCACTGTTTGTCAACACACTGTTTACAATATACTATGAAGGTATGTAGTATAATTACTTCATTCATTATTAGTCTATAGTCATATTATTTGAATACGTTTGAGCTCCACAACTGTTCCGAGAAAAGCCACTTTTCAACAAATACTACTTTATACGAATACGGATCCACTGAACTCTTTTCCCTGGGCAGTAAGGTCGTGTATCGTGTGATATTTGTCATCAAAGCGGTAATCTCAAGGTGTACTTTTTGAATGGCACTTCATCCAAAGGTCTGGTCTTCTTAAATGGGGATACCCTTGACCCCATACGGATTTAAGATGAGGTCCGCGGTAAATAAAAGGTGGCCAAGTTTTTTAGCTGAACTCGCTTATTTTCAGGTAAATTTCCTTTTGTGAAGACTAGACGTGTACTTGTGAAAGGTTTTATTTTCTTGGCAGTTTACGTGTGTTAGTAGGTTACGTGATGAGGCTCATTGTGAAACTTCTGCTATTTCATATCCACAATGGGTTCTATCAAAATTAAAATATATTCATATTGACTATCTGATATTTGGGAAATTGAATTTTAAACTAACTACAAAACAAAACTACAAATGCTGCACGCGACACACCACATTCTTCACAAAAAATCTTACTGCACACATTTATGTGTGTTTGGTGTATGGTGCGCCTTATACGTTTGAAGAAATAGATTGTCAGTGTGGAAATGGTTGTACAATTCTAGTTTAAGCTGTAGGAAGTGGTTTTTGTTGGACATTAACATGCGGATTGGGACGTCGGATGTGAGGAATGCCGTCCTTCCACTTCGACCAACTGAACTGGTAGTAAGCCGTTGTTTTCTTTTATTATTGCGGATAAGGAGTTCGTAATATATTTAGCAGGAGAAACGTGGGGGCGAGGCTAGTTTCAGAATATTCAAAGAAGCAAAGTGTTAAGTTTTACTTTAACGATCAAGTTTTAACGAGTTCGAGAACTATGGATCAAATTTTAATATTCTTTTACAAAGTAAAGTCGGGTCAATGTAACAAAGAAACTACATTATCTTGTAAAATGATTTTTCTCTATTATTATTTTTTTTTTCTTTTTCTCTGGTCATTTAAAATAATTGGATTTGATGTCGCTCAAATAAAATGTTCTATGTTTAAATATTAACTATTTTAATGTTCCTTCCTTCTTTTGTTCACAATTGAGATGGCAATTTACTTACCCTATGACACTCCGGACTTAAGAAGAATCCAGATTGTCCTCATCAACATCCTCACTTGTCAAAATCGGTCAAGTCGTTTGAGTTACATACAAACACCCCAAAAACCCTCACTTTTGGGCAGTTTAAGCTTGAATATGAAATTCCAAGTATAAAGCAAGATTTTTGAATTAAAAATGTATTTTTTTAGAACAGTTTTTTATGTACGCAACCAAATATTAAAATTTATGTCAAAAGCACAAAGTAAAATTAAACATTTATTTTGTCAAAAATATTATCTACGTTCTCTTAAAGTAAAAGTAAAGTAAGTGGTGCAGTAGTAAGTTTAAGTAGTGGTAGGCTCTTCTGCAGACTCCGCCTGGTTAAGTACCACACCTTTTCCAGTTATTCAACCGGCAAGCAGTAGTGTGCGAACATTAGTGTGTTCCGGATTGAATGGCAATATGTTCAGTGTAATTACTGGGCACATAGAGATTTAACATCTAATATCTCAGGGTGACGAGCGCAGTGCATTGCCGCGCATGGTTTTGCACTGTTGTAATTTAAAATTCTGGGTGGCACTGAACTGTTATGAGCAAGCGTGAAGCTTAACATCGGGTGAGCGACATGCTCGTCTCGTAACCAAATTCCATTTTAAATAAAACTCAAAAGTTACCATTGCTTTAAATATTATAGCCTAACTTTCAGCAACAAATTTTCAATCGAGAAAAGCCTTTGAAACAAAGAGTTTTCGACGCGACACGACAATTTAACGGTGCCGCGCAACATGACTCGGTCGCGCGTTTTGTCTTTTCTCGTGCGTATCTTTGACAGAGATTCGCTCGTGAATTTAAACCGACAATTTATTTCTTTGTAATGTTTTAAATTGATATCTCGCCTCGTGACAGTTTGGAACTGTTTGGGCCGTGTTCTGTCTCGGATGATTGAATTTGTTTTCGTAAATTAATTTGTGAATGGTTTATTAGGCCGAGCTGGTTTCTGTCAGGGGTTTGACTTTGCTATCGTGAAGAAGTCTGGCGGAAGGAAATAATGCAAATGACGATGAATAAAGGAGCACCTTTACTTATATTGTACTATTCGAGAACAGACTCCGGTAAAGAGTTCCATTACCTTGATCTACAAATTATTATTGTTTAAGTCGAATCGCTTTTTAAGTACGTAAATACTTAATTTTACGTGTATATAATGTAAAATACTTCATGATCCTGCCATTTAATGATTGGGCATGTACCTACGTAATACCGAGGCAGGTCAGTTCACTACACACTAAAGATTTAGTGTGTAGGAAGCTACACAGTGCAAAAAACCTGTGCAAAAATCTAGTCTGCTTTTAAAGCCTTTGTATATTTTAGTATTAAGTTCTCATATTAGCTCTAGATGAATTAGTTTCGTATTGTCAATAATATCAAGCCTGTTTGTCTAATTGGCTAACACTTGAGTTGGTTAATCATTGGATTAGTTTATTCCCAAAATAGCTACATAAATGCCCTTAGTTGACACTGGTCGTTCATTAATTAAGCATTGCTTGAAACTTAGATTATTACAATTACGATATTACATCGATTATTCGAATTATAAAAAGTCGTGTGATAAAATGTGTGGACACTAACTATGAAAACCTCTGCCTAAGAGATTTTATTTTTCATTTATGCGTCATTTTAAAATTTTAAGGAAGAATATTGTTTATATCGTTAAATGTTTCTTATAATATATAAAAGTACATTTTTATGTAGCAAAAACAAAGTAGAAACCCATGTTGCAGAAAATGGCAAAAATGGCGCAAAATCATTTATCACATAGTTCGAAAATATAATAGAAAATTTCACACCCGAGAAGCATAGATTCTCACCTATCAAAGAGAATTCCCGACGACGCCCGAGGATCGACGGGAATTCCCGAGGATTACCTATCAGCCGTCATTAGGGTTGAACCTTCTGAAAAATGGTACGAAATGCAAAAAGGTTGTATTGCACTATTCGTGATGCAAAATTTTAAATTGTACTAATAATATTTCTGAAATAGTTACTGTATGTGATTTTCGTCATCGAATGATATCAATGTCTCACTATTATGGGTGGTACACATCATGTTATGTTTGCGGAACAGCTGAAACAGTGGGTGTTTGAATATAATGAAATTGCGACGAAATATTGAGAGATTCAAAATAATTAATACCGCGCTTATTTTGCACCTTTCAAAGTGTAGTACATAAAAGTGAAAGCTTTTAAAATCAAAAAATAAAACGTATAATATATATTTGTTTAAAACGAATCGACAAATATCAGTAGTGACAATTTTGTCCATTTCGTTATAATTTTCTGATATTACTGTTTAAAAAAAATAATGAAAAAAATCGTGTGCCAACCATAAGGGCGAGGGCCGATCTCATTCTTTCCCAATAACATAGTAACATTCTTTAGGTAGTGTTCGGGCCAATTTATTTTCAATAACGTTTGTCCTGGAGGGATACCTATCAAATTTATACCTCTAGGTGTTTTAGTTGGTATGTACGTTTATTTTACTTGTATGTATTTACAGACAAGTAAAATAATAATACTTGGAGTACCATTGAATGAAAAAGGCAGTTAAATGAAGTTTAAGCTAGCGAGAACTTTTTGTAAATAATTCCACTTGCGACTTGCAAAAAGTACCTAAGCTAAGGTCATACTTGCAACGCTCACTCGTTCTCCATTTCTTCCATGTTACGAAGTTATAGTTTTCTATTGTTCGGTTTCATAATATAGCACCACAGCTTTCGCAATTGAACACACTTGTGAGCTTTTGACCGAAAGCGGACGAGGTTTACCCGACACTGCTGACAAAAGGATGGTAATATTTTAATATCGTCAATTATTAACCGTCTTTTTGGTGAGAGAGAATTTATTAAAAAATAACTCGGATGTAAAAACGCTTATAAGCCGAGAAGAACGGCTTATGGTGTCAGTCAAAAGCGAACGCAGTTTTGGTATAATCATCTCTTCAAATGTTCCCGTCATCACACCCGTAACATTTTGGAGTGATGCCAACTGACTCTATTGCTATGGTTGCCAATATTACTGAAATAATTATCCGATATCATTGTGTTTTACATACCTGTAATTTAATATTCTATTTAATACATGTCACTTTTACTATAATAATTTTACCTGCATTTTCCCAATATTATTATAATCTGTAACGTGCTGTATAATTACCGGCTACTGACACACAGAGAGAACCTACCATTTGGGCCCGGCCGGTTTCGCATCTACAGGTTGGTCCAACGGCAAGTGACCGCCCAAAAAGGGCTTATAGTACTCATCATTATGAACACAGAAGAGGAAATTTTACTTCTCTCTTCTGTGATTATGAACAACTTTTACTATGACCATGATATTTTGTTGTCGACAAAATCAGTTTTACCTTTATTGATTGATGCGACGCGTGACCGAAATTCTAGTTTATCGGAAAACGTTTATCTGGCGCAATGATTTTTTTCCCTCAGGTCCAAGGACTCCAGGATTCGAGCCTTTTTTTTTATTTTAACAATTTGTGTCCATTATCACTTAATATAAAAAAAAAACCAATGCCTTTGACTTTTATTCGAAAAAGAAACTTATTCATCAATGTTGTATGACAAATTACTCCATCGATTAAACACCTTACTTGCGGTGGAGATCAGGTGAAACTGAAGATAGAACTGACTTATTATGTGTGATAATTTACGATATTTTGGTTTTTGATTCTTTCGCTCGTCACTTAGACCGCCGTCGAACCTGAAACCTCCGGGCTATGCGTTAACGTAGCCATCAAAGAGATTTCGCGAGTTACCGAGTTTTTATATGGAATTTTTGATACCTAAGCCACTCTGTATTAAAATACTTTTCGCTTTTTTTCATAAGCCTTGTAGCGGGCTAAGCCACGCTATAATAACGAATACACTTTGGCAGCGATGTGAGTGAATCGCTTGCATAATCAGGACGAGAGTGTCGGTAATGAAAAAAAACCAGCAAAACTCGAGATTCAAATTTCTATTAATGTCAACAACGGTTACATTTAGTTAGTACATACAAAAGACTAGGTTATACTTAAACCAAACTTAGCTTACTAATTACATAATAATTGTAGTACATTTATTATATCTTCGAGGGTTCTGTATATAACAGTTAAAGAAATTTATGTATGTGTTTAATTATCGGAAAAAAAACCCGTAAACTTTACCTGGTGCTTCTTCTTGCTTATTTATTTTTTTATATTTTTTTTTGCTTGTAAACAACACAACAACACCTCAAATAAACTAGAGTAAAAACTTAGAATCCAGTTGACGCCTCTATTAGATTCCCCATCACGAGTTCACCTACCGGTAAGGCGATAGTGCCGCAAATTACATTTCCTCACCTCGGGGTGAAAGTATCTTACTTAGGAGTGGTTGAAAAAGTACTTATAGATAAGATCTTATTACTTTATTCTTACTAGGTATTTTGTTAGTTATTCGTAGAGCCAAGGAGTGGAACAAACGCCATGTTTTCTGAGATACATAATATAGATATTGAGTTAACTTCTTGGTATGCGTGCTTCTTTTTTGACCACATCGTCGCCTAGTTTATCAGGAGTTAGATTTTGCAGACGAGTCATCCTTATTTGTCCAGATTTGTTACTAATGGATATATCGATAGGTATGACACGTTTTCCTTGTATTCTACAAAATAACTTAATATTGAATGTAAACAGTAACAGCCATAAATGTTTATTCTCTGCATACGACATTTATTTATTGTTTTCGGAAGCGATGGGCGAGCGGTGTTGTAAATATTTTTACGCCATCCCCTGAAGGGTTGATAGTTTTTGATAGACGATAACAAATGCTGTAAAACAACATTTTGGGAGAAACGATTCAGTTGATTGTTGAGCTTATCGAACCTAGACATTTTTTAAAACATAATTATATTATACTAACTGTTACCCGCGACTTCGTTCGCGTGGACCTACAAAAAAAAGTAGCCCAAGTCCGTCTCCGACCCTTAAGCTATATATCTATGCAAAAATTCGCGTCGATCCATTCAGCTGTGATAACACGACAAACACCCAGACAGAGAGACAGAGCTACTTTCGCATTTATAATATTAGTTAGGATGATATGATACTAGCAGTCCTCTGTGGATTTACTCGCTATATAGAATCCGTACATTTTTCCGGCATAGAAAGTTGCATTTAATTATATTTGAGGGTTAAGTGTCTCTAAACTAATTTTCGTTCCTGAAAGTGTGTTTGTCTTCTCAACACCGTAACAGCTGAACAGATTTGGATGGAATTTGGTATGGAGGCGGTATATAATTAAAACTTTGGTTAAAACCTTTGGTAATTTCTATCCCAAAAAAATACGGTTGTTGTAGAAACGGATGCAACGACGGGGCGCTGCTAGTGCTATAAAAGAATCACGGTATGCTCTAGGAGAGCCACAATCAAAGTCAAGACCAAGCTGTTTTTCATTTTCCCTATTGTTTCCTCTGCTGAGTGTTGCGCAAATTGTGAGCACCGAGGCTTCAAGCCACCTCATAAATATTAAACGCCTGCTCCGCTCCACTTACTCCTAAATAGGTTACGGAGACAGGTAGCCAGTGAGACCTGGGGCTTACAGCGACCTGAGTCACGGTGAAATTATGAATCAATTTTTTTATTAAATGGAATAAAATTTAATAGATTGATGGATAAATTTATTTACTTTTGTAGTGGTAGGACTCTTGCAAGAGTTCGTCTGGAGAAGTACCATACCTTTGCCAGCTATTCAACCGCCAAGCAGTAGTGTGCAAGCATTGCTGTGTTCCGGAATGAAGGGCAATGTTTCCAGCGTAATTACTGGGTATACAGAGATTTAACTAATAATATCTCAGGGTAACGAGCGCAGTGCGGTGCCGCGCAGAGTTAGGAACTGTTGATGTTCAAAATGTTGGGTGGCATTGAACTGTTATGGGCAAGCGTGACGCTTAACAACAGGTGAGCGACTTGCTCGTATCGTCAGACACTACAATTATTTTTTCTTTCATTATCATCATCGTCATCATCAGTCAGAAGACGTCCACTGCTAAAAATAGGCCTCCTCCTTAAACCGCCACATCGACCGACAATGTGCCACTTGCCCGTCACTTTCACAATGCGTCGTTCTACCTAGTGGGAGGCCTGCCTACGCTGCGTCTTCCGGTTCGTGGTCGCCACTCAAGAACCTCTCTTCCCCATCGATCATCGGTTCATCGAGAGATGTGGCCAGCCCATTGCCACTTCAGCTTGCAAACTCTGAAATCTTTATCGGTGACTTTGGTTCTTCGACGAATATCCTCGTTCCGGATTACATTGCCCGCTTTGTGACTGTGAGTTTATCTCATTCATTTTATTATTCATGTTTTTTTTCAATTCTCTGATTATCTGTCCTTGCTATGTGCCATTATAATGTAACAGCAAGCTAAGTGCTTGGGGTTGGGGGTAAAAATTAACAAAGCACAGGTCAGCGGGACAAGACATGGCACCGAGCCATTAGGTTAATGGCTTCGGGTCCTCTGTTACACCGAAGTGTAACGGGTAACAAATATAAAGCGTTTAAATTTAGCCTCAGGCGGCTTATAAGTAATTTAAATCTAGCTTAAACTTCTAGGTACTTAATGATTAAAAACGTCTCCAATAACAGTTTTATTATTGTCTCCATTAAGGAGAAAACATTATGTTTAAGCAGCACTTGCACTATATTCACTACGATTATAATTATTACACTACACTAACTCGAACGGTTTGGGTCTTCTAAGTCTTCTTGCTTTGACCGTGTGATCGAGAAGTTGGATGGCCTTGCATCACATGTTCACATTTTTTTTATAAGCATGATTTAACTACGCCTACATTTTTTTTGATCAAGGTTTGGGGAACAGCGGCTAGAACAAATTTAGAAAATTTGCAAACAAGTCAAAACAAAATTATTAAAACTCTATTCCGATATGATTACCTAACGCCGACCACTACAATTTACAAAAATACTAAACTTTTGAATATACCTCAAACATACAAGTATAACACATGTATTTTAATAAGAAAATTTTTAACAAAAGATATACATACCCAAATAACATTCACAAAAAAAATCACAATGCAAAAACTTTTAACGAGACAAGCAAATAACTTATGCTTGGTAAAAAAACCTAGAACAAACTATGGAATAAAAAATATAATGTATGAGGGTGCTTACCTGTATAACAAATTACCGAAAGACATTAAACAAGCAAAATCATTAAAAACTTTTAAAAAATTACTTAAGTTACATGTGTTAAAGGATTTTTCGTATGTAAATATTATAATTTCATGATCACAAAAACAAACAGTGTGGCAAAAGCTTTATGTCCAAGTCCATTGTTTTGTTCCGTGCGGAGCGCGTCATAGTTGAACCGAGATGGATAATTACTTAAAACGGGTGCAAACTACCTCAGATTATAAAAGAAGTTAAATTATTTAATATAGCTTACTTACTTATTGTTTAAAATTTGCGTAAAAATCCTTAAATTGTTAATTCATTGATTAGTTAAGTCTGCATGCTGCGCTTAGCAGCACGAATAATCTATTTTAGTGTGTAATCTCAGTAAGCGAATATCTATATTCTTATGAGATTAAATGATTCTGAAACCGTTACATCTCCCTCTCTTCAACCACGGGGATGACTGGTAGAAAATGCTTTAGCATTAAGTCCTCCTGTTGTAGCAAATACGTTGTATGTGTATGCAATAAAGTATTAAATAAATAAATAATACTATCCTCAATAAGATCACAAAATAGTCCGACAAAAATATCTTCGACAAATAATCTTTTTAGACCACAAAACCTATTTTTCTTGCTTGTAAGAACCGTCCAAAGTTATTCCCAAAAGTAATCCCTAATACGAATAATGTTCCATAGATGATTTCGTCTAGAACAATATATTTAGCTGAGAAATCTCTAAGAGGATTATCTTCGGCTTACAGAGAAGTGGAGAGCTTTACATAAGATCTATTTTTTAAATTATCTTTTCTGTTATTGTACTGTATATTTACCGATTTATAATATGAATATAATATGAAGGAAAGTTCTCAATTTGATTATATCTTAAGTTGTTTTTTTTGGACTTGGCTCGATTAGGTTTTTTTTTAGTCGAAAACCTGTAGTAGTTGATAGTGACAGATCGATGTCGTTGCCATGCTCCACAGGCCGTCGACAGCCTTTCTCAAGACCTTGGTCTATGACGCGTTTCATGTTGCTACAGTGAAGTGACGGGACTTAGTATGGAGGACCCGGAGATAATTCATAACATAAAATATAAAATTGTGTTTGGTATGATTTGCAGACGTAGAATCAACATTAAATTAAATTAAACATTCTGGACGTACAGAACATAGAAAAAGGAATTATGCTTGAGCCATAATACATTATCGTCGCCGACGACTCACTGCCGTCCTTCTGATCGTCATCTGAATTGCGTCTAATATAGCGCAAATAGAGAGGTAATTGATAGATAGATAGATACTTAGATTAACTCTTTATTGTTCACACATAATTGCAAAATGCTAAGTCTATTCCGTATACACATTTGGTTTAATTATTGTATACATATATGAGAGGTTGGTTCAACAATTTGTACAGAAAAAATAACCTGTTATTAGTTATTTCCGGGTCAAACGCTAGATTGACTAGGTTAGAAATAAATTATATTATATATATATATATTTTCTTCGTATGTATTTTTTTATACATGATAGGTTGGTGTTACGTGTCGGCTTGAGGTGACGCCGAGTGCAAACATTGTATTTTACGCGCTCGCATGTCCACTACGGTTATGGCCGTACCGGGCTGCTCCTGCCCGATAAAAAATAACAGTTTCACAGACAACATGGTTGTTATGACGTCGCCTCAAAAATTGAAAACTTTTTGCATTTTCACGGATATTTTAAGGATACAAATTTGCAATAGCTTTCTGGTTTAAAATGTTAGAGCCTAGAGCGTTACCTTTACCATTATTCTTATTTGTTCAAGAGGCCAATGTTGTTTTTTTTTTGATTGCAGGTATGTTTTGGATATGACGTTAACATCTTCAACACTAATAATTATGAACACTATCGTGGTATTGTGGAAGGGGTAAGTCTTTTATATCCGTAATTTCAAAGCCTCAAAGTTACGAGTATTATTATTAAAGCAAAACAAAACTCTGGCTACAAAATGTAGCCTCTGATATTCTGGAACAATACCATCCTTCTTGGGCAGTCCGGTAAAAATAAATATAGTTCAAAATCTGCATTTTAAACTTATTAAAATCGATTTAATTGATTTCTTCCTCTTCCACAATTCAATTTCTGTAAATAAAATAATATACACTGTAAAAACTACAGCCCATATCACACTAATATTATGAATGCGAAAGTTTGTGTGTAAGTGTGTAAGTATGTAATTATGTAAGTGTGTTTTTTCCCGTTCAACTCTGTAACGGCTAAACGGGTTTGGATGAAATTCTGTATGGAGGTAGCTTATTCCCTGGAATAACAACCCTATACTCTACTCTATACTTTTTATCCCGAAAAATTTAACCGTTCCTGTAGAACAGCGAGTGAAACCGCGGGGCGCAGCTAGTTATTCATAAACGAAAAGCCGTGCGTGGTGTATTAATACCGCGACAGTGTTCGATATTCTCAATGAACGTCCGATAACTGGTTCAATACCAGCGTATTATATACGTAGCAGACGTGCCAGTCTGATAGTCGTACTGTAGATATACATTGCATGGTGTATGATGTAATCCCGTCTCGTATTATATTAATATACACATTTATGTAGAATTGTAGATATATATTATAGAAAATGGTAGACAATCCTTAGGTAATTTCATTCATTAATAACGTTTTGATGCGACCTGATTGAGGAACTGGGTTCTGTGACTGAGCTTGGGTGCTGTTTAAAATCTATGGGTTCTCATTTTTTATTTGAGTACTTGAGAATTGTGTCCAAACAAAACACATTGCACGTCCTTTAGTATAAAATGTTAAATCTCAAATTAGATTCAACACCTGATCATGTACACAGTTTTAAGCAATAAACGTTATTCTGTTCTATAAAAAATATTATAAATACGTATCGTACTGTGAGTTAATTAAATGGAAAGAAATGAATTGTTTATTTTTTTTAAGTACATAAATGTGGTAAAAATATGAAGACTTATCTTAAAAATGATTTAGTTATTTGTAGAAAAATCACCATACTTTCATTTCTGTTCCACAAAACTAATAAAACCCGGAATTTCATCACCAAAATTGATTTACCTTTCATACAAGGCACATATTGTTTGAGTGTTTGTTCACTTTGACGGTCGGTAATTGGACGGTGTACCCCCGCGGGACTGGCCGCTGATTGGTCGGCGTCACAGGGTCTAGGAGACCCCGGGGTCGCCGGTACGGGGTACGGAGGACCCCGGTGGGAGCGTAAGGGTTGATTACTGCTGAATTAAACCTTGCTTTACGTGTTAATTTAATTAGATGATTAATTATTTATTTATAGGGTGCGTTTGTGAAAATTAGCAAATTAGAAAATTAGCTTCTAATTATATTGCAGTGTCTAGGTTTGTAGATCTATAGGGCATCGTCATAATTGTCTACTGCATTTTATATTCTTCTGCTCTCAGATATAATTTGTCTCGAACCTAAGCGATTTGATTTAAAAAATTAACCCGTGCGATTTCATCCTTTTGGTTAATATCACAAGCCAGAAGAAAAAAAAGATCCTATATCTGATCGCTTGTCAAATATATTTTTTGGATCAAATAATAATAAACTCTCGAGATTAAGGGACTTCCTAGTCATATTGCATAAATGACTCTGCTTTTCGTTCATTTTTAACTTAGTAACATTATAAGATGATTATTACGATCTTATTTCGTTCATTACTTCTAAATAATCTTAATTCATCCATCTTCTAAAATAAAACAAATTACAACACACTAACACATTTTATGACCTAACATTTTCATATCACAGAACGAAAAACGAATATATATCACACTTACGCGATGTTAAAACAGAACCGCACAAAATTAGGCTCTATTTCAAAAACTTAAAGCATAAAATAGAGCTTTGGGCTAGCTATTCTTAAAGCACCCGCAAAATGAGTCCTGTCACTTCGGATAAGAGCAAAGAACAAATAGGTATAGAGTCTGCGAAAAAGTAAAACATTTTTTACCGAGCTAATAGGACAAGGCACCGTTGTGTGTAGCGTGACAGGGACGTGAAATATACGTTAAGATCGGGCATTTCAGGACTTCACATGATTATTTTGAGACTAAAAAGCAGCACATTAATTGGTCAGCGTTCGCACGAACAGTTAAACGATGCGATGTCTTCCCCGACCAGCTAATTTTCATAAAAATGGCTCGTCGAAAGAACTTTTTACACGGTTGACGACTTCTCTAAAAGAGGAAGGCAATGTTATTTAAATAACTACGGACGCAATACACAATTTATGAAATTATTTATTAATTATTGCGATTGTTATTTATCATTATTATTCTTACATGAAATACTGGCTAATAATTATTTTCAGTTTTATGAATAAAATTGTTTATCAAACATTTTGCGAACTTTACAACGAGCATAGAGTAAAATGCCGCAACGGCTGAAGACTCGTCCGTATGACCGATGTATCCTGACTACAATAACGTATGGTGCCGAAAAACGAACACTGACCAAGAAGACTGCGTACAAGATGCGAATCATACAACAGGCCATGGCGCGTGCCATATTAGGTACGCGAAAGGGATTGAAACCAAAGAAGGATCTCCGTATTTCGATAAGGATTTTGAAGATATTAAAATTTTATCCCGTATAATTAAACTCAAGTGGCGATAGGCAGGAACACTTGGCTATAGATGTAGTGATGGTAGGTGGAATAGGTCTCTGCCAGAATGGTGACCACGTGATGATAAGTGTAGTCCAGGTGTTGATATTGGCATAAAACCAAAAAGCATAAAATAGTTTATTTTTTTATTTATATAGGAAAATTACAATAAGTTGTTCACTATTGCCTTAAAACCTATATTAAGTTTATTTAGACAATTGCGATCTAGATGATATTGTCGAAAGAGAGAGCACGCTCTACAGTCGGCTGAATACCTGCCAATAATGATGACTCCATGGATAATTATTAATATCGTAAAAAAGTTTGTTATGTATTCTAAAAACAATGTATGACAAATTTTATTATAGTAGTGGTACTAGTAGTGTAGTGTAGTTTCCACATACGACCATCATTAAAGCGCTGTTCCATTTTTCACACATTTTGGTATTGAATACGTAAGCTACAGATCAAACGAACTTTAGTATAGTCAATAGAGAAAAGTACATTTTATCGCGAGTGCGTGCGAACATGCGATGCGATTTTTATTTGTTCGCGCGAACAATATCCGATTCTGACGCTGTCCAACCGGCCCGCGATTTTCGGGCCATCCCTTTTCTGTGATAAAAAAATTAAACCAAGTACTTGCCAGTTTTCACAAACATTGGTTCATTCGCAAAAAAGTACCAAGTTGGGTTTACAATTGTAATAATATTAGTGGAAATGATCTGATTGCTCCCTAAATAGGCTGTATCACATTTTTGGCCAATGTTCTTACGGTCCCAACATAATCCCCACGGGAATGTATCTGCGTAAAATGTCCTAAGGGCTACTGAAATAGATTCGCAGATCCTTGGATCCGAGATAAACCTTACCTATTATATAAGAACCTCTACTGGGATATCAAAATTACTTTAGTTCGGTTCGTATATTTGTTCCATTTTATAGTAGATTTATTTGATATTAGTGATCGTGGGAACAGAAGGTATGCCTTCCGTCCTGATAATCACCTCAACAGCCTACTTTGATTGAAAACATTGAAAAGAACTCGATTTACACAATTTTTTTCCTGGCGCTCGTATCCCCTTGTGCATATTCAAGTGATTATTACACTAATAGTGAGGTAATAATCATGTATAGGTTTGCATGGCACATAATTTCGATTGATTTCCTGGTTTAGATGTAATTAGCAAATATCTGGTTTTTTGACTAACTAGCGCGCGCTTCCATCTCTTTTCATCTCGCGAAAGTGTTTAGCGCTATCTTTCTCTCGAAATACCCTCTTATACCCTAACCCTCCTGGTTTATTTGTTTGTGCGCCTGCCTTGAGCAGGAGGTCCACGGTTCGATTCCTGGCTGGGCAGATCGGTTTTTGAAGAACAAGTATGAACAATTTACAAAAAGTTTGTATTTATCAGATAAATGATAAAATATGCTTAATAAAATTTTGTTTTTTTCTTTAATTAATTTTAAGGAAGAGAAAATTAAAAAATCTCTACTTTTCTTTGATTTTTATCATTCGTTTAGTCTGGTTCCAATCATTAACACCAGTATTTAAAAAAAAGCCTTTTTACATTTATGCAGCTAAAATATGATTCTTTTCGTACCATTTAGAGTTAAAACATACAACTTTGGCTAAATTCTTTTTAACACTTCACGCCATTCCAAATGCAGTTGCACCTTTCCCTGACACTCAAAAACATCCTAAAGGGTACCTTTTACCCACAAAATAGAGTTCAAAACGGAAAAAGAACTTAACTAGCGAGTTTTGATACGCCTGATAATAGTTTTGTTGAAAAATAGTCTGTGTATCCTGAGTAATAGAGCGGAAAACAGTTTGATGACACCACCAGACGTGCACTTACGGTTTCATGTCTCACTGCGCTGTGGAAAATAGTGATTTAGCTTCCGACAACATGACTGAATCTGAGCAGATGCTTTTACAAAGTAAAGAATGACATTTTCTTCGCTTTTTGGCTTATTTTTTGAAAACGAAAGATATTTTAAAAGAAGAACACGCACTGTTTTACAATTTTCTACAAGAATTTCCTTTAAATACAGGTTGTTCTAAAAAGAACTGCAATGTCTCGGAAATATGTCACAGAACTGCCAAAGGTGAACAAGGCTCAACTTAAAAATATGTATGGAGCTTCCTTCTACCTGCGAGCAGAATCACCGAAGGACGAGCAGCAGCGTCCTCTTAGTAATTGGTGAACAATCTGCGATCTCCAAGCCACCTGTCAAGCGTGGGGATCATAGCACTACGCCCCTCAAATGAGGAGAGGCTTCTTCCAGTAGCGAACGTCTAAGAGCTGTTAATAGTTTCAAAATATCGGCTACGTATTGGTGTGTAATGTCTCTGGTATTACAGGTGCCATAGGCGACGGCGATCTCTTACCATCAGGCGGCACGTTAGCTTGTTTGCCACCTATAGCTATAAAAATACCAAAGGCGTTCCGGAAATAATCCACTCAAATCTCACCAACAAGGAAAGAACTAATAGACCCCTATAAATAGGCTTTGTACTCACTTAATTGTTTCTGGTCTATGATACTTCTACACATTAATTATCTAAACTAAACAAAAATTGAATACATAGTAATGTGGGAATGCCATTAATAAAAGTAGGAAATGCTACTTACCTTTTCACAACCTCGTGCTGGCACCGAACGAAAGGCAAGCCACAATAATGGGAAAAAACACCCTATGTCTATTAACCACAAGGACTAGAAATATAAATAAAAAACTTTTTTATTAAAAAAAACAGAAATAAAAATGTCATATCGTGTGTGCCATACAAATTCTATACTTACACTTATTTTGCAAGAAAGCACAAAGCATCTCCTCTCCGTCCCCACTAGGGCTAGCAAATATTCCAAAATTTTGGAAAATTTATTCGAATATTTGATTTTCTTTGAATAATATTCGAATAGTAGAACAAATTAGATTTTTCATAAATCATGTCTTTATTTACTTTAACATGAACAAATTAATCAAAATTTCATTGTGTTTTAAAGGCACATGGTGTAGTTTTACTGATAAGAGGAGAAAGGTGGTGTCATCCACCATAAACTTTAAACGCTTGTACCTCAGAACTCATCATTCGATTTAAATTATTTCTGCAGCATACACACGTATTACATCTAATTATATTCGGTTGAATATATTTTGACGAAGCTTGTTATTTTCCAGAGATTTGTAGTCAGAATACAAGGCATCGTTAGGTTTATATATGATCATCATTCTATTTGGACAATACGAATCGCTAGACCTCTCAAACTGCGACCATCACCTCTCCCATACAGTAACGTTTTCATCCCGTGCTCTCGTCTGTCTGTATGACAAATTACGTAGCGAAACGATTAATGGATGTGACGTCACGGGGATTTATGATATCTGGAAGATAATAGTCCGTTATGTCTGTACGTGTACATGTCTCACTCGAGGTCGATGTTGTTATTTGTTGGGAACAACCAAGTCGAACATATTTGTATTTAATTTTACGCTTGCATTAACGCAACTAGGAAAATGTCAAGCACACTAAACGAAATGATTATAATTATGATTAACGATGAGTACAGGCAGTATCTTTCGGTTTAGTGGGGACCTTTCTCGTTTACCTAGGAAACTCTTCTAGGAGAAATAACAAATGCCAAACGCCCAATAGGCTGCCCAAAATATATCATAAAAGCGACATGACTTCATTCGATACTGACCTTTCAACTATATAGGAAGACCATGCAGGAGATCGATCCCACTGGAGAAAATCACTGCAGGCGGTCTTAATAATGAGTAAGCCTGGTTGGAGGTGCTGGCCCAAAAACGCGCTCGTAAACAAAACAGGCCTAACATCTGACCACCTCCGACAAACCTTCACCAAGGTCTGATTTGCTAGTGATGCGGTTGCAGCTGAATGTCACATATTGGTCTAATAAGCTATAAGCGCAAGTGCTTCAAAACATCCTGACGCTGCTGGAATCATCAAGTTGTAGTCAGGCCCATGATGAGCAGCACTGTTTTGTGTAACCTTCTATAAGCATCTGGAGTTAACGCTTATAAGATTGATGGTCCAAAGGTCCAAAGCAATGTTGACATGAGATAGGGGCTATATTTTTGGATAAAGAACAAAGTGAGCAAGCATAATAAAAACCTAGCTTTCATAATGTTATTAAAATGTTTAAATAATTCATTAGTTTGCCTAGTTAAATTCAAAAAAAAAAGTAAGCATAAGCATGAGTTAGCATTGATTAAGTATTTTTTTCTTTAATAAAAGTAATTTAATAAGTAATTTGCCTGTGATATTCAATGTTATTTATGGCCAATACATTATTCTGATTTCTGATATAGTCGTTATGTTTAGAAATATATATTTGAATACGTCAAAAATAGCAACCCAAGCCATATATTCGCAGACATACTCTATGATGGGTCGGTAGCACATAATTATGTTTTTTTTTTCACTTTCGAGAAAACAAACAGCGATTCCTTTCTATTGTGCATTTAATAAACTTCAAGTGATTTCAATAGCTGGTGGAGTGCTCACTAGACTCTTCCTCAGTAGTACTAGCCTTCGAGTTGGAAGACTCGGAGGACAATTTAACGCGGTACTCATAGAAGAAATGGTCACCATGGAAGTAATTCTCCTTACCGGTCTCGTTCTTGCAACGGTTGTTGCTGATTTTCACGAACACTGGAAATCAAAATAAACAAAACTGAATTGTTTACAGCAGCAGTAAAGGAACATTCGAGTACGGAAATGGCTTTAGTGAAATTACAGTGCATAAAGTGATTTAAAAGCTTATATCAAACTCAGGGTGAACCGAGGAGCACGTTGAATTTCCTTGCAGGCTTTCTTACTAACAAATTCTGGATGACATTGAACTACTCTAAAAAACTACTTTAAAAAGGAGAATTCTGTGTCTCAGGCATAGAGCAACACACTCCAGCTCGTTCGGGCCGGAACCGAGTCGCTGTACTGTACGCTCTCACGGAAAAAACTTGCTTGTGCTGTGGGTTATAAGCACTAGAACACCCGATTTAAAGCTGCTTCAAAGTAGACAACGCGTCTAAAATTTGGAATAACCTACCCGCGGAATAATAATATGAGGAACAAATAATAATGAATTCTCATTATTTTAAGCTAAAATACAAAGGGTGATTATTTCTCTATTGTTGCGTTTCTTAAATTCCAGTTGTTAAATTTCCTCATGTAAGTAATTCAGAAACTATGGCTTAGTACTATTGACCAAGCGAAGCGAAGATCTTGAGGTTCCATAATATGTATTTTTCGGACGAAACTTGAGTACCGTGTATCCGATCTTCGTGAAATTTCGTAAGAAAGTATTTTTATAAATTCCATTATGAGCAAAATCGTTCTAAAGGTCGTGAGGTCCCAATTCGAGCCGAATAACTAGCTTTAGCTGGTGTCTAGTATCAAAACAAAGTGAAGTAGATAAAAAAGAAAAAAATAAACCTAATCCCACTACTATGTAATATACATAAACTAGAAAATAGAGAGCCAGTTCTGGTACAGAAAATGACATACTAGTTCCATCCTGACAGTTCCTGTACTCCATCATGCATTTACTCTTGAAGCTTCGCCTGGCTCGCTGGTACCCTCCGCAGAGCCACTTTATAGATAAGTCTTTCCATTTTTTCTTCATGTCTTCTGGGCATTTCTTGCATTTGCGGTGCCATTTTCTCCTGCGAAATTGTGAGTTATAAGAATTGTGACCCGTTTCTCAATAGCTCTAATAGTATTATTTCGAATAAATAACACACTTTGGAACTGTCACCGCAACTGATGTGCGTTTGTAGTTGAATTTTGATGACACCAAAATCCTTATTCAAACAAAAAGTTTTACCAACCGTATCAGCGCCTCGAGCACGCATGCATAAACGGCGCCGTTTCTGACACGCGGTCTAGCTGTTCCAGATTAATTATTCAAATTGCTTACCACCCTCGTCGCTCTTCGCTGCTTTTGGGTATGTAACCAGGTTTCCTGGTAAACCTCTTTTTAGAAGCTGATGACGAACTCGCACTACTATCTTTCATGTCCACAGAATCGTTGCCGCTCTGGTCGGAGCCTGTAAGCATTTTGTTATAATGCTTTGCGTTAATTCGCTATAATATAGCACTTGTGACGACCTCAACTAACGGGTCTTCACATATTGCCGAAATGATAATATTAATTATATTGCCCGTGCCGATTCCGAAGTAAAGCAATATTTACTGAAATAAAACCACCTATGAGCCATAGTGCTGGATAGTCTTCTAATATTTCTATTTGTACTAGACGTAATATTGCAGAGGGAAAACACTACAAATTTGTTGAAGAATCAGTTCGATAATCTTCTGATCTTACAACAACCTTCAAGCCATGTCAAACTCTGTCAGACGGTCTAATTAAAACGTTGTGATTACTTGTTCAGTCGGTCTAATAACTACATGCCTATGTACAGGATTTAAATATCAGAATAGATATATAACAACGGTTGAACAGATCTGTATAGAATTTGGTGTGAAGGCTATCCAGAAAATCCGGAAAAAAACTGAAAACTTCCTTAAGTAGAGCTACAGGATGCTGGTAACTTTTATAATATGGTAAAATAGGTACGATCAGCTCCGGAAGACGATGAAGTAGATCGATTCTTTTTGTTTTTCTTTTTATTTGGATTTGTGATATTTCCTGAAGTTTCATCTACTTCTGCGGATTTATTTGTTTCTGCTTCAACAATTGCGCCCACTGTAAATTAATTTTACAGTATTACTAGAGAAGTGCTCTGTAACTACAGCACAGTAGGACGCTACTACAGCCACTTCTCTGCAGGATGTCCGATCAATACCCAACAATTATTATTGACTTGAGTTTCGGGGCAAAAGAAAAATCGTGAGAAAACCATAAGCAAGCTGGTAGTTTTAGCGCGTCCGGACCGTTAACTCTCAAATCAAATCAATGTATTCCGGTAATTTCATTTGCCATACGTAGCATCTTCGATCTCAATGTCGCTTAACATCCAGTCAGCTATGGTCTGACGCCTAGCATGTTACAAAAACTGCAAACAACTGCAAATGTTTTGAGTTTTGGATTTGTCATGGAACATTAATAATACAATGACATATTTTAAATTAGAACTTATAAATATTTTAATGTTTCGTATTCATCGGTTTGCATCACACAATCAGTAGGTAAACATCATTTATATTTTAATTGTACTCACCAGTAATTAAAATGGCGAAAAGGTATATCGACAACCGCATAGCGAAGTCTATTTTTCACACTTGTGCTAATAATTTATATTTTATCAAAAACCACAAGCCTCGTAGTTTTATGCCTATCAGGAATATATAAATCTAGTAGTATATTTGTTATATATCGAGTTGGATGTAAGATTTATGGCGCTACCATTCTGTGTTTTTACGACATCGCACATTTCAGCCGAAGGTTTATTGTTTTTGGATGTGTTTGCAGAAAAATGTATACTTTCGTCTCTTTGCTGTAGAATGTTCTGTTTATTAGTAAAAGAACTCACGTTTTACCTAGCACACGGTATAGGTTTTCTTATATAACCCTAGATAATACGATATTCTTACCTAGTTCAATAATTTATTTTCAACCTGACCTAGAATATGTAACTACATCATCGTTCTACCGATCTCATTACAAAAAAATACCAGAAACTCGCTATAAAAGTATTTTTACTTGTTAGATAGATTCAGTCTTTGTTTTGTTTCCAGTGCTCACACTAGTTTTTAGGCCTTTTTTTAAATGTATGTAAAACTTTTTTTGAACAATAAAGAGTTAATCTATCTATCACATAAATATTATGTAAAGTTTTACTGTGTTCTAAAGGTCTAAAATAAATTCAAATCATTGAGACTATATTATTATAATTTCGACGTGTAAAAGTTTAAAAATATCTATTTTGATAGCAGATACCTGTTTTAAATAAACTTCTTGCATTCAAATGTTTTACTAATGTTTACAAATAAGACCAGTAATTAGATCAATAATTGAAAAACTAATAGGCAAAAAATTATGTTACGTAATGCAATTTATTTCAACATGTTATAATACAATACATATTATAATATCTACAGAGTTATAAGGAAAGGATTCGCTAAGCCGAAAGGGCTCATAGTACTCATCATTATGAACCACTTTTTCTATGGGACCAAAACTCAAACCGAGAAAAAAAAAACAGGTATTCCATAGAAAAATGTCAATGACACTCAACAAAATGTATGGAACACCTGATTTTTTTTCTCGGTTTGAGTTTTGGTCCCATAGTAAATTTTGTTCACAATCATGAGTACTATGAGCCCCTTTCGGCTTAGCATACCCTTTCCTTATAACCCTGTATTATCATGTTTTGATATTAATAATGTTATGTTCTGTAGACGTAGAACCAATGCTTTCCGTGGTATGTGTCGTTCTTGCAGCGATGATTGTACAACTTTACAAACACTGAAACAAAATAATTTTATATTACTATAAAATGTAATATATAATTAAAAATAAAAACGCCAAATGTAGCTTAAAATACTGGGGACAAAAGGACGAATCTAATGCTACCCCGCACTCCAAAACCCATCGATTCGATCAGGCTACAGGAAGCCTACAGGCTACAAGCATTATATAAAAGTTATCGATTGAGCAAGATAATACTCGTAGATTGATACTAATTCTACAGTAGCAAGTAGGTAGGTACTTAATCATTAAACTCACATAAGCTCGTATATTATTCTCAAAGCAATTTGTACACGATTAATAAGATATAAAACTTGTGTTTGTTCATCCAAGTTTGATGTGTTCCGAGATGGAAGGAACTTTTATACAGCTTATGGGAACAAATGGGTGGGAAGGGCGGCGGGTAATGGACTGTAGAGGTTTGAGGATGTCGGGCTAGTTTGGGATTGATTTGCACCGACTTTTGATAAGTTGGGGATCGGCTTTCATGTTAAGGCTCGTGTAGAAAAAGTAAGAGTCTTATAGCTATAAGATTTTTACAGATGCAATTGAGAAATTGTCGTTTCAAAACGGTTAGGATAGGTTATTTAGTAATTTAGTATGGCTGTTGGTTGGTAGTGCTAAACTTAAAACGCCTGAATGCCGTCGCGTATTGTAATGAGGTTGTTTATTTGAGGATAATAATCACTATGTTATGTTAGATTCCCTAACGGTTAGATAATTAAACTTAACCTAACGATTATTGTTTTAGGATAAATACTGTTATATATAGTATCTCGGCCAAAGGTTAGGTTCTAGCTTATGTCTGAGAAATTCGAGTGACCTTAAACCTTTATACACATGAGTTTGATACATAAGTTTTCCAAACAAATGCGGAAAAGAGATAGTACGATAGAGATAAGGCGAGAGTGAAGGAAATAAAACTAGACTAAATAAAATCGTTTCGCACTAGTCCCATCCTCGCAGTTCCTGTACCGCATCATGCAGCCACTCTTGAAGCTTCTTCTAGCGCGCTGGTACCCCCCGCAGATCCATTGGATGCCTATGTTTCCATGCTTCTTCATCATGTCCTGGGGACAGGATTGGCAACTACGGTATACCCGGGTACTGTGGGAAGAGCATGATATTATGCCGGTGTTTTAAATGTGATATTTAGATAGTTTCATCATCATCATCAACAGCCTAAAGATGTCCACTGCTGAACAAAGGCCTCCCCCTTAGATCGTCACACTGAACGACAATTTGCAACTTGCATCCACCGATTACCAGCAACCTTCAAAATGTCGTCAGTCCACCTAGTGGGAGGCCTACCTACACTGCGTCTTCCAGCTCGTGGTTGCGACTCAAGAATCTTTCTTACCCATTGGTTATCGGTTCTTCGGCTTAGATAGTTTAAGAACTTTTAATACAATTGAGTGAGGAAACAAGAATTCGGCTCGCTTAAAGAGAAGCATTAAAGAAAACTTGAAGAAGTATTAATGAGACGCATAGCAGTACAGTACAGTTGCAATGTCATAATTTTCCTACATTTTTAAGAATTTAAGAATTTTTGATAGGGTCCTAATAGTCGTCAAAGTGGTCAGTCGATTATTTAATTTAACGTTATTTAACGTTATTTACCTTGTCTTTTTGTGTTAGTGTTATTTCATTTTATTTTCGACATGTTTTATTACGATATTTTATTTAGACATTTTATTTAGTTTGTCATTTTAGATATGCTTAAAATAACATTTCTTTTGGATAATTTGAAAGATACTAAATATCCTATTATTCTACTAAAGTTTTCCCAAAAAACTTTCCCCCGTAATGTACACAAAGTTATGTAGTTTGTCATTAGATAAGCTTAAAATAACTTTTCTCTTGGTAAATTTGCGAGATCACTAAATATATTATCCAATAAACCAAAAGTTTTCCCAAAAACTTTCCCTCGTGACGTACACGAAGTTATTTAGTTTGTCATTAGATAAGCTTAAAATTACTTTTCTCTTGGTAAATCTGCGAGATCACTAAATATCAAAGACGGCCTTATTTATAAGGAGATTTCTGTGCTAAATATATTATCAAATAATCCAAAAGTTTTCCCAAAAACTTTCCCCCGTGACGTACACGAACAAATGAAACAACGTAAGACACACTCGAGCTTTCCTTAATTTGATATTAATGAGGGAACTTACGCCAGCTTCCTCTCGCTCGTTTCGAATGAAGACGCCGACGTTGATTCATCTTCATTTGATAATGACGAAGATGATGATGAACTGGAAAATATGATAAAACATTTAATGTATGAATATATTAAATTTTTTATAAGCTTTTATTTAACTTGCACTGTTAATATATTGAATTATTGATTGATTTACTGTGTATGATAATATATTGAAGTTTTGCATGCATAGCAAGTTTCGGTGACAATACAATATTAAGACAGTAAGCTGGTCTGATGATGGATATGGAAAGTGGAAAACGGGACTCCTCAGTAGTAAATAGTAAATTGATGAAATTTGGCCTCATTTTGATCAGGTTACAGTACCAATGACGGATTTTATAAAAACTTGTCTGTCAATTGTTTGTGTCAAATCTCAGGACGCGCCTGCCGAAGAGAATGGCGTATGTTGCGCTCCCGCAACTTGTACAGAACACGTTGTACCCGAGTCATTATATTATAGTGATGCCAATTAAAGTAAGTCAGGAAATATAATGCAAGAGTTATGCTATAATTACTGACTAAAAATGCTAATTGATTAGCAGGTTGCTTGATCAAAACTAGATTTAGATGCCTAACTGCTCACGCGCCTATGGGTTGTAACAGTTGGTAACAAGCCAACAAATTCTAGCAGGCAGCTTCCTAGCATACTACTTAACATCGTTTGTTCAGTAAATATCAAAACCGCGTAAGTTTTCATTAATGACTTTATTTTCTTTTCTGCCTTACCTTTCATCATCATCAGTGAACAAATTCGGTCTCACACTACCTCGCCTGGGTAGTAGCAGTAGGTTAGGTATAAATAAAACCAATAGAATACCGCTGTATCAGAAGACAAACTTTATTAAATACCTAAATTGGCATGTGACTTTCGATGCACAAACCGTCTGCGCGTTTTAATGCATACAAACGCCATCTACCCTTGCTGGTTGGAAGTAAATTGAACCATAAATGAAAGCGGGCCAAAATAGCTTATACAATCAGAGTCAGCCTCAATGTTCGAGTTGGGCCCCGGCTCACTCTTGTAGCGCAGGCCGCGACGCTCCGCATCACGTCATTCGGTACTTCGTTACGACGTGAACATGTATACCTGTCTACTTCAATGGAAATTTTAACATTGAATTAATTTGCCTCTCGTGTCGCTCAAACTTACGTGTCGTCATCATCGGAGTCAGAGTCAATGTTGGAGTCCGAGTCTGAGTCGCTCTTGTAGTCATAGAAGCGCGGCCCGCGGTGCTCCGCATCTTGGAACCCGGCAATGTTCAGTTCGTTGATGTGCGCCAGGTGGGGAGTCACGCCATGCACATCCTCTGCTGCATTACTTACTAAGAAGTACAGTAAAAAATATTCCAAGCTGTAACTGCGCACCTCCTCCGCTGAGATGGCAAAGGAGTAGGTAACTAAAGATGATATAAAAGGGAGCGCCATTTTTTTATGCTACCTAAGTGACGGGTGTTGCAAGGTGCGTGCCTAATGGTAAGCGTCACGCTTGCCTATAATATTTTAGTGCCAACAAGAATTATTTAAGAAAAATATATTATTTTTGTGGTTGTGATGGTAATACGTGTTTGGGGTGACTCAGTCAAATGTGATGAGACACCCTGGAAAGAAGACAGAACAACCTGAATTTTGAACTTCAATAATTCCAGATCTTGCGCGACGATACCTTGCGCTATCACTATCAGATGTTAAATCTCTTTATGCTCAGAAATTTCATTGGTAGCATTTCCCATGCCCAGCATCATCCGAAGCACAGTAATGCTTCCACTACTGCTTGGCGGTTTAATTACTGGCAAAGTTACTTCCCCAAGCGGACCCTGCAACTCCTAACAAGAGTCTTAAAATCCACTACAATACACTTACGAAGAGGGTGATTTCTAAGATCACAGAGAATTAGTAGTTTAGCAGCTTCATTTTTTTAACCGTTTTGAGTCATATAGCCTCCGACGGTCTATAAAGATTATTAATAGAAATTGTCAGATTCTTGTTAAAAGTAATTCCATTAATATAATAAGCTGAATTAGCAGTGCTTTGCTTTTCTTCTGTTTTCTCGCATTGTTTTGGAATAAAAAAATACTATCCGTCCTTTATGCACTACTTATGTTTTTTTCCTCTTCAAACTATTTCTAGCTATTAGCTATTTCATTTAGCTATCCCATAATTTCAATGCACAGAGCAACACAGAATGGCCTCTGGCCGAGTCGATCTACCTAACAAAGTATTGTTACATATTTTTATTCTATAAAAATAGGTAAACAAAACACGTGCGAAATAGAGATAGTTTGTCAGTTCAAACGTAAACCTAAACCTAGCGTTCAATATGTATATATGAAGAGATTGCGTCGACTTTGTTGGATTCGTTTACCGACTTAATTAGTTTGGAAAATTGATTTGGGATAGTATTAGGTATATAATTTAATTTTTGTTCTGTAAGCCTAGCCTAACTTTTAATATTTTTTCATCATCATCACCAGCCAAAAGACGTCCACTGCTGAACATAGGCCTCTCCCTCCCCCTCTTTTTTAACATCCAGATATCTGCCAATCATTTTATATATTGATTTGTGATAATTACTGATTTTGAAGAACTTTTATATTATACAAATAGGTATTAAATTCTCTACTTTATTGCAATAATTATTTCGCTACCCTGCATATTATTTACCTTGCGAAATGCATAATACATACATAGACTGTCGCGAAATTAAGTACTACTCTATGGTATTACTTACCTATTATGGCTAAGTATACCATTTATTCGTCTCCACAAAATTCTCCCCGTCTAGTTTATTTAACCCCTCGCAGGTAATTATGTATTCATTCTTCGCATATGAATTAATACAAAATTCATTATATTCATACATAATTCAAAACATGCGCATACAATTATGGACGTTATGAATATGCTCAGGATCTCCGATAATAACGTGGAGCTTTACAATAGGGAATACAATTTTAGTAATATTACTATTGTTCTCAAGCACCAGTTATTGTATTTGTTACATTTAAAATATATACTGTCATAGAAACTACTAATATTCGCGTAACAGTTCACTCGGGTAATGATTCTAGGTTTACTAAAACATTTTTTTTGTAAAATTATAATGCGAGATTTAGTTAGTCAAATTTTTTGTAAGATTATAAAAAGTATGATCTTGATTTTTTATATCCTTTTTTGGACACTTTGTTGGTACATTATTGTCTCTAAACTATAGTTTTTTAAGATTTTCGTAAATAATTCTTATTTGACGCTAACATTATTATTTCTGATCATTAAAATTGCATGGAATTAAACAAGTACGACATGCCGCAGACAACGAGGGAGAAATGCTTCTAGCTTTTATTGGGTCGTGTCTTTACAGTTCTGGTTTTGACATCTATAGGAAACGTTTATGATTTTGAAGAATATTATCTTATTAAATATTTTCATATCTGTCTTTAAAACTGTTTTATTTAACAAAATTGTCTTACCTTGTATAATCACAGCAATAAACAAAACGATCATTGTTGTATTTCTTGAGAATCAAATTCATATTTTGTACTGGTCATAAAATGCTCGCATCGGTTGAGTTATATTGTTGGTTGAATTTATTTTTATAGCGAACAATGCAGGAACATTCACATTTTGTGACTGCAATATTTTCATATATTTTGTTATAGATTTCTCAGGTTTATGATTGCTTTATAATTTGTTTGCGAATTACTTTTACTATTATTTATTCTGTTGTAATACTACTAGTTAGATAGTTTTAGGCTTTTACAACAGATGTCATGTTAAGGCGTAGTCTAAGATGGTAGCACGGCTAGCCTGAATGAGGAACTGTGTCTCAACTAAAATTACCGCTAAGTATTTGGTAGCTAGTTATTTATAGCACCAGAAGATACCTCTTCTTACTGTTTTCTCACAAATTGCTTCCGTCGTTTAAAACCAATCTGTTTTTTTTGGGATATAAAGTTATGTAATATAATTTCAACGCACAGACCAAACCGCTTATGATAGAGACGTGACATTTGAACTCAATATTCCTCAAATTCGTCGAAGAACCAAAGTTGCCGACATAGCTTTCAGAGTTTGCAAGCTGAAGTGGCAATGGGCGGGCCATATCACTCGAGGAACCGATAACCGGTGGGGAAGAAAGGTTCTTGAGTGGCGACCACGAACCGGAAGACGCAGCGTAGGTAGGCCTCCCACTAGGTGGACCGACGACATTGTGAAAGTCGCGGGCAACCGGTGGATGCAAGTGGCCCGTTGTCGGTCGGTGTGGCGCTCTAAGGGGGAGGCCTATGTTCAGCAGTGGACGTCTTATGGCTGATGATGATGATGATGATGATTCCTCAAATAGTTTATGTGAACAATAAGAACGAATTTTGCGAAATTCCACCTCCGAAGGGGTTAACTGGACCCCTAAAGTTTGTATGGAAATAAAATATATCTATAATATGCCAATAAAACTCGGTTAGTGTAATAAGCAATAAAAAATAAAAGTCATGTCTCAGGATTATTCGAAAATCTATCTCTAAAGATGTGAAATGGGGACTTACTGTAGCCTAGGTGAGCGAAGCCGTGCGGGCAAGCCTTTAGGATATAGTACGATATATAGTTTTGCTCCAAATACATTTAGCTCTTACGGAGTTAAGTAGGAACAAACATGATACAGACATACACATACACACACCCTCCCTTACTCAAAGATTTATAATATTACATCACACTAACTGTAACAAAGATATCTTAGGTAATTTTGTGGTAAGGAGTCGAAAGCGGTCTAACCAAGTCTAGCACTGATTGCAAGTCTCTACTACAGCTTTAATCGTTTTAATTTTCTTACATGTATTTTTAATTTTTATGTATTTATTTGGTATGTTAAATACTTAAACAAAAACAAGATTATACGGCATTTTTTCATTTATTGATGAACTCGGAAGCGTCTCTTGCTTTGAAGTCACACATTACTAATTCATTATGGGAGCTCCATCAGTCCGTGTTCATCGCCTTGTCGTCGGATTCGAATCGCCTTAACACTCTGAATAAGGAGCAAAGGACACGTATTATTTACCAGCTCGTTTAATATTTATATCAGTTATGTCGTACTACTATATAAGCTAATATCATAGCTTCCGTCGAGGCGTTACTAAATTTCCACATTAAAAATATGAAATATACAAGTATACATAAAAAAATTAAAGACCCCCGACACAACTAGTAAAGAGCTGATGATCTTCAAATGGCTAAAGAGTATAACGGGAACAAATACACACAAACTTTCGCATTTATAATATTATATTAGTGTGATGTAAGCTTCTGTTCTTATTTTTTGTATTACTTTGAAACTGATAGTATCAAATGTTTGTGGCTCTTTTCATTTCAAAATGCGTGATTAGTATAATTCATATACTGCAATCATCGACATGGAAATAAATTCAATATCGATAACTGTATTGTTCAATTCTTAGATCTTATTTTGTGCTCTTAAAACACATATTGTGCGTTATTTTGTATTATTGGTTTTTAATGGAACCTTGTCGTCTTCCTTGTAGCCTGTGAACTATAACCTAGGCATTTTCAAGGCTAGAGTAAATAGATTTCTTCTCAAAGATCAGCGTGCTCGATCCTCGGCCACAACGTCGCTTTTACCATCAGGTGAGTTGGTAGCGTAATGGATATCAATAAATAAAATAAATAATTAATTAATAATCAATTTTCAATAAAAAAATAACATATTTTCTTCACACATCATCATTGCACGTAATAAATCTTCCAAGGCAAACCGTTTCTTAACCATTATTTTACTGAGCTTTAAATTAAATTTCATCACTGCTAAAATCATCACAAAGTTCGGATGCTGTACTAAATAATTTTAACTTTTGCAGTATTTTAAACTACAACGTAATGCACGAAACGTTTGATAGATTAATAAAAAATAATAACTCACATATAAGCTATTACTATGTCATGTAGAATGTATATGTCATGTAAGATTATTCGTAATCTTCTGAGTCGTTGTCACCGGGTCTACCTGCAAAAAGAATAAAACAAATTATATTACATTATCTGGTCTATTTCCTCAATATATTTATTATTTTCTTTATGCCCAAAGTGTCCCACTGCTGAACAAAGGCCCCCTCTCAGATTGCCCTCCACTATTTCCTCATAGTATAATTGAGTATTTCGTTTAGACTAGCAGATCCCCTCAGTTTCAACCCTTTTCTACAAAAAACACATATTTTGCAGAATAAAAGTAGTTGTTAATTATAAACTAAAGCTGTACAAAATTTAATTTAATAGCTTCCAGCCGTTATCTTAGAAACCTTAGCATTTATAAGATTAGTGTGATACAAGGTCAAATATTTCTACATTAATGTCCGTACACCTCCCTAAAACTTTGAAACCTTCCGTAAGACTATCAAAGTTAACTACTTCGAACTAGTCCAAGGCTTCCCAACAAAGTTATATGAAAAAAATCCAACAAGAAAAGCGTAAGATCTACTGAAGTTTGATTAAAATGGATTTGCATGAGCCGGCACAGATGGTCGCGTAATTTATTTTTAATTTATATCCTTGTCGAGGTCTCGTTACGCTTGCTACGATATCCCGGGAATATAACATTATTCCAATTTGTTTTATTCCTTTTCACTTTGTAACCAATTCTTATACTGCAATATAATTGATGTACTTGCATCCCCGCTTACTATTTCAAGGAATGAACAACGTCTCGAAAAATAATAATAATTGAGATATTGTTTAAAATTAGTAATTACTTACCCGACCTTGTTCTTATCTTGTTACTGTACCCCCTGTGAACTACCGCAAAAGCTGCAGCATCACTATCTGCAAGAATAGATACCAAGTTTTAGTAAAATACTACCCATTCTCTCTCATTATCTGTTGGAATATAGTGCAAAAGTATAAAGTACTAAGCAGATTTGTCACTACATTCTCAATTATTTAACTCACTCAAGCTATTATATGATGCTTCTGCTTCCGCTCTCGCCTCTGACGCTTCCTCGGGTCTCAAGTTATAATGGAAAGGTTCTCTCCATAAACCTTGCTCGGGCACATCTCCTATTGGTCTCAGGAGTAGATTTCCTCGGTTAGGTACATCAATATTTCCATTAAGGTTCAGAAGAGTTTGGAGAGAATTTGTACCAGTTGGTCCATACGCACCATTTGCTCCATACAAATTTCCACCATTTGGTCCATACAAATTTTCATCATTAGGTACGTACAAATTTCCACCATTTGGCCCGTTCAATTTTCCAGTATTTGGTCCAATCAAGTTACCACCGGCAGGTCCAATTACGTTTCCGCTCGTTGGGCCAATCACATTGCTACCAGTTGGCCCGATGATGTTTCCACCTGTGGATCCAATAACATTGCTACCAGTAGATTTGATCCAGTTTTCACCGGCAGAACCAATAATATTGCTACCGGATGGTCCGATATAGTTTCCACCCGTAGGCCCAATCAGGTTTGCAGATTGTCTGATCAAATTGTCTTTATAACCAATCTGTATTTTCCCTGTAATTAAGTTACCTGCGTTATAAAAGTATTACTTGTTTTTTTTTTTACGGGATAGGCGTTCGACCACACCTCACCTGATGTTAAGTGATGGTGTGGTCGAAGGTGGTAAACACACCTCCATTGGAGCTGCCCAGCCGAGTATGTCAAAGTCCCTACCACCATGCTACGACTTCTCTCAGTGCTTTCCTTTATCGGCAGATCAGGTTCATTGTTAGGATTTGAATCCATGTCTGCAGCGTGGAAGTCAAACGCGCCAACCACATCAATAATTGCTATAATTTTTACCTACACCTATAGATCCACATAACGTTTCACAAATGGGTTTAAAGTAAATACCTTGATCTGCAATCCAATTTTCGCTTCCAATGTCTGTGTCGCTTCCGCCGTTAAGGTCAATGACGTTATGATTATAAGTCGGGATTCCAACCGGTCTGTATAAATTACTATCAGAAGTTCCAATCACGTTGCCACCTGAAGAATGAATCACGTTTCCGCCTGCAGGTCTTAGGTTTCCACCAGCAGTTCCGATCAAGTTACCACCAACTGTTCCGATCTCATTTTCATTTGCATGCTTCCAGTTTAAAATTTGGTTAATAGATTCAGATACGGGATTGAGCCAGTTAGAACTCCCTCCATCTATCAGTGGTCTGCTTTCTATATCTATAACTCCACCATCTGCAGAAAAAAATAATCGCAGTAGTTTTTGCGCTATTCTCACAAAAATGACTCGTTGTGCGTTTACTAACAAAACAAACCCATGAAAATGAAAATAAATAAACTCTGCTGCACCAATCATAAAAGAGTCCATACGTCAACAGAATAAAACAGCCACAAAATTCATGGTAACGTAACGATTTTACACCTAAATACGAGTCGACATCCCAATACAGGCACCTAATCATAAAAACCTTTATGACCTCCCGATCCCGTTATCTTCACAACCTCTTCTGATTTTGCTTATACTAAAAATGGGCAAATGTATTTTCATGAACTATTTGTCTAGAAAATTTTATCAGCATCAGATCAACCATTCGCAAGTTATGGTCGAACAAAATATACAAACAAGCGACCGTTTGTTTCATTAAACTGTGATAATTTCGTTTTACTCTAATCTCTAAATATAACTCAACATAAAGTGAAATTAATTAAAAAAACGTCACACAAGTAAAGGTTTTATGAGGATTGTAAAAGGAGATAGTCACGTGGGTCCTGTATGGATGGGTATTCAATAGACATTGCACGAATGGTTGTTAGTTTCCCATCGAATTGCTCAATACTCGAATTGCTCAGCGCTCCCAATTGATTGCCAGCCCTTATTGCCCAGCCTTATTGCCAAGATATTGGATCTGCAGGTACGAGGACGTTTAATATGCCATCGCCACCTGGGGTATAACATTTGTCAATTCTGACTCGTGTCGTTCGATCGTAAATTATTACTTTATTCTTTTTGTTGTTTTTAACGAGAGGGTTATAAGGGTTTTATAAGGCTCGGAGGTGCCGTAGGGCGGGGAAGTGTTTATTGCCACCATTCAGGTTTAGGTGATCGTTTCCAGATGAGGTGATCCTGAGGCCTTGGAGATCGCAGGTGCTGTCGCAAGGGTCGTGGAAGGGTTAGGGGTCGGAATGGAAAATCGAACTGTGTAATTGTTTTCTATTTAAACATTTTACGAGGGTAGAGTTGACATCATAACAAAACACAATTTTCGTAACCTAGTTAAGGATATTTACGTTTTATGCTAGTCAAAAATAATCGTATAACATATTGTACTTACTTAACACATGGATGTTTACTGACCTGGTAATCCTGGGATATCGATTGGGGGTTCGTAACCTAAATAAAAGTTCATATATGAATTGCAAGTTTAATTACGGGGAATGTCGAGATTTTACAGCTATTATCTCAGAGTGGCGAGGGCACTGCTGGCCTGTGCGGATTTTGCGATTATATTTAAGTTCAATATTAAAGTGGCCCTGAACTGTTATGGTACCATTAACTTTTGAGTAGAGCTCGTGGTAAAGTTCAAAAAAGTTATGGTTTGTTTGGACCAGTTTTTTTTGTTTGATGCCTAATAACAACAAAGTAGTATCGCTATCGTATATTGGACGAATTTTTAAACGGATGTCTTTGATACAACAATCATTTGTCGCAATTAATTTCAAATTTTGTTTTTTGTCACTAAGCATTTACGCATGACAGAGTCAACCGTTTGCACTCACAGCAAGACGGCTTGGTGTAGCAGTTGACTTCAATGGTGATCCGCTCCAAAGTGATGGCTTCCTTGCAGACGCAGGTCTGGCATTCGTCCCATGGGTGCTGGAACGGCTGGTTTGGGATGTACGGGGTGCAGGATTCATCTATAAAGTGGAGTGGTCGAGCAAACAAAAGGATTATGAGACGTGTTTCTCCGTGATTATTATAAAAGAAATTCTATGTCAGTGCTGAAATGTTTGGAACACTATCAAAGAACTAGAAATCTACAATCTCCATGAAATCTTAATATATAAAAGCCGATGCATGTATGTTCTATGTAGAATCCAAAACGGCAAAAATGATGCACAAAAAGTCTGCAACTCCAAAATTAAATTTCCAGATAATCTTCAGATTAGCCCAGCAGATCCTGTGTCGTTTGGTACGCGTGCGAAGCTGGGGCGGGTCGTTTAAAGTAAATGGTTATTATTGTTAGGCAAAAGTAATAACATTCGACTACTACACACTACATCGTCAAGTAACTTCTACAATTACATTATTCGTTCAGATATAAACATTATCTTATTTTCAAATCGTATCTATTATAAGAAAGATTTCACCCCCAAAATCACTTTCTAAAATTTTTAACTTCCCGTATTTCGGTACCATATTTCAACTCCGTTCAGCAGTCTAGTCTGTAATTAAAAGTTAGTAAAGCTGATAACTCACGCGGGGAGGGTCCGGGCAGTGGGCCGGGCGGCGCAGGTGGCCACGGGGCTGCAAGCCGAAACGACAATACATTCATAACTGAGCTGTCAGGAGATATTTACATACTCGTAGTTCTGGAAGTTACGCTGAGGATTAAGCATTTTTACAAAGAACTGCTGCATGATTATACAGCAAAATCTAGTCTAAAAAAGTGAAGTTATACGATAACTAAACGTACATTATTTTGCAGATTTCTCTACAGTAATCTCCATGAAAAATAATTATAATTCTCAATAATTAGGAAAGTCAACCTATTTTAAAAATATGTTTCTCAACACTAGAATGATTACCACTGTGAAAATAGTACTTGCTGATTTGGCAGAGTTGTCTGGTTTTTAATTAAATCCAGTTCAATATTAACGTGTTTAGGACACATGCTAGTGTATTCGTATAGGTTTTTTAATTAGGACAAACTTTTTTTTAAATACTTTCTAATACTTTTTTGTTACAAATACCTACTAATGCTTTTTTATTTTTGTTGTTACAGGTAAGCATCAGATTTTGTATTCGGATTGGTTTTCTAAACTAAAAAAAAGCAGGTGCAACTTCCAAGGTATGTTTCAATGAATGAATACATGAAACTGTCTCATAATTATCATTTCGTAAAAAGATATTTTAGTGACACTTACCAAGGGTTGTGGTCGCGATAGCTGTAGATAAGAAAAAAACTTATTTTTATTATTATCATAAAACATGTCCAACTTTTTTTTTTTTGAATAGCTTAGATTAAGAACGCCAAGATATCGTCAAATCGTCGTACTTCGTCGTTATAGCATATATTTTGTGGTGGTAGCTACGTACCGCACTGGGGGTTGTTGAAGCAGTTGATGTATTGGTCCAGCTTGCCCCACGGCGTCCTTTGCACCGTGCACTTGCACAGCTTGCACGGGTCGCTCGGGTGGGGGAACTCCACGTCGGTCGGCAACCGAGCGCACGCCGGCACTGGGGATACAAACGGAAACAAGTTTCAGAGTCTTATTAAAAGTGCCTCTCTCAGCAACTCACAGCAAAAAGCAAAATTAAATTTTCCAATCTTGAGATTGCCTACTTATTGTGATAATAGTATTTTTATGTTCTAGTTATTTATAGGTTAGTCTGTTCTGAAGTCTGAACAACCAATTCAATTTAACGTGAGTATTCCCGTTTTATTAAAACGACAATAAAAAAGTACTTACGAGGTACCGGACTCGTATACGAATCTGGAGCTGTAAGAAAATATTGATTGTAACTTTTGTAAATTTATTTAAAACTATTTACAAAAAAATATTTATAAAAAACTATTTTTATACTCGTAAAATTGTAATGAAATCATTTCGCCCTGTGAATTATACGAGTATGTTTGCCATTTTAGTCGAGCTACTTCCTCGCAGTGGTCAGAGAAAATAATATATATATATATATATATATACTAAGCTTCAGCCATGATCTTGTACAGTATTTAATTACTCACCACACATTTTCACTTTTCATTTTCTCTATCATTTGCTAAGACCACAACAAACACTAAAATAACAATTTCCTAAAATTATAGACTAAAATAATAATAATAATTATAAATTGAATCACACAACAATGCAAAAGTATGAATTTTAAAAACTTGTTTTAAACCAGTGTTGAAGTAATTAATACTGTTCAATATATACTTACGCACTGTCGTCACATCGTTTGGAACAACTAAAAAGAAAACATGAGTATAAAAATGCCATCTACCAATAAAACAGCCAGTAAATTAAACTTAGAGTAGGAATAGTTTTAATACAGCGTTGCGTTAAATTGTGTAATATTTCGGGTACTGCGGTATCTCCCATATGTGGCTCGGACCATGGTGCGAATCGCCCAAGTCCTCTAAATTAATTGGCTCTTTCGCACTGTCCATCCAGGTACCATTGAAATAATTACTACAGTATACAATAGTTCAATGGCGGTTGCACGCGTATTCTTAATTCATAACATTAAGAGATTAAAAGAAGTTTTTTTTACCGCATTGAGGGTTCTGTTGGCACTTGAAGACAGCATCAGGTCTTCCGTAAGCGTCGAAGATTTCTGTACAGGTGCAAATCTGGCACGGGTTCAGGGGACTCTGGAATGGCTTCCCACTAGGCAAGGGCTTGCATGACACTGGAAACGTAAAATTATTAATCATTAATGTTTAAACAAGGTCTTATTCGAAAATTGAGTTTTTAGATAATATAAAGTTTTTCATTGTTTCTGTAGTCCTAATACACTCACCATCTGGTAGAGGAGACTTCGTTATTGGCACTGATGTTGGTCGATCTACAGAAACACAATTTTTATTGTTTTCCATTAAATTCGGTCGAAGTGCCGATTACTCTTGCGGGAATAATCACGGCTTGTGATTGGTGTTGTCAAATGTTGAACATTAATTTCGTAAGCTTAGCCTTAACGAAGAGATTTGGTGCCAATGATTTCTCTAAACTTGGATAATAATGGTTGATTAATCCATCACGTTAGAGTGCACGAGTATGGGCAAATCATATAACGTGGTTCTTCGTGTTTTTGGCGTCTTTTCCAAAACTCCGTAGAGAGTCCGTACTTTCAGCAGAGAGAAAAATGCCGTGACGAAACTTTAGGAACACTCACCGCATTCAGGCTTCAAGACGCACTTGGACAGCTTGACACGAGTAGGTGGCGCATGTCCAAACACCTCGTCTGCCGCTGCTCCGGCAGAGTTCCAGAAGCAGACACAAGAGCGGCACGGGTCCAAAGGATCAGTGAACGGTACCTCCACGGGATAATTCTCGCAGAAAGAATCTGTATACGTCGCAAATACATAAAATTACTTTTTTAGATGGCATTGAACTGTTATGAACGAGAGTGACGCTTTCCATCAGGCGAGTGACTTGCTCGTCTCGTCACTCAGCTGCGTAAAAAAATACTAATTATGTCTCTTCTCTGAACCATCGTAACGTGTAATGTGATTTTTACATTTAATGATGATGATTTTTGTTTTATTATGTTTTATTTTTATCATTATTTGCAAATAACTTCAAAAGGCTTATAATAACGTCGATAAAGTTGTTCCATTTTATTCACTAATTACCACTCTAAAAATGGTGCCAACCTTTCGTGAGTAAAGTACTGAAAAGGATTGAAAAGAGATGCAGATAGTTTTAGTGATTATATAGTTTAATTTAGAGGTGGAAAACAACAGAATCGACGTCAATGAGTCGTCGAGCCAATAACCGTTATACTTTTTTAGTAAAAGTAACTTACACGGTTCGGGGTTTTCTGTAATTGGTGGTGGCGTTGGTACTGAAAAATATACATTTTATTTGGTTAGCAGATGTTAAGGTGGCAGAAAATAATAATAATTAGATGCGTCACTGTCACAAATAACTGCCACACTGAAATTACTTGCAAGATATAAATGAAAACATAAGTAAAAAACTGAATTACTCAAACCACGAAATTTCATACATACATAATTTTTTTTTTATTTCTTCTAACATTCAATAAATAAGTTGCAAGTTCCGTTTTTATGCTGTTTTGGCCAATACTACGTACAATTTTGATGCCAAACTATTCCAAGCCGGCACGTTGATGGGCAATACTTTTTGAACAATTTTACTTCCGCATGACGTCAATAAGTTCTAGCCTTCGTCCAAGTTAAAATTAGTATAAATCTTGAGAAAAGATAAGTTTTTTGTGATAACAGCGCCTTAGATTGCTTCTGTGATACTGGAAAATATTGTAAATCGCACAAACAGAGATTGCCTTTCAGTGACGCTTGACGCCTACTAGGTTAGTACCTAGTCAGAAATAAGTGACAGATTATAAGCTAGTCAGAGATCTCACTCACTGCACTCAGGTTTGATCTGGCACAGAATCTGCAGTTGAGGCGGGGCTCTGGTCGGGAAGAATGAGCTCTGGAGGGCGCCAGGCGGCGCGCTGTCAATCTGCTGGTACGTGCACGTGCACGTCCGGCACTGGTCGTTAGGGTCCTCGAATGGAGTGTCTATTGGATATCTTCCGCAAACGTCATCTATAGTTTATCAAGAAGTTACATTTTATGTTGATTGAGTGGTATTGGGAAGGAAAAATCCAAGATCATATTTTTTGCTCCCGAATGTCAGGTAATGCAATTTCATGACGTTTAATGTCCACATAAATATGTACTTACCATCAGGATATTCTGTTGTAGATGGTGGTGGTGATAGCACTGAAAAAAAAAAACAACCTTATAACTAACTACAGCCATCCTTATATTTAGCTGTGGCGGTGTGGATTTCTGATTTCATTCCGATGTTTTGTACTATTCGTTTAATTAAAATTAATCTCACATCTCAACAAATTGAGTACAAAGAGATTTAAACTTCTAAAATTTTAAACATTGCGCTAAATATGGCAAAAAATTATTGTACGCAGCGTTACTTTTGCATGACGTTTATAAAAGAGTAAAACAAAAACTTTAAAAATAAACGGTTATTTTACAATAATCAGCAGTGTAATTGATTCTGTAGTTCTATTTTTAAACTAAACTAATCAACAACACATATAAAAAAGAGCGTAGAAGTTTTTTATTTTATTTTGATGGGACTTTTATGTTAAAAGCGTCTAACTTTATAATTACAATTTATATAATATAATTACGGCAAACCTTTATTTATTTATTTCAAAATACATTTGCTTTGACCACATTGCCTGATGTTAACCAATAATGGAGTCTTGGATTGAGTACGTTTACTTAGAAGTTACGCATGATGCCTAAACACTTAAAGATAACTCACAACATTCAGGTTTGATCTGGCACAGTATCTGCAGTTGCGGTCGGAACGGTGAGTTCTGGAGCCCGACGCCAGGCGCTGCGTTGCCAATTTGTGTGCACGTACACGTCCGACACTGGTCGTTCGGGTCATCGAATGGAGTGTTTACTGGATATCTTCCGCAAACGTCATCTGAAGTTATCAAATAGTTATTTAAAAATATAATAATTATTATATAAGTCACTTTTCCTTCCTTGAGTGCAAGGCAAGACGAGATCGCGCGCGTGTCACGCTTAGCATTCCTTGATAAATGTCACCGAATGTGATCGAAACCATAGTCGGAATAACCGACTCAATTTAACGTGAGTATTCCCGTTTTTTAAAACAAAATGTGTCAAAACCACGTCAGTTTTCATTAAAAAGTGATAGATGCTTCACTGAATACTTCTACGGAGGTTAAACAACACGACATGATTTTTCGACAACGAATCTACTGTCATTGCACATTCGCACTCGAAATATCAGGAGTTTTGGAATAATACAATGCGGCGATATGTTTCATTTACTTTGGTGCCAAAAGACAACCCTTTCGTAGAAAGACACTACAGATACTATAGACTATAGACTCCGTTTGAACCCTTTCGTCACTTGCCGGTAGCTGTAACAATGTTACAAAATTATGAAAATCTGACAACGTATCGACAGCTGCACATTAATTTTCGTGACTGCAAGCACGGATTGTCACTGCGTCTACAGCTTAGAAGTTTTGTAGTCGAAAAAAAATAGGTTATATTTTTTTTTTTTTTAAATATACAAATGATACTAGGTACGTAGATCGAAGGTGTACAATGAATTAATTTTTGATCGTAGGCCAAAATCACGAAGAGACGCACATCGAAAGATCCAGATTACTGCTAAGTAGTTATTCAGTCGACTAGTACAATAATATGTCTAGTATAATATTATTATTAGTGTTGTTAAATATTCTTCCTATCAGCTTTTAGACGTCCTCAGCTGGACGAAGTCTCCCCCATATTTCCGGCGTTGCCATAATCCTCATGCTTCGCTCAGAGATCGCAAAATGTTCACCATTTACTAAAAGGACGCTGTTGCTCTCTCTGGTGGTTTTTAAATTTATGTTTTATTATTTACCAATTTCTGGTTCGGGTTCAGGCGGAGGAGGTAATGCTGAAAATAAATTTAAAATTAACACATTAATTGTTAATGATTTTAAAAAACAAGGGCATGAATATGAAGGCTGTAACGTTCGTTGAACTCACCGCATTCAGGTCTCAAGAAACAGGTGATCATCCTCTTATAACCGTATCTCGGATCTGTATGGCACTTGCATAGTTTGCACTGGTCCAAGGGATCGGGGAAAATAACATTGTCGAGGTGTTTCTCGCAGAGATGCACTGGTAAAAAAAATGGGATACCCAAATTAATATCGCAAACTTGCCTTAAATTAAACTTAGCACTACAACATTCCACCCCTGTCGAAGATTCAGACGCAGACACGATGAAAAGATATAGGGCTAAAGGAGATAAGGGAGTGACAAGCATTAAAGGACGTTGTCAAGGATAGAGCGAAGTGTAGGTAAGAAAGAGAAAGTAGGTGGAGCTAGATGGAGAAAAGTAAATTCGCTTTACTTAACCATAGGATGGGATGCATAGTTTGAGAGAGAAAGACAGACTTGCCTCGAATGGGGGTAAAAAGTATTGAATTATTATTGGCAAAGAAGTAGCGACAAATATAAAACATGCACTTAGAAATTCTGTGAGTTTTAATTTTTTGATTCTAGGATAGTAACTAATTTCTTACATGGCTCTAGATTCGGTGGGAGCTCCGTAGTGGGTGGTGGCGGTACTAAAAGGCAAAACATAATAATCAATATACTTTCTATTTATCTTCCGATTTAAAAAAATACAATTTCTACTAAATTTAAAAATAACTAAATAGCCTTTCGACTGTCCTAAAGATCCATTTAAACTTTATGACTAACAAAGATCTTTTGCCACTTCTAAAACATCTTTGGAAATTTAAATGTCTGGGATAAACTAATAGATAATGTCGGAAAAGGTGGTCATTAGTCTTGCTTTCATTGATATTTATTTTGAATTCTCTACATTAACAAAGTTAGTCAGTTCATTGTCATCTTGATATCAAACGAAATTTGATTTGATTTCATAAGGCAGTGGTTTCTGGAGCGGGACAGTACGTTTTCGACTCAATACTCACGGCAGTCAGGTCTAACGTAGCACGAGATCTTCTTTCTGTCACTGAAGGGGCCTGAGTGGACGGTACACTTGCACACTTGGCACTGATCGCGAGGGTGCGGGAACAATACGTTTTCGGGATAGCGGTCACAGATTTCTGGAACAATTAATACAATAATAAAGCCCTACATACTCTAATATGTCTCCATTTTCAGTAGAATATGACAACACAACGTTTAAAACTCATGGCATTCCTTGTGTTGGAGATGTCATGAAGAACGGACTCGCATAAACATCTATTATAAACCTGTGGCAGATAGTTTACACAAAAGCAGCCTTATGCTGAGGTAACTAACACATGCGTTGGAAGTTGGATTAGTTACGCTTGTATCATAAAAGAGACAAAATAACCAATACACTAGCCGTAAAGTTTTGTGGTCGTGAACCAAATATACTAAATTTATGTATAGTGATGCGGTGTCATTTTGAAAAAAAAAAATTGCCGTACTTGTAACTCACCCAGTGGTGGCAAATCTATGATATCCGGTCCAGGAGGCTGCGTACTCGTTATTGGTTCTGAAGGCAATTAATTATTTTTTATTTTTAATACAGTAAAGATAGCCTACACCACCAATTTACCCCACAACAGTCAGCCTGTCACGGAGAAAAAAAAAATGGCAGGCAAAATAATACCATATAATGAGTCCAAGTTGTTGACGTTGTTTAAATACCCATTTCACTATTCAACAAAAGATGAAGCCTCTTTTTATGTGTTCAGTAATAAATACCCCTATTTTCGGTGCTCAAATTCGATGACGCCACACTGAATAAAACCATGGTTGTCACCACCAGATGATGATGATGAAATTAAAGTTGAGTGCTTACTTTAATGTATTCTTCTACTCCTCGATAATCTATCATAGAGTAGAAGTAACGAACCTGTAATATATAATACAGTCGATAAGAAGATAATAGTATGAATCTTTGTATTTCGTTCTTGGATCGTACCCCCTTCTAGGGATCCCATTCCCTCTCTCTTTGCGCTTATTTCATCGACCAATAAAATAAAGTAACAGCACGACTTACGGCACTCCGGGCTAGTGTAGCAGTCGATTTGTTGCTCGATCTGGCCGTACGGGGTTTGGTTCACGACGCACTGACATATTTTGCAGGAGTCTTGCGGATGCGGGAACGGCACGTTTGGAGGGAGCTTGTCACACAGTGGCACTGGAGAACAAATACACTCACTTAGTAAAGAAACCCTCAAGTCAGGATTATAGTATAAGTTTTTCTATCCTGTTTTTCATAAGAGTCCAGTCGAAGGCGTGAAAACGATGTGACATTGCATTCAAGCGTACCCACAGAAGACAACAAAGTGATGTGACTTTAATCACAGTGGAGTGGAAGGTAAATGCTTCAGCTTAAATGCTGTTTCAGAGCTTTTGGCAAAGCTAAAAATAGTCGAAGTACGGGAAAGTAAATCGGAATATTCAGGCAGCTCGGTGTCCATGTACAGAGCTAGGCATAGTAAAAAAAAGGCTTAGGTAATTTGGTTGAAATCGTCCAACAGGAGCACGCTACACCGTATTTTTTTGTCTTCGATGCGTTGCGCAAGGTGCGTTGCGTTGCAGTTTAGATGTGTCCTATGTCTAATCCTGCTAACAAAGCTTGTTAAGTGTATTACACATAAAAATTGACTGAGATTCGTGTAAATAAATTATATAGAATTGTAGAATAGTAAAACTTACATGGTACAGGTGTCGTGACGTGTGTTGGCGCTGAAAATTAAACAAACACATTTATAAATAAGTTTATAAGGTTTCAAGTGCTAAGCTTAAATATACATAATTATTATACTTATGTAAAATATAGTTTTCCCATTAAACTTACGTGTTGTAGGTAAGACTGTAACAAAAATAAATACAAAGTGTATAAAATGCCATTTCTTTTGAGATATAATAAAATACGATGATCTAACGACAGGTCCATCAAAGTATTTTTGAATTTTATAGAATACAGTTAGATACCCCTACATCAAAACATCCTACTAAGCAAATCGACCATTATTCCCTCACAAACAGGTACTTAAAATTAAGAACTTGTAAATATCAATAAAGAAATCCTACCACATTGAGGGTTATGTTGGCAATGTATCCTGACGTCCATCTTGCCCCACTGGTTGAGAGTCTCCGTGCAGACACACACCTTGCACGGATCGATTGGACTAGGGAACTGCACGTTTACTGGCAAAGGCTTGCATGATACTACAAAAAAAAAAAAAAACGTTATATTATATCAGCATGACAGCAGCGTGATGAGACTTATCTGTCATGATGTGTTGATGTAAGTACTCAAAATAAAACTGCTCTTTTTCAAGCTTTTACCCCAGCGGTTTAGGCAAATTTTTTGGTGATTTTTAAAAATAGGAATTTATTTTTCATCTTTTACCATTGCTTTGCTTTTTTAGTCAAGAATAAATATTTCCGTTTGTTCTTTAAAAAGCAAAAGTGATTTCCGCAACATGACATAATAAAAAACTGAAATGTGTCTAAAATGCGACATCGGGGCTTCATTACGTTGGCGGTGTTGCCGTTTCTAGTACTTATATAATTAACTTAGTAGTAACTAACTTAATCACTTACTTGAAGGGGGAAATTATGTTAGGGTGAATTTTGCGTTTTTATGTTTTAAACAACTTTCTCACCATTATCCGGCACAGGTGGTGGTGTGGAAGGTGGAGTATATGGTGGGACGATAGGTCTGTAAGTTGTCGGTTCAGGTGGTGTCAAGCAAGATTGACAGCTGACACAAACAGGCCTCAGTCTGCCGTAAGCCGCCAGGCAAACGCACACCATGCATTGGATACCTGACGCCCAGAAGTTGTGGATCTCGCCTTCTTTTGTGCATTTTATAATGTTTTCGGCTCCTGGAAGTTTTTCATAAACATATAAATTGTAAATTGAAAAATTACTTAATATTGTAATATTGTTTTGAATCCAAGCTGCAATTTGTTTAATCTCTAAGTAATATTATTATGAAGTTTTATTTCTTACCAGGTATTTTATTGAGCAGAATGTGTTTTTCAAATGGAATCAATTTTGAAAAGAATTCTGTAAAATATAAATAACATTTACTTTCAGAAGAAAAAAATTGTTCCAACTTCAGACGTGAAATTTTATTAAAACAAATTAAGTAAATGACGGGTATAACAAATAATATAGATTTATAAACGAAACGCTAAAAAAACATTTAAAATAATAAGCAATGAAGGGTGAAAAAAGTCCTCAAAGGTTGACAATCCCTGGGAATTGGAGGTGTCCAAAGACGGCCACCAACTTAACCTTACACGCAACTTAATTCATTTAAAAGCTCCAAGTGATGACTGACACAAACTATCATCAGAGGCTAAGACAAATTTTGGATGTAGTTTTTGGTTTTCATTCGATTATGAAATTTTATTATGAAACTCACCATGGTGTTCGTGTATCGAAGATCTCAATCCTGATGATGAGTTTCTCAAATTGTATGGGTATTCATTGTCCAGCACAACTGTTTCATACGTTGGATTTTTGGGTAAAACTATCTCGTCATGAACAAGTGGGCCTTCTCGTACGGATGACTTAATGAATTGGTCTTTTATCAGAGAGCCATCTTCGTGATCTAGTAAAATAACAAGTGTAAATCAAAAATGTAAGCTATAATTTTATCACAAAATATTTACAACACTTTTGATTTAATATCTTAACAAATAGTAAGTGCCCATCAGGGTTTTTTATTTTATTAAAGATGTTGATTAGCTGCATGAAGAAACTTAAAATGATCATAGTCAACAATGAAATAAAACTTTATCAGTTAAATACAAAAAGCGACTGACCATGCATCCGAACTCTCTAGCGACACAGCTTACTACCATCAGCTATCCAAAGCGGCTACGCAGACAACACATCATAGAATTGGATGGAAATGATGAATAAAGAAAAGGGGATAGTGATCATTGGATCACCTCTCCTACATGACCAAATGCAAACAAAAAAACTGCTCATAGTCTGAAGACTGATCGCAGTTGACATCAAAAAAAAAGATGTTGATTAATAAATAAACATGCAATAATATGCAATATTGAGCGCTATATTTTTACTTACCATCTAAATGATCAAAATGATCACGATACTCGTATGTCGGATTTGCTGCATTTACGTCGCTCTGAGGAAACCTATATCCTTGAAAATTTACTGATGGTTCGGGGAACTGGACGCCCTGTCCTCCTGAGATCTCCCCGTCATAAAAAGGATTCAATTCATCTTTCCAATTCTGTCTAGCATGAATACCTAAAACAAGTAATATTATAAAAAGTAAAACAATCTACCCGACTTCAAAATGTAGCCTATGTCACTCCAGAAGTAAGGAGGAATCCAACGACATCCCACTCGTCGAAATCAGTCAAGCCGTTTAGGTAATAATATAGGAACACACAAACATACTTACTTAATTATATACTTACATACATATTCACGTAGACTTTCATACATTACAAAAACATTCGGGTAAAACAAATTTACATTATCAGCCAGAAGACGTCCACTACTGAACATTAGATCGCCACACCGACCGACAACGTCCTACTTGCATCCACCGGTCGCCCACAACTTTCACAATGTCGTCGGTCCACCTAGTGGGAGGCCAGCCTACGCTTCGTCTCAAGAATCTTTCTTCCCTATCAGTTATCGGTTCTTCGAGTGATGTGGCCTACTCATTGCCACTTCAGCTACAAATAGTTTTCAGCAAACAAGATAGATAATTACATAACATTATTATCCTTGGTTGCACTCATTTTTAATTGGAGGCATTTGTACTCTATAATTCTAGTGTTTTCAATTAGCAGGTAGTTATATTATCATCAATAATCATTTATATTTTCGTTTAGTCTTATTTTACAATGATTACAAGGCGCGATACCGAGTTCTGTGCCAGTTCTTCTTTTATTTCTTATTTTATTCGAAGGCGGGCTTCGCGATTTAGTCTGAGCAGCGCGGCAAGCTAGTCATCTATTATAGTCACTTTCCGTGCTATGACCATCATTTTGTGACTGTCATATAAGTGTTTGAAAACTTTACTTACCATCCGAATGACCATAATATTGTGTTGGCCCAGCTTCATTTACATCCTGGGGGACGGAAAACTTATACCCTTGTGAATTTACTGACGGCCCAGGTAAAATAGATGTATGTGATTTCTGCATTATATAAGTAGGATCGTGTTCATGAATCCCATCAAGCTTGCTCTGGAATGGCTCAAATTGATTTCTTCTGAGTCTATCCTCATCGTCAAGGTAACCTGGTATACCGATGTTAGCTAGTCTATCCACAAATGCGTCGACTTCACCATCTTCTACCCTTGATCCTAAAATGTTATTTTCTAATTACAAACTGTTAACCTCATTTTAGGCAGTGCATCTATGTTTGACTAAAAACAGTTTAGTTTGTGAGCAACATATTCTATTTAAACCCTACTTAATTATAATATTATAAATTCCAAAGTAACCTTGTCTATCCGTCTGCGTGTTTGTCTGGCCATACGGCTGACCGAATTGACCTGTTTTTTTATATATAATATAGCTTAAGAATCGGAGATGTACATAGGATATTTTTTTTGTAGGTCCACGCGAACGAATTCGCGGGTAACAGCTAGTAAAAATATATGTTTAATTGTATCTTTTACAATAATGCACGACTAGTAACGACGTGACGCTGTATTAATGAATTTTAACAGATTCTGCACATCGCTGTCTAAATCAAATCGTATGACGTTGTGGATACAAACCGTGTTAATCCAGTCAGCATACCGGGTACACTGCTAACTGATAGTGAGCTTGAGCATATCGATTATCTTAAGAGTTTCAAAAGTCTATGGGTTATCCAACTGTTTGTTTCATGTAAATAGCTTATTTTATTTTGTATGTTTTTTAGTTAAAAAGACACTTGCCCAGTTACGAACATAAATACACAAAGATTTACTTAAATGACAAAATAATCTCACCGTTGCTATTATCGAAATCAACATCGTCGTTCGGGTTTCCTGATTTCGAATCTGCAGAGGGGTTATCTAAGTATGTTTGAAAACACTTTTTATTATCAAAAAGTCGTTATTTTACTTTCATTTTAATTAATTAATTTGCTCATGAGTAAGTTTTATTCGGAGCAGTTCTACGTATACAAAATACGAGTATCTGATTTTAATGTCATGAAACGTAATTTTGTATAACAACAAGTAGTAGTACTCATATTATGTTGTGTTGTGTGTTTTGTTGATGTTGTAATTGGTCCTTTGACATTGTATACAAAAATAAATTTCAATTGTAATAGATGGAATATCATTTTTTTTATTAATAATTTTACTGACTAAACTAATACTTTATTAATATTTTACCAATATCACTTAAATACATATTCAAAAATGATTTACCATCATTGAGATCACCGGAAACATCAGCTAGGCTAGCGGCAAGCAAGAAGGCGAAGAGGCATCGCCTCCAGCCTTTGCCTTGCATCTTCGAACAATAAGTACCACCAAGTTCCCTTGCCCCTTGGTCTTGGTAATCACACACCTTAATAGCCCGACATCATACAAATTTCCTTTTTTATAGTAAAAAAAACTAATAACCATGAAGAATACCTGGCGGCGGTGGCGTTACTTGATGTATTAAATTTAAACCGTGAATATTCTAATTGGTTCTACCGATCTGGATTAGCAACAGCTGTCAATTAGCTGTTCTGGAAGTATCGATAACTATGTCTTTGACTAATATCAAAAAATGACTTCTTATATAATTTTAAAACATGTATGATATCGAAGATATCTTAGGACTTTAATGGCATCATCATCATCATCATAGTCATTGGCAACTTATTCTCGTTATTACAAGGCGTAAGCTTCCTTCTTCACTCGCCAATCGCTCCGGTTCTGTGCCAGTTTCGTCAAGTTATTACCGCAGTTTTAAACATTGAATAAGTAAATAATTTCAGTATCATAATACTCAAATTTCAAATTTTTGTTTGTTTTTGTCCACAAATTTGTAAAATTTTGTTAGACTTTTGAGGTAGAAGCTAATGGAGTTTGAGATAGTTTTTGGTGCGCTAACGCATGTAATACTTATCTAGGCTTATTAGTATCCTACATTTAAATTAGCAGATATTTTCTTAGAAATTCATAAAGGGTTGAAGAAAACAATACAAGGTTCCCACTAAATGCTTTTATTACAAAAATGTATGAATAAGTGTAGTGTGTTCTGTCGGTTTCCTGATGTTCAAACTTAAAGTTAACTCGTTAAATCCTCGTTCTAGCCCACGTTGTAATGAGATCACTGAGGTCTAGCCGCTTAATCTGAAATATAAGTAAATTTTGTTAGTAAATAGCATACTCACATATACAACTATACATTTTAAGTTTCAATTTGAAATTGTTTAGTTAATCGAAGTAAGTAAACATTTTAAATTTTTAAATGTGTCACATTTAGACTAAAATAAAAAGACTAAGAAAAAACAAAGGGGTTTGAATTAAGATCCACTAAAATGTTTTTATGCACAGTAACAAATGTAAAAACGTAATAAATACCTAGTGGCTTCCTTTATTGAAAAATAAATCCTACAATAGCTGTAAACCATATCCCATTTGTAATAAACAGAGGAAATTATGAGTAGGTAAATATACAGGGTAATTTTTTGCGTAAATTGTGTACTTAAAGATTATTGGAAAATAAAGGATTAGTACGTATTTTTTGGTTTTACCCACTTTGGTACAAAATTATTGTAATAACTTCAAATGAAAGTAGCAAAACTGTAACAGCAAAAGCTGTAGTCATGGTCACTCTATTCGTGATTGTACTACGAACACCTACGATACGTGAAAGTACCTACATCCCTCTCGCTCGCTACAGTGAGAAGTAGGTAGGTAATTATTGGATTATACGTTTTTCCACATTTTGTGGTCAATAAATTAATAAATGCAAAACATATATATATATTTTGTTGGTTAAATAAATGTTCTATTAACGTACTGATTGCGTGATAAAAAAATTCACACTACTGAAATAGCTACCCATAGACTGAGAGAGAAAAAAGGTTTGATTATATATATAATAAAAAATGCAGCCTAGTTGAAGTACATACAATATCGACTGAATATAAGAATTTTTCCTGAAATAAAAAATTACTTATTATGTACCTAACTTATTTGAAACCTACAAATTGAGATATGGCGGCGCTTCCGCTTGACTTTTGGTGCTAAATTGACTCTCCTACCTAGTCAATTGAGTGTCAACCGAGTGACTTTCTTTTGGCGCCACTGTGCAGTTGACGGCGAGTAAGAGCTTCTTCAGTTAGGCTCAATAACCATGCAGCGCTCACATTAGGTTTCAAATAAGTTAGGTACATAATAAGTAATTTTTTATTTCAGGAAAAATTCTTATATTATGTAGCCTGGAACTTATTTGAAACCTACAAATTGAGACTTGTTTATTCTCGCATGGTGGTGCCAGACTAGGTATCACAAGAAAACGCTAACTGTGATTCAAAAATAAGAAGTCGTGTTAAATCACACTGTTTATTGGAAATAATGGCAAGTGTAACATAATATACCTATTTCAGATATAAAAATAATCAGTATTAGCAAAAAAACAAAAATATTAAATTACAATCAACGTAATTTCTTTCAGGCCATACTATAATGGTGTAAAATTATTTGTGAGAGACGGTATATTCGGCACTTGAGTAGTTCTCAGGGGCCGCCTATAAAACCGAATCAAAGTATTGGGAGTTAACCAATTTCCTCGTGCTAGGATATCTTCTAAAGGCATTTCTTCAACCCAGTTTAAAGAAGCTACTGCAGATCTAATGGAACCAGGTGAGTCTTGAATTCCTGCATCCACTAAAACAGTTTTAATCCAACCTGCAATCACCGTGCGGCTAGCAGGCTTTGGGTCACCTCTTGTTGTCACAAACAAATTCTGTATTTCGTTTCCAAGTAGTCGCCTAGGCCGAGAAATATCTATAAGAGTTTTAATCCAATAGACTAGGTCAATTTTATGGTTATCTCCAGACAACAACTGCCAACCAGATTGTCTATGATTTATTGTGTCCGTTTTCGACCCATATAGTGGCCAGAAGCTAATTGACCGTTCCTGAATAATACATTTATCTTCTTTTACAGATAAGAGCGTCAAGTCGTGGACTCTTCTGCCTGAAGCTAATAAGAGCAAGGTGGCACAGCGTCGCGACACGTCAAATAAACTGCCTGCGTCAGGTTCTGTTCGTAAGAGCCATTCAATGACCACCTGTGGATTCCATACCGGAGGCTTTTCTCTATTTCTGGATGCACAACAGCTGTTTGCAATGCCTTTTAGCGCCTGTCGGACTAATATATGAGAACTAAGCTTTATTTCTAAATCAGGTTGACAACATCATCATCAACATCGTTGAAATCAGGTTGATACTGCAGACTTATGGACCAATATTGTTTTGTAGCTTAAGCCTTGTACTTTATGTAAATAAATGAGATATCTGGCCAGACCATGGCCTCCAGGTATTTTATTGTCTATGTCAGAATTTTTGCACCATGTAAGCCAACGAGTCCAAGCTTGTTTATATGTCTTCAGTGTACTAGGCCTCCAGCTAGATTCGATCAAACTGATTTCAGAGGGTGACCAGTTCTTTAACAGGTCGTCCCATCCCGACATATCCATGCCTCCAATACTAGGTCGTTTACTTGAGGCGGAGGACGATTGGTCCGTACTCTTCTCTTTAGGTCCGCCCTCCAAAAGACGTTCTTCACTATGTAATTCCCCCGTGCTTGATTCAACCACGCTAAGACTCTGTACATTAGACAAGGTGGTGGAAAAACCCAAGCTAGTCTGCAATTCCAGGTTCGACTGAACGCGTCGTGGTAAATTGCTTGTTGACCCTTCAGATCTATGGTCACATACATTGGCACAACATGGGCCCGTCTGGTTGCCATCTGATCCACCAGCGGTGTTCCTCATTTGTTGAATATCAGCTGACATGCTTGGGGAAAGAGATGCCATTCTGATAGGGTTTTGTATCTGGACAATCCGTCTGCTATGCCGTTCAGAGGACCTGGGAGATAGCTCGTTACTATTTTTATGTTGTATCTCTGTATTTGGTGGTAAATCATTGGTGTCAAGTGCATTAGTTCTTTTGATTTTGTCCCGCCTTGTCTGCGTAAGTAGGCTAGAGCTCCCAGAAACTCTATTTTTTGAGACGGGTTCTTGGACGACTTTTTTCTGTTTATAACCCATCCAAGGTCGGTCAAGAGGTTGATGGCTTATTTCATTTGCTCTTTGAGTATTCAAGGACATTGATTTACAAGAAGGTAGTCGTCCAAGCCCACAATAACTCTCATGCCTTGATCTCTTAGTAAGTGAGCCACTCAATTCGACAAAGTGGCGAACGTTCTTGGTGCACTGGCGAGTCCGAACGGTAGACAAGTCATTTGGTAGGTTACGTTGTTGAAAACGAACCTGAGAAATCGACGGTGCGATTTGGAAACCTGGATATGAAAATATGCCTGGTGAAGATCTATTTTCATCATAAAATCGTTGGTTTTCAGAAAATTGGGCACCTTGTGCATATTTGTCAAGCGAAACTTTTTCGGTTTGAGGTATAAATTCAGGGCTTTGAGATTCAACACCGGTCTTTGTGAGCCATCCGCCTTTTTCACTGGGAACATGTTTGAAAGAAACCCTGGGTTTGAAGGCGCTCTTTTGATTATAGAATCTATTAACATCTGTCTCAATTCGGCGTGCAAGGCAGGTGTTGTCATCAGCCGATATTGGTTTTTGTACTGAAGCTGTAGTGGAGGTTTTGCTACAAAAGGGATTCTGTATCCCTGTATTATTTTCAGTATATGGACAGGAGCCCTCATAGATTGCCAGATGTGTACAAACAGATTTAGTTGACCGGCTTGAAATGACACGGGATAGTCATTGTTTTCGATGGCCTCGAAAATTGTCTCTTGGCCTCTGCGAGGACTTATTATTTGCGGCGGAATAGTTTGGTTTGCCGGTGAGAGACTTGTCTTTTCCAGAAGCAGGAGCTTGCTGGTATTTGTTGCGGTTATATGCCCGAAAGGACACCTCGGGGTCGGTAGACCGCCTTGGTGCGACCTGGTTGCCTTCGGCAGGCAAATATGGCCGATTGTTGCCCTGCATAACCTGGCTACCCTCGGCAGGTAGATACGGTCTGCGAAAAACTTTAGAACCACCTCCTGATTTAGCCACAGCATCACTAAACTCCTTCGGTTGAAACAGGTACTCTGTGCTAGGTGGAATTCTTCGTAAGATTGCCTTGTTGTATTTGTCCTTGACGGCAGAAAGGGCACTGTCCCTTCGATGCTCAATTACATTTGATCGTCTGCCGCAAACAATCTGCAAAATATCTTTAGAAATACTCGTGTATGTGCACGTGTTTGAAAAGAGCTCTCGCACTTTCGTTGAAAGTGTAGTCTTTGATAGGTGTGTATTTTTATCCTCACTCCATTCCAACAAATCCTTTAAAGCTGTCTGTAAAGCTTCCTTTTGCGCCACAAGCATGCCAGTTATAGCTCCAAAAGTCTGATCTAATGACCTCAAGTGGTTAAACTTTGATTCAAAAGCCAGCAGCTCATCATTCAAGGTCAGGTTAGTAAATCCCGGTGAAGTTTGGTATTTCTTCTGGACCTCAGTGTAACGGACATTATTCCATAGGCTACTATCAAGGTGCTGAACTTTACGCAAATAATTGAGCTTAGATTCAGAAGTCCGCTTAATTAAATCCGAAGCAACTGTATCATCGTCCCATTGGAAATCTTTCCCAGCAGGTTTAATTACTAGAGAAGATGAAATCGAAGTATCGTCTTCTTCGTGTTCATCCATCACGTTGATTCCCTCTGATGGATCAGAAGTATTTCGCGAATTCTTCGTTATGAGATATTTCAGTTCACTAACCTGTTTTTGGAGATAATCAAGTCTCTGGTCTGATATACCGTTTACAGTACACGCGCGTTTAGGTGACGGTGGCGTATAAGCATCCTCGTCATCACCGTCATCCTCACTGCTGCTGTATATACGCCGTGGCCGCTTAAAGTTGATCCTCCTTGTTCCGCTCGATCCCGCTACAGGAGAGTCCTGTTTCTGTGCGTTATCATTATTCATTTTCAATTGTAATGAACTGTAAAATTAACACACAACTATTAATACACTCACTTCGTAAGATCTTTTATAAAAATTACAAGAAATTACTTACTGTTTTGAGTTGCGAATTGTATAGTATTTAATCAAATAATATATATATTAATATAATTATAACGAACGACTTCGTCGTTTTGCACCCAACCAGTCGCAACGAAAAACAAACGCCAACTGAAGAAGCTCTTACTCGCCGTCAACTGCACAGTGGCGCCAAAAGAAAGTCACTCGGTTGACACTCAATTGACTAGGTAGGAGAGTCAATTTAGCACCAAAAGTCAAGCGGAAGCGCCGCCATATCTCAATTTGTAGGTTTCAAATAAGTTCCAGGCTACATAATAAAATAAAAACAGAAAATAAACATTACCGGAGCAGAAGTAGACAGGTAGAAAACGTCCGTAGTCCCAGGTTAGTCGTAGGACCGTGATTGTATACAAATAAATACTTACAGTTGCTTAGTGAGTCTTCTCATTGTCATACAAAGTGTGATAGCTAGGCTTTTGACTAAACTTTCGCTAAGGCTTCTTTTTACACGACTACGAAAAAGGAGGATTATGAGTTTGACAGTCTATGTATATATGTATGTAAGTATGTTCATTTATGTTCCCTCTAATCTCCTAAGCCGCTTATAAGATTTTGGCAAGATAGGTGTCTATACGGAATTATACTAAATCCAATATGGCGGAATCCATATCAAAATTACTAAAAAATAAGTAAAAAATATATAAATATCGTGTTTGGTATCAAAAAGAAGGGCTTCTAGATTAGCTAGATTATGAGACACTGGATTGTAGTGTTCCATATCTATAGTTATTTGTAACTTTGTTTAACCTGGAATCATCAGATGACAAACTTGAATCAGCACTCGCGTCTAAGCTAGCTCCAGATCTATCGCCACCTCGAAGACCACTGTGCCAAGGAAGGCCATAACTGCCACCATACCCGCCAAATCCTCCAGAGACGGGATGATCGTCTGCGCTTGCGTGTGCATTTCCACCACCATTGTTCACTGCGTTAGCTACAGCGTTTGCTTCAGCTCCACCACCGAATCCACCAAGTCCACTGAATCCACCAAGTCCACCAAGTCCGCCGAGGCCACTGATTCCTCCGAGGCCAACGAGTCCCCCGAGACCACCTTGTCCTCCATAACTGCCGGATAAGGCGTTTGCCTCTGCATTTGAGTAAGCGTTTCCACCTCCCATGCTAACTACGTTAGCTAGAGCATTTCCTTCGGCTCCACCACCAAATCCATCGAGTTCTCCGGGAAAGCCTCCTGAGTATCCTCCAGGGATGACATTACCAGGATAGCTACCGGCGCTTCCATCTCCAATGTTTAACTCGCCATCTCCAAATCCTCCATAGCTCTGGAGACCCCCAAATCCTCCAGGAAGTTTACCAGGGTATTCTCCAGGAAAAAGGCCACCAGGGTTTGCACCTCCGCTGTTTACTGCGTTCGCAATAGCGTTTGCTTCGGCGTCTCCTCCAAAGTCACCATATCCTGGGAGCCCTCCGTAACCTCCGGGAAAGTCTCCAGAGTATCCTCCAGGGGTGAAACTACCGAGGTAGCTGCCATCGCTTCCACCTCCAAATTGTAAGTCACCCTCTTCTCCAAATCCTCCATTGCCAGGAAGAACTTCAAATCCTTTAGAAAAACCGCCAGAGTATTCTCCAGGGAAAAGACCACCAGGGCTTCCACCGCCGTTGCTTACTGCGTTAGCAATAGCGTTTGCCTCAGCGTCTCCTCTTATGCCACCTGCGTAAGGCCAGTCACTAGGCCAGTTAGAATGTCCAAATGGTTCTGTACCAACTGATGCAGGTCCAAGTGATCCAGGTCCGAATGATCCAGATCCGATTGATTCAGGTCCAAATGGTCCAGGACCGAAAGTTCCAGATCCGATTGATTCAGGTCCAAATGATCCGGGCCCAAAAGGACCAGATCCGATTGATTCAGGTCCGAGTGATCTAGGTCCATAAAGTCCAGATCCTATTGATTCAGGTCCAAATTGTCCAGGTCCGAAAGGTCCAGGTCCAAATGGTTCAAGTCCTCCGCTACCAGAGATGGCATTAGGTTCAGCATTGGAAGTGGCAGTACCACCTCCGTTGCTCATTGCATTTGATACAGCGTTTGCTATTGCTCCACTATTAGAAATCACTGGAAATAAATATAAAATACTTAATACATTGCATTTCATTGAAGCTGTATTTCTAAACAAATTAGACTCGTATTTCAATGCTATTTGTAACTTTAAAACTTTAAAAAATTCTGAAGTATAATTATAATTAATATTTGATACTTACGTGGACTCGGTCTAATCAATGGACCGTAAGGCTCGTTGTTTGGGAATGGACCAAAAGATGGGTCGATGTGTGAAACGGGTCCGTAAGATGGCTCGTTACCTAAAAAGAATCAATTTTATTAGCACCGGTCAGGTCACTTGAAGAAATTCTGCAAATGGAATTCCTTTTTACAACTTGGACATTTTTTTTTTTTTTTTTGATATGAAAAAATATATGTCTTTCTCAGTAAAAACTAACTACTCTAGAAAAAAACTGCCCGACTCTGTCTTAATGACGGGTTGAAAAACCCAATAACAGTTTTGTAATATTTGAAATCATTATAAAAATTCAGATTCCGATGGTTGAATGCTTACATACAGTACAAGGTGGTAAAATAATAATACAATCATACTAGAAGACATGAGGATTTGAACTTTATAGAAAACTAGTTGTTACCCGCGACATCCTTCGCGTAGATATAAAAAAAGTATCCTAAGTCCATATTTGTGACATACAATAACTCCTTTTAAAATGTTATCAAGATCAATTCAGCCATTTAGCCGTTATAACGCGACAAACATCCAGACAGAAAGACCAAGTTACTTCCAATAGTTCGCTAGATGGCGTTGATCTGTTTTTGTGCTTTTTTTGACGTTTTGTGTGTACTGACAGTTGTAGTGTAGGGAGTTCTGCATCGCGCAAATGAAGCTTTTTCCTCGAGACGAACGTATTAATTTTCATATCTCAGTTTTATTGGTCCTGATACAACTGCGGCTATATACCTCTGAATTATAATATTACTTAGATTGAAACTACACTATAAGAAACAAGACCGATAAAAATATAAGATCGGATATTAATAGAAGAGGATGCTGATGAGGATTTATCGATGGACAAACTTACAGTAGGGAAGCGTCCTGGTCTCGACGTAGACGTAGTTATATTGAATCTTGCAGACATTGACGTGGCAAGGGTCTCCAGGGACGCTGAATGGCTGCAGAGGAACTTTGTTCCTGCATATAGGTGCTGCAAACAAAGACCATGGTAGACTGATTCCTTCGAGTCACTCAAAAAAAAAAAAAGATGATAAACGAGCAACTCAAAACTAAGGACTTAGGAACCAAGGGATTGCGAATCGATCTATAGATCAAGCTATGGCCAAATCTATTTTTGATCGGGTTAGCTTAGGATAGTCGTTTTATTAAGAAGCAACGTTTCGCTCGTCGCGAGAAATTCATATTTTCTTTCGTTTTTTATCAGAATTAGTTTTCATTAACCTACGATGAGTAATTAAGCTGCAATTGACAAAAAACGCAAGAAATTTTGAATTTCGCGCGCTGAACGAAACGTTGCACCTTAAGGTGTTCTTAAAGAGGCTTCGCGGAAAGTTTAAGCTATACTTACAGACATAGTAGACGACTGGCACTGGATAGTATTTGGGGTCTGGAATCAAACAATATTTATTACAAAATGACAATAAAGTATACAGCTGTTTGCCTTAAACTCTGACCTCGCGACCTCTATATCGTCACGAAATCGACTGATTTTGTGCCCGTAGACTCTGAGAGCAACATTTGGTTGACTCAAAAAGTTAAAAAAATCTCATCTAATGGAGTAAAGAATACTCATCATCCCGATTCAACTATTCACAAATTTAAAAAAAAAACTAAAGAGAAGTCGGTCCATCGGTTTGGAAGTTATGAACAGCTACAGACAGACAGACAGCCGTAAAATGTTATATCGCCACTAAAACACGGACATAATAAAAAATATATAGATAGATAACTCTTTATTGTTCACACCAGAAATTACATGCATAATTCAAAAATCTACTTAAAACTAGTGTAACAATTGTATTGTGTTTATATACTGCCCAGTCAAATCAACAAATATATAGCTTGTAGTTCGCGCCGATATAGCTATAACTTCAAAAACCTTGGACCGATTCTGTTCATACTCTAAAAGTTGTATTGAAATTAACTAGTAGGTTACAAAATTTCATGAAGATCGCATTAACGGTTTGCAAGTTATCGTCGGACAAATACACACAAATATACAAATATACAAACGTATATAGATTCATTTTGTTTTAATAAAACGGGAATACTCACGTTAAATTGAGTCGGTTATTCCTATTGACTAACCACTATACTTCTATTACTATTAGACCACCGAATGTGATCGAAACTATAGTCGGAATAACCGACTCAATTTAACGTGAGTATTCCCGTTTTATTAAAACAAAATGTATCAAAACCACGTCAGTTTTCATAGTATATAGATTTAAATGCTGAATTGTTCCCGTAGACTCTGAGACCTTCGCTTCGATCGGTCAAATACACAATATTAATGTAAAACAAATAAAACTAACTGTCAACCTGTACAGGTACAGGTACTGGTATTAATTTGTCAGCTCCGGGTACTTTGACGTATTTGGTGACCGGGTACGGGATCCTGACTGGCGGGGACGGCACCGGCACTGGGACCGGAATGCGGACTTCCGGACCAGGAACCAGCTCCGGCACTGATATGGTCACGATCTTGGGCGGGGACGGAACTGGATAAGGCCTGCCGGCATAAAAGTAATATTTTTTTTTTGTTATTGAAAAAATACTCATGAAAAAAATGATTATAAAAATAAATTTTAATAAATTTAAATACTAATTTATTATTTCGTATTATGGTAATACGCCAATATGGAAAAGTTGGCTTCTTTGAAGCCGGGCCGAGGCTGCTGAAATAAACAGTTGATCTGCGATTAATTCACATTGAAACAAATTCATCAAGGAAGTGTTGACTAGCATTCACTACAAGCTGCCCCACCAGCACCACCATCTAGCTATGCTTCTGTTTATTTGTCAAAAGCGTAAGATATTTAAACTTGCAGCCATAAGCAACTTCCTATCTCGTCTACATTTGAGCTATCATTGCTTCAAGTTCCTATGAAAAAATTAGATAAATACCGGTCAACTGCAACCGGGAACGGCACACGATGTTCTACTGGATACGGGGCGGGCACGGACGGACCCTGAACGTAGATCTTCTCCGGTTGTGACGGAACGGAAACAGGGACCCGGATATAGATCTTGCGACCGGGAACCGGGACGGGTACCGGGTATGGCCGTGGAGGTCCGGGAATATATACTGGCGGAGGACCTGTAACAACCTTTTAACTATGTTTTATCTGTATATATACAAATATGTGTACATATATATATATATATATATAAAAGAATCGCCGTTTGTTAGTCTTAGGAAAACTAAAAAACGGGTGGACCAATTTTGATGATTTATTTTTTGTTGTGTTTGTAATTGTCAGGACAAAGTTTAAATGAATAGTTTAGCGAGCCAGAATTTCGAGCTTCAATGCGTACGAAGTCGTGGGCATCAGCTAATAATATTATCCTAACTGATATTATAAACGCGAATGTAACTCTGTCTCTCTGTCTACCTGTCTTGGTGTTTGTCGCGTTATCACGGCTAAGCGGCTGAACGGGTCGACCTGAATTTGATTGAATATTTTTTTATTCAAAATAGTATTGCGTTTGTTCAGATACTACTTTTCTTGTCCATGTAACTAGAAAATGAAAGAAAGCGGTAGCTTTTAGACGACTTACAGCTAGGTACGACCGCCTCCGACTCCGGCACAAGCATGTGCCGTAGTTCGGGTTCCGGAGCTGGCCACGTTGTAAGGTACGGTCCGGGGATTACCGGTGTAGGGTCAGGATCCGGCAGCGGCACTGGGAACGGAATTGGCGTCGGAACCGGGAACGGAATTGGCGCCGGAACCGGGACCGGCGCTGAAAATATAATAATACTCGTTTATCTAAACGCTCTAAAATCTTATGATATTTCTAAAAATACTGTTAGAGTCTGTGCAAACAGAGAGACGTCTTGGCATAACATGAACTAACATTTATATTTTTATATGATTGCCTAGTAGCACCCGAGTACTAATTAGAACTCAGTATGTACTACCAAGAATAAAACATTTTTAGTCGTGCTGGTAGTGACAGAAAAATGTTGTCAACGCAAGAATTAGCACACGCGCGCCCTCTATTCCACGACGCTTCTGTTTTTGCATAGATTGAAACAAAACCGAAATTAACTATTGAAGTTTTGGTTTTTCCTCTTACCTGGCTCATCTGAAACAAGATAATAAATTATTGTTAGTAAAAATCGGGCGCGGAACGATTAATTGTGTGGCCATACCCCAATTTTTAGTTTTTCACATATAAATCACTTTAGCCTAAAATTCTTCAAGTATAAAATTGAGTGAAATTGAAAGTCAGTTATTTTCACCGTTCTCCTTATACTTATGTTCTTTATTTTTCAAAGCGGAAAGCATTCGATCGATCTTAATAAAAGGAATTCATGGGCTATTTTATGCCCCCATACATTTATATTAATATTATTAATGTACATTAATATTATTAATTTATAGTTTTGCATTTATCTGTGCGAATAATTAGCACTGCCAATTGTCTACATGAGGTACATAATCTAAGAAAGTACTTCAGGTATGTACCTTAGGTACGTGCGTTGAAAGTACTTACTGTGGCAGCCGCGGCAGGGAGCGCATTTTGCGTAGATGCCACCCGAGTAGGCCGACGGGAAGCAGCTGCAGATGTGGCATCCGCCCCAGGAGTGGGCGAAGTACATGTCGCCTACTTGCCGGCATCGTGACACTCCTGGCAACAAGTTAAACAAGTTAAAGTTAACAGGTATCGAGGATAAAGATAGGACGAAAACAATAATGAAAAGTTTGACTTAATAGGCGATAAAGAGTTGGTTTCCAGAACTACACGATTACAGTACGAATACAAATACGCGACATTACCGTTCTTTAATTATTAGTTTAGTATGCACGTCTCTGACCCGTGCAGCCAAGTGGAACAAGCTGCCGGTTTCCTTGTTTCCTGAGAGGTATTATAATCTAGGGCTTTGCGAATAGATAATTTCATAGTCGCCGTGAATTTCATAGTAATCTTCACCCAATCGTCGCTTACCAACAGGCAGCGAGTTGGTGGCCAAACGCGGTCACATACGCGATAAATAAATTGTTAAAAAGGCTTTCGTTTTTGTTTTGGTAAACGATTAAAAAATAGAAAAAATATGTTTTCAGCCTATTCAGTCAAATTAAACTATATACAAAATTAGTATATGTAATGAAAGTAGTGGTACCTTAGCAGATGAAATCCTAGTTGACTGTAGTGGTAGATAATCTTAGTAGGTATACTTTAGCGCTTCGACCTAGGGTCTAGAACGTTTAGAAGTAGGTACATACCTATTCCATCGATGTTAATCGTGTCGCTCGGGATGAAAGGGCGAGAGTCGTCATCTCCAGGGTCGCCGGAGGGATTAGCTGCAGCAAAATATCACTGTATAAAACCGTATTTCCAAAAAATATGCTATTTATTTATAGCTCCATCTGTTCATTAGAGCCACGGGCTCTCAAATTTTGATTCCTCGTGCCTGATGTACCTGATATAGTTATATATCACTCCTTTTTTTATTTTTATTGAAAAATAAATGCAGCTAGTGCAATATAATTTTCACACAACTTTGACCTGCTAGAGCTTACAAATTATACATTTTATGTTGTTTTCCGTTATCCTACTAGTTTCAAATATCAAGGGCGTACCTTTACTACTATTGCTATAATCGAATTATATCGTAATAAAAATTATCATAATAATATAAAAAATCTTACTTTATTTTATTTAAATGCCAGAACTTACATTACACAAAATAATATTAAAATCATGTGAAACATGATAACAAAAGGCTATCCTTTCAAGTTACGATGGGTCAAAATTGTAAGAAAATTTGGCGCAACATCTTGAAGTAGTAATTAATATCCCATATAGTAAAAATAAAAAGCTTACCTTCAGGCCTCGCGGCCGCTCCCGCCACCAGTAGCCCGAGGAGCCAAAGGATCTTCATCATGTCTAGCTCTTGTCGCCAAGAGCTCGGCTGCTCGCGGAAGATGCCGTTCCTCCCATCGCACCCTCTATTTAAACCGAGAAGGGTAACGCGTTAACAACCATAACAAATTGGTTCACATATTAAAAGTAATATTTAATAATATTTTTATATATTTTAAACGAGCCGTGGAGGTGATTGATTTTTGTACTGGTGATGTTTTTAATAGGTTTATTGTACAAAATATATTAATTTCTTCCATGACAAAAGTGGTGACGACTGTTGCAACATAATATTGTACGTCGCTACAGGAACTACCTAAAAAACTAAACTGCACGTGTGTGTGTGTGTCTAGAAAATGTTATGTAATGCAGCGCAGCACTACTACTCTACTTTTTTTCTCTCATTCAGTCTCTTTTATCAGTGCCAAGTAAATGTAGAACTAGTTTCAATATATCGGAGTAGCGCTAACCGTCACATATAATAAACAAATACTAAAGTTACTTGGGACTTTTACTCGCCAAAATCGGAAAGTAGCTAAACAACACTACATTGTGATAAATAAGTACGAAAATATTAAAAAGTTCCCGTACAGTTGTCGAATATAATATACCCCACATGCAGTAACCACGTCGTGAGTTATCCCCTCCCTCTTCCTCCGTTTCCGGAAGCTCGCGGGTACCTGTCGACAGGTACCCGTCGGAACCGGAAGTGCGACCCACTAATGACGTTCGGAGGCGCCACCTACGTGAATGTTTCAGTTTTCGTTTTGGTTTTCATTCTTTTCAGTCTCCGTATTGGGGATGAAAAGAATTTTGCAGTTTGATTTATCATGTTGTTCTTTGATATGTAACAAAATTATATCTATTCATCTTTTATATCTTTAATACAAGGAATGAAGATATTCTAGTCATGAGTCATTACCTAGTAAGACTTAGAGATATTTGAATGATGAATCTAAATATCTGCTCTGGGTCTGGGTGTTGTGCGTGTATTTGAGTGTATTCCATGGCAGCCCACGACACAGGAATAACTAGTATAGAGCTATAAGTGTGAAGAATTGTTAATTTAGTCCTCATTGAGGGACAAAATTTTGTCCACCAATATTATCCTGCGAGAACGAGACAGACATCGTCACATTCATTACATTCTAGCTTTTATAAAAAGAATTGAAAGGACAAAAGGGGTGGATTTTTTAATTCGCTGCGTGCGTGCTGAACCTGCTGGGCAGTTTATATAATTATACTTATACTTACTAGCTCGCCGCGCACGGCTTCGCTCGCATGGGCAATTTAAGCACCCCATTTCACCTCTTTAGGAGTTGATTTTCAAAAAATCCTGAGACATGCGTTTCTTTATTTCTTTGTTTCTTATAAAAACAGAGTTTCATTGCCTTAGCACGAAAACATATATTTTTTCCATACAAATACAAACCATTTATTTCACCCCTTTAGAGTTGGGATTTCGCTAAATCCGTTTTTATTGTGCGCCTAGATCATTTGAGGAGGGTTGGGTTAAAATTTCACATTTCTATCACCTGCGGTTCGGTCTGTGCGTTGATTCCTACAAAAGGGCTTGTGATGCTTGTGGTAGATCTCGGAATTTGGTTAGTCTATTTTTTCAGTTAAATGGGTCAAAAATTGTGTTCTAATTGCCGTGAGGCCGATGCCGTGACGTCATCGATACGTCATTAAGATTGATGAGTTTAATTCCGCTCCCGTTACGAGCTGATGAAGGACGGAACACGGGTTTCGTTTCAGTACTTCATAACATGGAGATGGAGGCATGAATTAACACTGAAGTGTGATACCGGAACATTCCGTACATTATAACGGGGATAATAATGGAGTAACCTTAGAAATGTCAAGTCGAAAAAAATCTAAAATCTAAAATATGCTATGTTGATATGACTTTCTTTTCTTCATGATTGTATTGCAAAATATACATACAAACTCATATTATGTGTTCTCATCCACATACCTAACAGAGATCTTCGCTTCGCTCGGTCAATAATATTTTCTTGTTCTCCACTCAATTTGTTTATTCGTCTCAATTATTTTCCTTCGAACCTTCTAAGCTGTAAAGTGAAGCTAATGCGTAACGTCTAAGTGACGTCATAAGCTGAAGTTGAAGCTACAATGGGGTCTGGGTGAGACAGATAATGCGCAAGTGACCCCGTACTGTAGGCTGGGAGACGGCGGTGAGTATATGCAGGGTTAATTAGTAATCATGATTTTAGACGTTTTCGTCATCCAGTGGATATATAGCAATTTCCGGCTACAGGTTTTACCTGACTGCCCAAGAAAGAGAGTTGCAAGTATATAATTCTGTGTTTGTGTTTTTCTATATTATTCTTTTTTTGACCAATTTTGACAAGTGAGGTGTCGATTAGGTATTCCTCTTTATGTCCGGAGTAAGCAGCTTACGATAAAGATAAATGCATATTAAATTATGTTATCACATAAATGACAATGTTGTCTTTGTTGATGATAATAAAGTTCTTTAAACCTATATTAAAAAAATAACACAATTTATGGACAAACAAATACAGTAATTAGTACTGAGGTCTAGGCCTCAATCGGATTCTTTAAGACTAACTTGCTGCTCAGCACTCATAAGCTCTTAAGTACTCTGGCACCTGTTTATTTGTTTGTTTGACGTTGCCTGACCTTAGAAAATTTAAACCTGCCTCCTACACCACGAAACCATTAGATAAAATATTTATGGAACAAGGAATAAGAAATAAGCATATTCAGTTTTTATAAAATGTAGATTTTAATCAGTAAATACACGCATAAATGTAACATTTACGCTGAAAAGTTCACCAGAATAATTATATTTTCACGTCCTTAATCCAGTCCTGGTTATTTAAAAAAAGCCTTGTTTCCAAAACATAAATATGTCTTCGTGTTCCCTTAGTCCCGTTGTTTTATGTCTCTGGGGGCGATCTGCTGACTCAACTCGTTTATAGTGAAATATGGACTAAAACACTTTGTCTGGATTAAATTGAGCTAGGGTTATGCACCTGGATATTTTAGTAACAGGTAGGCGCAGAATTGTTTAGCAATTAATGTACTTTAGGGAGGATTATTTTTTATTATAATTTTAATAGCTTTTTAGAAAAAACAACGGTGGTAATTTCTCAAGTCTGAAAAAGTATTGAACTAATTTTAGAGCTTTTAATAATTTTGTTCTTGTTTCTGTTGCAGGTAATTATACTACGTAGTACAGCTTGACACGTAAGTAGTACCAATATATATGCAAGGTGGGATTAGAAACGAACTTAAATGCCTTGTTTGTTTTTTTTTAATAAGAAGAATTAAAATTAAACAAAAAATATATATAGTTGGACAGAACTTGTTATTTTGGATCTTAGTTTGGAAACCATGCATTTTAAAATACATTTACTATGATGTACCATCACTTTCTGTTTTATACTGAAAAATTCAAGTCATTTCGTATAGGACGAGTCGCCATTCGTAAAAATATATCTTTATGAAGACATTCTTCATCATTGACAATTTGTCACATAGTTTTCATTTTCAATAAATATTTTCGAACAAATTAAATTAAATTTTACAACGAAACTTTAATACCTAATAAGCCCTGGATCGCAGTAAAAAATCGGCTGGTCACATTTTGCTGGACGCTCTTTAGTAAATTAAGAAGTTTTCGAAACTTTGGTGTCTATTGACGCGGGTCTAAAAGGTTGTATTTGGTTTTTAAAGCTCATGCCGCGCAACTTGCCGCCAGGTGTCGCGAGAACTGATTCGATCTGGTGCGATTTAAACTTGGATTTGCGATCCCGTTTTACAAAGCATGCTGGGAGTTTCGTACGCTAAGCGGAAAGTTTCTGAGTTAAAAAAAGAAATGCCGTCAGCTGCCATTAAAGCAACTGACAGAAGCAGGCAGTCCAAAATGGACTTTTAAATGCCGGTCGGAATACAAAGCTTCTATTGACCGTTTTTGCTTTATCTACTATATTCTCATTAAGAAATCAATCAAAGAAAAATCCATCTCAATAAGATTAAGCAATAAAGATTGTGAAAGAAGTTGTACCTACGTAAAAGTAGAAACGTACGTGGCTCGAAGTGCTGCTGGACACAGAAGCTCCTCGATAGCCTACAACATGCTAAATAAAGTCTTAGCGCTGGAGTCTGAGTGCCCTGGGCTTGCAATGGATTCCTTCACATATTGGCCTGCGTGGTAATGATGAGGCTGATAAACTGGCTAAAGACGCAATATCAAGCGGTACTGTTCATTTGAGACCTGAATACACAGGGATACTAATCAATTATAAAACTGTATCAAATTACAATGGAAGGAATATTTTGATATTGTTTCAAAAGAAAAGGGTATATGATATCGAGCAATGCAAAGTGAACCTCCTCACATACCATGGTGCACCAGTATGAACTTGACTCGGAAAAATATTGTAACCGCTCAGAGGTTGCGTTTTGGACACATGCCGCTGAATAACTTTAAATGTCTGATGAGGCAAGTAGACAACCCTAGTTGTGATATGTGTGGTGCCGCTGTGGAAGATGTTTTCCACTTCCTTATGGAGTGTGTCCACAGTGCATGTATGTGAGATAACTTATTTGAGACATATATTTATTTTGAACCTAGATGTCGGACTGATTCAGAGCATCTTATCGGCGCCTACATCTGGTGCGGCTAGGATGCTCTATCAGTCGGCCTGTAGGCTCTTTAAGACTAGTCTCTTTTCTTTAAATTTATATTGTATTTGTGTGTAAGCTATGGGAGTGGCATAGTCAAATGTGGCTCAATGTCCCTAAATAAAACAATTTTAAAATAAGAAAAGTAAAAACGTAATAAAATGTAGATAGATAAATATTATTATTTTATATATAGTAAATAGATATAATTATACCTAAGTCATATAAATCTTAATTTATTTCCCGAAATAATAACCAAAGGACAATAACGGCTTTAAACTAGTGGCACAACTGACGGCCTTAGTATACCTATGCAAAGGATGAAAGGTTTTTTTATTTGTTTTTCGTACTACCTATGTATAGGGAGTAACATCACAGACTACAAAACCCAACACTTCAATTCGCAACTAACAGTTTTGCCCATAAATAAATAATTAAATCGCGATTAGACAGGCAACGTTGCGCATGGGCCGAAGTAAATTTAGGCAAAGTTTATATTGCGCGCATGTAATATGCAGTAACTATTGCTTAAACTATGACGTAGATTGGATCAGACACCTGCGAGCGCCCTCTAGGGGACGGTTGAGGGAGTCGAATGTAAAATGCAGTGTGGTGACGCGGAAAATATTAGTTCTAGAGGGGTTGTTTTCAGTTTATTATAACTAGTTTACTGGTGTGAATTAATTTAACTGGGCTTTTACTGAACCAAACTTCGGTTGTTATATAGGCAAGTAGCGTATTACATTTTAGAAAATTTGAAGAAAATGTGAAGATTTCGCTTTGATTCTTTTCGACATTCACACACAGGCCTCCAGCCGACCCGGAGCCATTCGGGCCGGTACCGAGTTGGTTAATGTTTTCGATAATAGTAACAAGGTCATCGCGTGGTAAACGTGTCGACATCTTCTTAAGAAAAAACTGTTAGGTATATTTGTGATAAATGTCTCAGATTTCAGTTTAGCCAGTCCTCTGTAGATTATAGCATGACGTTATTTTGCGATAAAAACAATACCAAAATTGCTGTTTTTTATTTTTTTTTCAAGTTGCTTTGTTTCAAAACAAGCCCTTTTCTAAGAATCAACGCACAGACCAAACCACTTATGATAGAGATGTGAAATTTGAATCCAATACTCATCAAATTGTCTAGGTGAACAATAAAAATAGATTTTTCCCAAATTCCAAATGAAATCAAATCATATTTCATGATTTTTCGAAAATCAACCCATATGCGAAGCTGTGCGAGTAAGCCAGTTAACAATATTTTAGGATAAAACGCTCTAATGTCCGAAAGAAAGCGGACATTGAACAAAGTCCAAAGTGCACTATGTCAAACGACAACAAAACCCTGGCAGCAGCAGGAGGAACTCCACAACTTCATAAAACTGCACAACTGCCCCGTTTATGAATTAAAATCGGACAAAGCAAAACTGCACTGAACTTCTCAAAAGTTAAAGTTGAAATATTAACGACATTTTTAACTTTCATATTTGAGACACCTTTTAGTAGCTTGAAATGTTTGTATGTATGTATGTTAATGTCAAATCTTGCAACTCAATTTTAGACACGTTCCGCTTGTTTGATTGAGTTGAAATTTTACATGGCTGTCAAGTTCCGATGACAATACAATATGACAGCGAGTTGATCTGATGGCTACGGAAGGTGGGAAACGGAACTCTTCGTTAACTAGCAGTAGACTATTGGAGTTTGGAATCATTTTGATCAGCGATCAGTACCAATAACGGATTTTAAAGCTTGTGTGGAAAAATATTTTTTCCACAAAAACTTATTAATCCTAATTTTCATTAATGCTTCAATTATTGGCTGGACTCTTTTTAACGTGTCATTTAATAGAGATTGTTAGTGGGAAACATAGGCATTAAAAAAAAACTTTATCTGAGATCTAAGTGAAGGTTTAGTACTCTAGTACTAAACCTTGTACTAGTACTAGTTACTCTAGTAGTGCCCGGAGGTTTTCTCCGTGCGCACTACCCGAAACTGTAGTTTGCCAGGACTATATGTCTTTTCTGTCCTTTCAATGTATATGTATATAATATCTATGGCAGTGGAAGAAATCATGTCGATCCGTTGCTCTTTTATGACATGAAGATATAAATAAACAAACCAACGTTTCCCATTTAAAATATGGGTGAAAGTTGACGCTCGTCGGCCATCTCGGATTATGCTAGATTTTCCAGACACTTCCAGATAGTAAGTTTCTATGTAAACGTATGATATTCTGGGTTAAAGTTACGGTAGATACGAAAAATATAATATGAATGTTGCTTTAAAAATTGAATGTTAAGTTTGCATTGATCTTTAAAGTTTGGAGCTTTCGCGTTTAGGAATGAGCAAACTTATAACTCCTAGATTCCTAGAACATTTTTTGTCCATAAGTATTGGATTTTTATTTGAAAGTAGCAGTAAGCTAGCTCGCCAGACTCAATTAATGAAAAAACTAAACTCCAAAACGGGCAAAACAAATATTTATTTATTAAAACAATACACTATCATTACATCCCTAATACAATAGAATAGTTAAGTCATTAATTCAATATATCATCAGTATAAAAATTTGTCAGAAGCATTAAAACAACATAAATTACATAGTGTACACTTACGAACTCGCTCTGTGAACAGTGGAATATGTCAATGTTTTCCGCACTCATTTTGTGCTTAAAATAAAATTAAAATAAATGTAAGTTAGGTTAAAATAAATTAAGACCATTTTGTGTGTAAAATAAACTGAACCAAAATACTGTTACTGTATTTTTTTTTTTGTAAAATCAGTTAAGATAATATCACGTTTCCTTTAAAGGTTTTATCAGTAGATATAACAAAACCCTCACGTTCTGTCCAGGTTTATTCTTATCGACGGTTACACATCAAAGGTACATTCATATAGAGATAAGGATATACCCTCATTAGGCTGGCATCCGGTCTGGAGGGTCTACTATTCATTTGTGTTTGCTTTTACTGTATAAAGTGAAATTCAACAGTGACTCAGTACGGAAACGCGACAGATATATCCCACACTTAGCTTGACACACTACTGCAGCGATACAGATTTACGGGTGGGCAATATGAAATAATTCTAGCGTATAGGCGGGCTAAATATATTTATTTTTTACTAACTTGCTAAAAAAGAAAAATAGGTCACAACACTAGAGCGATAACCCCGTGGCGCTGAGCGTGTTAAATACTTCTACTGTGATAATTGGAGGGATTGATAAGATTGTTGAAATAATTGTTCATTAGTGCAAAACCACTTCCTTTTAAATGCTTTCTGTATCACTTAGCCATTTATACTGCCGATTATACTGCCGTATATATAATTATTGTTTAATTTTAATTTTAATTGTATTTTCGGTGTTTAATAAAGTTATATTGTATTGTATTGTATTAGCCTTTATATTAACTGTCCTTTCATTGTTACAACGATTTTCTAAAATTGTACGTATATTTTAGTCCAAAAATGCTCTCACGTGCTTCTAATTTGGCTAGGCATTTGAACACCAAGTGATATTAAATGACTGTGTGGTCGAGGATGGTAGTAACACACTTAGCCGGGAATGGAAATTATGTAAACGGAAAATATAAATGACCACGACCAAATTAAGAACAGAAAACTGATATCACCCATATCGATTAAGTGTGGAGACCCTCATCCATACGGGTCTTGATGGAATTAAACAAAAACAAACACAAAAACATACACACTCAAATGGTAATGGAATAATAACTACGAAAATGGTGAATGTGTACAAAATGTGTTGAAACCACATGACAGCTCACAAAGTAAACCGGAAAAAAAATGCTACCGCATTTAAGTCATTTTAAATTATGCGAAACGAAACGTTTCTCTACAGATGAATCCTTTCTCAACAAACTGCGAAGGTTCAACTCTACAACAGATGGTAGAGGCTTGTCTTCGCAGGTGACTACTTTACCGTTTGAAACTGTACGGAGAACTCTACGGGCCGTTTAGCATTGTCACGTAGACGTTAAATTTTGCGGAATATTAAACTTTTAGAGATGTGAAAATCATATTATTTAATGCTTAGAACTGTAGAGACGATCTTCGAGGCGTTTAGTTAAACGTAACCATTGCAGCGCTGCTCAGAATTTTAAGCTTTGACTCTTAAGGATGCAGTTAAATAATACGTCGTTCGCGTGGACATAAAAAAGTATCCGTCTCTGTGATATACGGTAACTCCGTATTAAATTTTATCAAGATCCGTTCAGCCGTTCTGTGATAACGCTTAGAGCAACACAGGCCTCCGGCCGTCTGGGCCGTTCTGGTTGGTACCGGGTTGCTAAATGGTGATAAAGCGACAAAAATCCAGACAGAGAGACTAAGTTACTTCCTGTTACTACATTCGCTAGATGGCGTTGATCAATTTTTGTGCATTTTTCGACGTTTTGTATGGACTGACAGTTTTAGGTAATGTAGGGAGTTCTGAATCGCGCAAGCGAAGGTTTTCCTCGAGATGAACGTATTCAATTTTATACCTCAAAGCTTTATTGGTCCTGATAGTACTGCGGCTATATGCCTCTGAATTATAATATTAGTTACGATTACTGAGGGTGACATACATTTCTTCTTGTAGTCCTTGTCCCTAGGACCAGATAATGCAGCAGAGTCTGCATGGAGAAGTCTGCCTTTGCCAGCTATTCAACCGCCAAGCAGTAGTATTGAAGGGCAATGTTTCCAGTAAAATTACTGTATTACAGTAATTTTGCTTAGTTATTATGTAACATCTAATAACTCAGGGTAAGGAGCCCAGTACAGTGTACAGTTTTGAACGTTCAAAATTCTGCGTGGCACTCAGTACCGCCACTCAGTTCAGACTGAACTGCTACCACGCGACAGCAGACGTACGACTTGGTCGCCTCGTGGGTTAGTACCTACAAAGATAAAATTCTATACAAGACTGAAAAAAAAAACTTCCGAAAACTGCCTGAATCTTTCAAAAGCCTCGTTAAAGTGCAACCGCTTTGTTAGAAGTTGGCAGAAGTTGCCAGAACTTGCTCCAACTTGCCGGAAGTTCCGACTAATTATTGCCGATTCGTCCGGTTCATCAACGGACGCAATTACTAGCTTCATGTTAGTTTTCACTTTCGCGAGAAAAGTTTGACGAAAATCTACTCAATAAAATTGTAATGACTGACTGACAGATAAAACCAAGTCGTATAATGCTATCTAATATTATAAATATGATCTGTCTTTCTGTCTGAGTGTTTGTCGCGTTATCACTGCTAAATGAGCTGAGTTTTTGCAAGGATATAGCTTACGGGTCGAAGACGGGCATAGGCTATATCCTTTATTTTTGTAGGTCCACGCGAACGAAGTTGCGTGCAACAGGTATTTATCTATATAGTTCCAGCCTGTATATTCGTATATAAAAGAGCAAAACGCTTTCCTAGGAATCTACGCACAGACCAAACCGCTTATGAGAGATACGTGAAATTTGGACCCAACACGATAATAATTTGACGAGTATTGGTTTCAAATTTGACGCCTCTATCTTATGCGGTTTGTATGTTGAATCCTAGAAATCCTTTTGAATATAGCGATGGTGCCATAATACTAACTCATTAACGGTATACGAAGTCGCGGGCATAAGCTTGTTTTTAATCTTGAATCTTGAAGTTGTTTTTAAAAGTTGTAGTGTACTTTACCGTGTCGTTGTATTGCACCTGTTTGGTTCGCCCCGGTGGACCACGGGCCACTCTTTGTGTATGTCACACACCCACAAAACAATGTGACAGTAAACTGGTCTCTCTATCTACCAATTTTTTTTCAACGAGTAAATGGCTGCACTGATCTTGATTTTTTTTAGCAAGAATGTAGCTTATATCCTGAAAAAAGTCTTATCAGTTTGACATACCTGCTTCAATTAATCCAATAAGTTTCTGATTCAACCACTACATGTGTACTTTGGACTTAACAGCTCAAGTGAAAAAAATATAAGTAAATTTAAAAAAAAAACAAGCAACGTAACACAAAAGTATATCTTTTTACATAATAGGTAGTTGCAGGATATAAAATGTTTGGTTCCAAAAAGAAGAAAATATCCAAACTTCACACCGAAAAACCCTTAAATCCAAAAGTCCAAAGCATCCCTTCCGGTCCGTTTTGCAAATTAACGGCGGAGGGTACTTCCGGTACGGACGCGGCCTAACAAGGGCTCGCGCCTTATCTACATACATACACACCGTCCTATCTATTGGAAAATATATAGAGATAATGTTGGATCTGCAGTTTGAGCCGAATATCGAATATCTTCTACGATCCTCTCCATCCCAAGCTTGCCTGGAAGAGGTCGCTTTCAACGATAAACGCCGCCATTTGTTACACTAGTATTATTTTTTTTTCTGTCCTAGCTATGTACGATCTGGTGTGAATAATAAAGAGTTTATCTATTTATCTATCTATCTATATCGACTTGATGGTACTTGTTCTTCTCCCTAGCGATTAGTAAGGCTGGACCACATTACGGTCTAAAGTGGTGATTCTAGAGGTCACGTCATTCTTATGCAGGGCTCGAAGCGTTCGTTGTTTATGACCCTCCTGGCGTAGTTGGTAGTTCATCTGCTTAACGAGTAGGGATGTTCATTGCTAGACGCGAGTAGGGGTGACCTTGAGATAGCCAATGCATGAGAACGCTTGCTCGCAGTCCTCCCAACCCTCATTTTCCTCAAAATTTTGTGACTTTTGCGTGTTTTTCGGAACCAACATCTCGTAATGTATCTAGTGTGCACGTGGATGAATTAAAATGTCTGCTCTGGGTGTGTGTGTTAGTTGTCCTTGTCTTTGCGTGTGTTTCGTAAGAGCACGTTCACCTCACACAACAAACAATGATAAGACAAATTGATAAGACAGTGTAACACCGAAAGCTTATACCGGAAACGTAAAGTAGTAGCAGTAGTAGGTACTTACTAATTACCCATGAATTAAACAACCTTTCACCGACTTCCTCTATTTCACAAACAAGAAGTAATTAATAAGCCAATCAAATCAAAGGAAATTAAGAATCAAAGTTCCTAAAATTTTAAAAAATATACCTGTTTGTATATAAAGTTGTCGTCAACTTTTTATCGGTAAAAGTGTACGGTGTATGGTAATAACCGAGTAAACCGCGATAAAATACGAAAACCGAAGACCTGTAAGACGATAAATAACCAAATCCGGGTAGAGGAATCTATCATGGGGTGGAAACAGGGAGGTAATCAGGTAAGTGGCGGGGTGCTAAAAGAATCCTCCATACACATTTTATATTTTCAATTTAAATAGAATTTTGGTCGCAGCTATCTAGCTCATGGATCTGAAGTTTTGTTAAGACTTAAATTTGTGCTGTGTACTTTTGAAAAACGTGCCAGTTTGGGAGGTTGAAATTCTTGAAAGTTCAGAATATTTTTTTATTTTATTATTTTTATAATGACCAAAATAAATGGCAATATTTTGGAATAATAAGCAATACATATTTTTTTTTAATATACTTTATAATTAATAGCTGTATAGCTGCCCCTTGTATTCTGGGCCTTGACACCGTTCTACCTGCGGTTTTCAGAATTGACGCCATTTGAGCAACATTAAAATGTAATCATTTTTACCATCATTAAAATGTAATTCTTCTTTAGCGCACTATTTCTTTGTCGAATATCGTCAAGTTTGGTTCAGTTATTTTTTTTTCGGAAAGTTACGTAAGGACTAGGTTGACTGAATCAGGCGTTACTTTGTGAATGTTTTTGTTCAATGCTTTATTTATTTTTATTCGACTTCCAAAAACGGAGGAGGTTCTCAATTCGATTGTATATTTTTCTATTTATGACAGTCCAGGCATTCATTAACAACAGACTCGGAGACGGTGTGGTCGAGTATGGTAAACACATCTGCACTGGAAAGTACAGGACTGTATTACAAATAATAAAATAATAATTATTTCAATCTTGCGTCAAGTAGAAGTAATTTAAACTAAAAATGACAAAAAAATTAAGATTGTAATTTACAAAAAAATTAAGAGAAATATTACATTTATTACCAGTCGTATTTCTTTTTTACCTTTCCCACGACGATCCCAAATCAAATTTTCCCTAAAAAAACTGTAAACAACAACCCGGCCGCCACATCCGGCTCTTTTGACGATTTTTCCATAAGCACGGTCAAGTATAAAAGGGCAGGAAGTGAAAATACCTCAGGTATTGCCATTCTGTGCTAGATTTCGGAAAAAACAGCGAGATTTGTGACAGCGGTGACATTTCCCCTCGAAGGCACGTCATAGAATAATCTCCAGCACGAAGGGGAGATGTCACAGTGTAGTTGGAACCGGTAGAAAAACTAAACTCTAAAATCCATCTTTAGCCATCGTTGAACTAATGCTACTGCGTCCTCTGACTATGTGTCGCTATTAATGCTTCTCAATACATATAGATAAAACTATGGATAATAATTCACGTGGACAACTCAATACAATAAATACAAGTCTTAGACATTTTTCAAGATAGAAAATTACCCTCATGATAAACAATCACGTGCTATATTTTGTCAAAATCGGTTCAGCTATTTTCGAGAAAAGTTGACAATAGGCACACTGGCGTGCATTCTGTTTTACCACTCACAAAACTAATATGACAGAACTAAATCTGTCTGCGTCTCTTTTCATTTCAATGTGTGAAAAATTTATTTTAGTTAAAAAATGCCAAATTGGAATCACACCACTATTGCATTTTTAATCAGAGATTTCCTACTGTTTTTATTTATTTCCTTTTAACTGTGTCAACGCGAGAAAAGTGGAAAAAAATATTATTTTCACAAACAATACCCCCCGTCAAGAGGTCTCGCCGGCAGATATCGTATCTGCGCGCCATTGTATCGCGAATCACTATTGAATATCGCTCAGGGCTTGGGAGGTGTATTGGATAGCCTCAAGTTTCTTGCTGTGGTTAAATAGGTTGAGCTATTTTGAACCTTAGGTTTTACTACTTAATAAGTACATTGTGTTGTTTTTTATTTACCGGAGCTGTGTAATTTTGAATGCATATTTATAGTTTGTTACACGTTAAATTAAGTAAACCTAAGCTGGAGTGTGCAGATGTGCAGGGCAAACGATCCAACAAATGGAAAACTCTTTGTCTCTTTTAATTCCATGTAACTATAAGATATAATACGACGTTGCTGGACCTCTGTTGACAACATTAAACAAATAAACATATTCGCTTATTTCTACCAGTTTTGCCAGTACATGCCTGCCAAAAAGGGACAGAGGGCTCACAGATTTGATATCTAATTTGGACTGTGAAAGTTTTTCACCGAATTTGGAGCAGTTGTCACTGATGTTTCTGTATACTACATAAATCTCAAATTCTATTGTTGTATGGTTTATTACAGAAGTTGGGACATTTTTATGAATTCATTTAAATTGAGCCTAAGATCCTCGGTTAAAAACACCAACCTAACAACATCCAGCGCCTATGAGAACCAAATAACGGTTGAAACGTATTGAAAATTGGCATTGGCTCTAAAACCGATATGAACCTAACCTAAGATATTTTTAGTGCGGGGTCACTCAAAGACAAGGTTTATTCGTAGTAGTAATACGGACCGGGGCAATAAGCACATCACCCTATGAATACAATTCAGAGCAAATTTCGACCTGCCATTGCAGTCAATATTCTACAGGCGTTAGCGTTTTAAATCGCGTTTAAGGATTTTTTTTTACTGTTTTCTTGCTTTCTGCAGTCTTTTGTATTTCTTATTCTCTTCGCCAATAATTCCTAAATCCAGTAAGTATACATTTAGCTTAGGTTTATCGGATGCCTTTCTGCCAAGACTTAATCTATTCTAAAAGTGCCATAGTTAATTTTCCACTTCACCTTCAGTCCTGCTGAGTTCTCTTTGAGTGCGGTGATAATATTTTTGGAAATTAAATACTGTTCATAAAAAATTATAAGGCTATAACGAAAAACACAACCTGAAATGAAACGTTACGTTCTTCTTTTAGTGTCAGCATTTCAAATTTAAATATTGTGAGCTGCCCAGTAAGCGGCCACAGAGACTGTGGCGGTGTTTGTCTCGTTGATATCGCTCAACGTGCAGGTGTTGGGCCACTGTGGACAATTAAGCAAGTGCTCCATTGTTTGTGAGAGGATCCTCCGCAGTCGCAGGACTCATTTGGAGGATCGGCTAGGTCCCATTTGGTCATGTCGTGTCTGCAGCAGGCTACTTGGGAGCGACGCCGGTTTATAGACTTCCAGATAGGCCATTGCATATCGTGACGCTTAATGCCCCAGTAGTAGTTATGCTCTAGGGTAGTTTTTCCTCCAAGGCTAAGGGTTCAGCGTTTCAAACCCCCAACGAACACATAAGGAAAAAAATAAATGTTTATTATTTTTGGTTCCTTTGTCTGTTGTTTGTGGTAGTACCTGATGAGCGTAGCAAATTTTAGATAATCTTACATTATCTTGTGTGTGCAGAGAAAAAACTTGTGTAGATTTTTTTTAAATAGGCTTTTAACAATATTATATGTTTTTGAAACTATGGATGAAAACTGATACACATGAAATTGATTCTCTTGTGGAAATGTTGATTCGATTTTCGAAGCTCGTGGTCACCGTGGTATAACATCCAATGACGAGCGATTACAGGCGCGGAAACACGCATCATGATTTAAAAAAAAAAACAAATTAGAAGTAACACCGCTCGCCGATGCTTAGCTACACCTACAAACAATTGTTTCGGGTGTATGTCGGCGTTTTATTAAGTCATCAAGGCATCAGAAAACGTGCCAACAGTACCTGGAAAAACTGGCCCCAGGACCTGGATCTGCACCTGGAAACTTTGCGTGGTTCCTTGTTGTATTTATCAACCCAATAATATAATTTTAAATATCCCACGACCTTGCGGGATTGTATTAGAAGAAGAAACAATGGGCTAGAAGAAGAGGGCACGCGAACTACGCGTCTAGTCTCTATATCTTGAACTAGCTCTCAAATGAGACTAGACAATAGAGGTAGTAAGCTTTTTGTAACACAAACAGCGTTCAGCCAAAATTAGAACACCTACTTTTCCCATTCATAAAACTCTACCCACTACTACAGGTTGTAAGATGATAAATAATTTAATGAAAACAGATAATAAATCAGAATTAACTCTGCGTGATGCATCGTTCAATTAAAACTCTAGTAAAGCATGGCAACGTTTTAGCCTTTGTCGTAATAATATTAATCTCGTTGTGAAAGAATTATTACAAATATTTAACGTGACAAAGAACTAAAGAACAGCGTAGAACCGTCTGGCGTGAATAGTTGAAACTTAAATGCTTATGTTTAAAGGGAACTTTAAAATATTTTATTGTGGTAAGGTTCTTTTCACAGATATAATTAAAACACGAGTAACACCTACGAGTGAAAGTTCACGAAATGAATCTGTTTGTCCGTTAACTTGGTTAAGTAATAAAGTGTTTTAGTATACTACTACTATTGTATTTCCATACGGCTAGCGTAGCATGGCATAGCTCTTCAGTAGTCTAGGGCTCCTTGTGTCAGGGATGCCATGGTACACACAAAGACACTGACAACTAGCATCTAGACCCACAACAGATATTTAAATTCAACAATCAAACATCTGACCGGCCGGGAATCGATCCCGGGACTTCATGCTCATAAGGTAGACGCGCTTCCAACGAAGCCAGGAGAGTCAACCAATTAACAATCGTCTATAATGATGATAAGCAAAAGCATTTCCTAAGCAAAGCTTTCTATTCCAGTCTCTGTAGTAATTAAAATTTCTCACTTAAAACTCCCAAACACCAGATTGACTTTAAACCCATAGTAGGGGCACTTTCATTCATGATTTGAAGAATGCATGCGTGGGAGCTATCAGAGACCGTTAGTATGTTTTCATTTATTTAGCTCGTTAATTCTAACTTCAGTTTAATTTTAGTATTATGTTAAATAGTGAGAGCCCTTGACACTAATTTCGTTCCTTTTATTATCTTTTGCAATCATTGTAAAGTGTCATAAATGTTAGGAGAAAGCTAATTCACTGAATTTTCAATTTTCCAAAATCCCGTCTTTTAGTTTTTCCTCTATTTTTTTTAATGAACCTGAATTTAATGCCACGCAATATTTTGAGCTATATATTAGTTCAAAACACTGCGTGGCTTGTGTTGCGCTCGTCACTCGGATGTTAAATCTCTTTATGCTCGTAATTACGCTATCTATCTATCTATTTACGCTGCAAAAATTTGCCATTGAATCCGGAACAGGAGAAATGATTTAAAATTGTTTTGCAAGAATTGTACTTAACATAACATACATTGCAAGTTAAATAAAAGCGGAAAATCACTGACACATATTTTTTTTACTGTGTAACGATGAAAAAATAAATTCATTCCACTTTTTCATTCCCGCAACGTATAATTTAAAAAACTTCACACAAATACCTTGACACGGTCAAAAGGTCGATCGTTCGGTCTTCTGTACATCAAGCTGGACTGACAGGCAACCTGACTGACTGACGGGGAACAGACGGATAGGCAAACAAAGATAGATGACTTTGAAGCTAAAATGAGCAGAGACCACACATTCATTGTGTCAAACAATGAATGTGTGGTGTCAAACAAACAATGAACTTCTAGTAAAGTACCGGCTAAGGTGATCCTAACAGACCGAGCTGTACCATAGACAGAACAAGGGTAGTAGTGGTAGAGCTCACAGTCCGCCTGGGGATGAACAACATCTTTTCCAGTTATTCAACCGCCAAGCAGTAATGTGCAAGCATTACTGTGTTCCGGATTGAAGGGTAATGTTTCCAGCGTAATTACTGGGCATGCAGAGATTTTACATCTAACACCTCAGGGTGACGAGCGCAGTGCATTGCCGCGCATAGTTTTGAACTCTTGAAGTTCAAAATTCTGGGTGGCACTGAACTATTATGGGCAACAGTGACGCTTAACATCAGGTGAGCGACTTGCTCGTATTGTCACCGAGTAACTTAAAATAATAATAATAACAATATTAAAATGTACATAAGAGTCACTCCGAGATGTTAATTAATCAATCGACTCTAATTACGTCATAGATAAAGCTAATTTCAGAACGAGCAGCAAAGCGTAACTATTCTCGATAAATACCTACAGGAGCGCAACGCGTGCGAGAAGACAAGAATGATCGCTCTGTCATTTTTGCACTCGTAAGGTTAGATGCTAAAGTGGCCCCGACTGATGCGAGCTCTTTGAGATAAGCCTGCCATGGAGCGGATTAAATTATGTTAAAATTCTAGTTGTTTGTAGCTCTGGTGGTACAATAATCGATAAGTCACGTCAGACATCTTGAGGCGGCATGAAGATTGACTCTAAGGCTATCCACTTACCCTGTACGTCAAGAAAGCGAAACACAAATTTGCATTATCACTAATCAATATTTCAAGAATGCCCTTTAAAGAAGTATACAATAAAATATGTGGGTAGTTAGTAAAAAATTTGACGAACAGCGCAGACTACTTTACGACTGTATTCTGTTTTCTTTGCTCATAAAAATTCACTATTCACACGTTTTGTTGACTACGAACTCCCTACCCTAGTCTAAACAAAGCATATACATTCAATTTAAAACTTAGCTTTGCTTCGATAGGATTCAGATTTGATTAAACATTTGTAAATAGAGATAAGTGCCATCCTATATCTTCGAAAACAGGTTGATGAGCAATATCGTACAACAAACAGTAAGGTTTTAAAGTTTTAGAGCACTCTGAAATATCTAATCTTAACAAATAATAACTGTAAGAAACTATTATTTCTTTGTTACAAGGAAATCACATCTCAGTGCCAAAGATAATGATGTAAATGCTATAGATAGTCATAACGTAATCGTCTAAAAAAACAGTTATGGTTGTGCGACGAAATGGTCAAATCATCTGTGCCTTAGCTTTGATTCTTTGATTGTTCGATTGTTTAGTTTATATGAAGTAGTATATAATAATGTGAAGGGATTCATGATATTTTTTATGAGGAATATAAAATACGAAATTCTGGAAAATCAAAGAAATTCTGGTAAACTCGTCGGTTAAAAAATTCTATGAGAGTACATTTTTGGGATTCAAGTTTTGTTTTAATAAAACGGGAACACTCACGTTAAATTGAGTCGGTTATTCTGACTCAATTTCGTGATTCCATGATTTTTCGTGTGGTGATTCCGTGAGTATTCCCGTTTTATTAAAACAAAATGTATCAAAACCACGTCAGTTTTCATAGTAGTTTTCATTCAAGTTTACAAAAAAAAAAAAAACATATTTTTTGTTTTTTTTTACTGAGTTTTATGTCAATAACAATTCAGTGCCACCCAGATTTAAAATGTTAATGCCAATGCCCAGAATTTTACTGGCAATCTTTAATCCAGAACACAGTAATAATCACATTCTGTTGTTTGGCGATGGCGGGTAAAGATGTCGTACTTTCCCTGTCGAACGCTGCAAAAGTGTTTTACTACTAGGAAATACTTACCACTACTCTCCGATTAAGTCCGAGTTAAAGATAACTTAGTTAGGTGCTTCCTTACTGCTTCTATCACAATATTGACCTAAGAACGTAACGTGGGCGGTCCCACAACCGTTACAAACCTGATCGTTTCTCAATGGACTCTGCCCACGTGGCTACTACACGGAACCTCGGGCTGCGGAGTTACTTCTCATTTGTGCCGAGGCTCATAAGGGCTTAGTTATGATGCGACTTTAATTAAGCAACCCACGTGGTAGCAAAATTACTGGCTATATAATTATAGGTGACTTAATAATGACGAACGCATCGAATATCTGAGTGAACGCATTAATAAATTTAGTATACCATTAAATATTCAGTCGCAAAGTTATGGGCTTCGGTCGGACTCGAGCTGGTCGAAGGATGTTATGTATAGAACGCTAGCTGTGCCCAGCGGTTTCACCCGCTATTCTACAGAAACTGAATAAGGAATATTTTTCCGGAATAAAAGTCTATGAGTAAATCCAGGGTGTAAGTCATACCAAATTTCATTCAAATCCGTTCAGGCGTTACAGAGTTGAACGGGAACAAACACACATACTTGCACACTTACAAACTTTCGCATTTATAATATTAGTGTGATAAGTGCGAGCAACGCAATCATGTTCACAGCAAATAGACCCAGTTTTGTCGCCAGTATACAGAATTAGCGTGAACCCTAAGAAATCTTACTGAAAGGCAGAAATTAAAACAGTACAACGACTTACAGTAAAAAAACCCGTTACTGCAAAAAAACGGATTAGAGCAATAAAACGTGGATTGACCGTGACGGCATCCGTCAAGCCACTGAGCAGATTTGAAAGCGTGCAGTTGGGGGGTCGTTGTCGTAAGTAGAGGTTTGCTCAGCAAAAGCATACCACATTTTTTACCATTCACATTGTTCATGCTTAGCTTGTAACAAGTACCAAAACAATCAAACGATGCAAAAATATGATTACCATCAGATTTTCCAATTTCATTTTCATAGTAAGATGTCTGCAATTTCGTTGCGGAGAAAGAATTCTGTACTCTCAAGATTATTATTTTTTATTTTACCCGACACATATTTCGAAACTTTACTCGAAAAGAAAGGATTTTCCTTTTAATACGATTATAGATATTAAAAAAAATATATCATTAAAAAAAAAAAAACAAAATAATCGACTGCAAAATGTAGTCTATGACACTCAAAAGTTAATTTCTGACAAGGAACATTTTGCAACACGATAACATTAAGTAACATTTTATAACTTTTGCAGCTGCTTGTGACAATTTTTTGAAATGTTGTTATGTCTGCAATTTCGTTGCGGAGAAAGAATTCTGTGCTCTCAAGATTATTATTTTTTATTTTACCCGACACATATTTCGAAACTTTACTCGAAAAGAAAGGATTTTCCTTTTAATACGATTATAGATATTAAAAAAAATATATCATTAAAAAAAAAACAAAATAATCGACTGCAAAATGTAGTCTATGACACTCAAAAGTTAATTTCTGACAAGGAACATTTTGCAACACGATAACATTAAGTAACATTTTATAACTTTTGCAGCTGCTTGTGACAATTTTTTGAAATGTTGTTCATCGATACCGCCAATAACATACATCAAGAAAATGAAACATTGGAGTAACATGCAGCAACAAGTAGAGAACGCGTCTTGTGCACATAACAGACGGAAAAAAAATATTACTTCTATCTTTCTCTTTTCTGTGGTCCACATTCCCAACATTCTGTAACACAGTAACTAATAGTTATTACCAAGTAGACTCGTTACACAGGGCACACGATAACATAAGTTTTTTTTGCCGGTAACATTTGTAAACATTGCTCCAAAAAAAATACCTTTGGTGTGAACGCACCTTTAGTATCAAAATTATGACCTCCAGTACCCATATAAAAAACAGGGTATCTACAACCTATCAAAAAACCGTTTCAGCGTAAATTCAGCAATGTACATTGCCTGCCTTAAATTATGTTGATTACAGGTAGATAAATAATATTTTTAAAGTCCCGTATCAGCCCCACTCAGGGCAAGTACAGTGGCGTTCACAAATGACTAAAAATCAATAATCTTAGAAAATAAATAATTTTATAAAACGTAGCGTAATTTTTAAAGCACTTACGACAATAAATAGATCTGCTTATCTTGACCACCATTCAATACTGCGTCGTAGTTCTCAAAGTAAAAAGAGTAAAACAGCCTTAACAAAGTATTTAAAGGTTCTAGCTTTCTCAAAACTGGACAATAGATTGTTTATTTTTTTTTTAAATTTTAGGTTTATTAATTTAATTGTTAAATTATTAAACCACGCAGACGAACTATGAACGATACAGTTTCACACAAAATTTTACAAATAGAAAAATAAGTGAAGGTTTTATGTATTTATAAGCAATAATAAGTACCTTATGTATAATTCCGCTGACACTTGAGTAAATATTACTGTTGATCAAAGACGTAATTTAATTAAGTACTTACGCTTTAATAATGATATTCATTATTTTATTATTTGGTATCTATTGTTACGTTCTAATTTATTATCTTTGAAATACAAAAGACTTTTATGGTTCAATTAACAATAGTTAGTATCTATCTAATTTAATACATTTTACAGCCATTTACAATAAATATTATGTACACTAATTCAATAATTAAGTATTTTAACCCAAAATATACCAGAACTGGCTACAATTTTCTTAGTTCTAAGTTAGTATTCTGAAGATGAAAGTTCTATCCGTAAATCATGGTAAACTTTAAAAATACAGTCGAATTCATTATTGAAAACGTGCTGTTTCGTGCTGATATCAAAACTCAGAAGGTAAAGCTTTTCCACCACTTTCCCGGAGCATGGCTTGGAGCGGACCGTGACTAAAATTGTTGTAAGTCAACAATTTTGACTATGGCTGGTTTCCATTGTAAATTGTCCATTGTCCATCACTCGAAGTGTTTTTTTTTTTTTTTTTTTTTTTTAATTATTACGATACCTAGTTACATGAATTAAATCATGAATGTCAACTTAAAATTTAAAAAATAAAATTGAAATTTTCTAGTTACGAAATACGTCAAAATAAAATGTGTGGAGCCAACATTTTAAGGAAGTAAAAACTCTTTTTTGTGTCAGCTTATAATCTATAGAAGTCTGATAAGTGTGAAGGAATCAGTAAAACAACTCCTAAAAATCCCCTAAAACCACCTGTCAAGCTGTCAGTGTCAGTACAGTCGCGTCCACAAGTGGCCATCAATCAATCGACTCCCACGGTCGGAATGCTATCTACTAAATGGTTCCCCACGATTTAGTTCGAAGAGAAATACGCTTTTTACTGAATAAAGGCCACCGAAAACACTTTTGTTTTGATTCCGAATGTTGGAAATCATTTAATTATAGGAAATATAAATATGATATTATATGGTGTATATATTATATAGTAAGAAATGATTTATTGCAAACTTAGGCATTTTATCAATTGTTTATAAATCTAGTATATTATAAACTTTTAGTTTATTGTTCGAAAAAATAGTCATGAAAAATACAATAAAACTTATTTAAGTTATTGAATAAGAGAATAAGAGTTTTTTCTTTTTATACTGCAATTAATTAAAAAACTAATCGGCATCCTTGACATCTTTAAGCTATTTTTAATTTTTCAATGATTACAAGGGAAGTATAAAATGTATCTAATCCCAAGGCTTCACTTTTCACCGAATACGAGCGTAGCCAAAAGCTTTCCTCTGTAGCAACAAACAAACATTCAGTGGCTTTCACGGCAATGGTGTCAAGTGCGATCGACTGACTCACTTCAGTACCGTGGCCTACCTAGCGTGTATATAATAATGTGTAGCGAAGCTATCTCACTGCCAGCATTTACTTAGTACAAAGTCTAATTTTGCATTACGTATTACTAATTACGGCTTGCAGTTTTAATCCGCGATTTTCACTATTTGAAGTATTATGTTTCTGTCTATCCTCATGATATACATAGAACGTTGAACTATGTCATCGAGGTCGTTTCAGGTGTTCAATGGTGAAAGAGAAACATACACTGAGAAAAACAGAGTTACCTTCACATTTGTAACTGACTTGTAGTTGTACGTATGTAGGCTTTGTGTTTGTTGCTAGATTTATATGTATTAGTGTCATACAAAAATTATTTTTGCGGGATGACAAATATGTTTGGCCGTCGTAGTCGGCATCTCTAGCTGAAGATACTACAGAGTGTTAATTAACAGTTACGAAGCACATCATTACAACATCTCCGCTTCTCTCCACTCCTGTCCTCTCCGATCAGGTTTATGAAACTGTGGCTTGAAGTGGCGTTTTCTCGGCTACAGTGTCAAGAGCGATCGATCGGCGACACAGAGAGAGAGGAACCTGTATGGTTATAGCTATACCTACCTGTTAAGCGAAAAGGCACATAGCATAACTCAATGTTCTTATACAGTATAAAAATATTCCCAATTAAGTGCCTACTTGAACTTGTATGTGCAATTGTGCATCTCCTGGAATTGGGGTGAATCCAGCTTAGTGTCTATATTTTTAAATGTCAATTTGATGTGTAACTTCTATTGGGAATGGGGGATCTATATTGTAGAAATAAATAAATAAATTATTTCTTAAGAAACGACTATTTTGTCTGCACTGTTGATTCAAGATGGTATAGTATGCAGAGTTCAAAATGTATAATTTTCGGTTTTGGTAAACTTACAAACAACTTGCGCTTCGAGCTCTGCATACTATTGGCACGACCTTCTTGTATTGGTAGTGTAGACCAAGGCAAAATGGTCAATACTTAAAAAAATACACAGTTTTTTTAAATATATATTTAATGGTTATCGGTAACTATAACTAGCCAACAACGTCATCCCTACACCATACCTAATAACTTTTGTTCTCATCGAATCGCACCTTTTTGCACGATTTGGTGACTCAAAATGAATTAATGTATACGCCTAGGATTGGCAAATCAGAGGTTATCTAATCGGCGAGTTTATGCCATTTCGCGCGTAAAATATTGAATAAGGTACGAGATGGCAACCTTTTAAACGTCTGTGGTTAAATTTTTATCATTGCTTGAACTGCAAAATATTGTTTTTAATAATTTCTACTACGTTTATTTATTTGTTTTCGGGTAAGGTCCCGTTTGACCCGATATTGTAAGTAAACACGTACTAGCCCGATATTGCGCGCGGAAACACGGAAACGCGACACACATTCGTGCTTACAATAACATCACGTTTACTTTGACTATATTGCTCTAATGACTAATAAGATTTATTGCTTTTACTATTAAAATACAAGTACCAATAAATTGAAATATTGTTCCGGTACCGTTTGGAGAATTGGGTGTAGTAAATATTTTCGCGAAATACGAGTACAGTGTTAGATGTAGGAAGAATGTTGTGTATAATTTATAAATAATTTCTAAATACGCTGTAACATCAATAAATAATTATTTTAATTTATTTTATTTGCGTTTTTAAACATATATAACAGAGTAGTGTGAAACGGCATGTTATATTTTTTTTATCCCGAGTGACGTGACAATCAAGTCGCTCTTGGTGGTAAGCGCCACGCTTGCCCATAACAATACAGTAACCTAGATATACCGAGCTTAGTTTTTTACTCAAAAAATACAAGTTTTAAGTTTAATAAATTATATAATTCGATGACAAATAAAAGATACCAAAATACTGTCGGTTGCTTAAGGGCAAAACGGCACACATAAGAGGATAGTCCTTCCACGAGGTTTTAGCACATTCGATATTTGAAGTTTTATAGCTGTCGCTCTGTTAGTGAATTTTAATAAAGCGACAGTTAGTGACTTTTCCTAACTTTTCGATGGAATTAGCGTTTCGGGGGTAGTCTGTTATCACCCCCTGAATATAAACAAAAGCTTTTGTTTATAGTGTCAATGGCTTGGATAAACCATAATCTATGCCGAATTTATCAAAATTTAACAACAACTACTTTTCGTCGTCATATTTTCGACGTAAAAAAAGAGCCTATCACAACGAAGAAATAAAAAAAAAAAACATAGAAGCATAGTTTTCCACGGTGTAGATAACACATAAAAATTCATCGAAATCAGGTAATATTTAGGGGTGGGTATCAGACTACGGTTTTTGTATGGACATGACGGCGGTAATCTCTATTCTAAGACAAAACAGAGATACTTATGCTAAACCCAAATACCACTGTAATTTAATACTATTACAATAATTTTGAGGTGCATTAGGCCTCCCAACACAAGCGAGGCTACATTAACTTGATACCTCATTAGCCAAATACGTAACCTTTGAAGCCAAGGTCCTAACTTAACGTACCTATCCATACTTGTGATCCTAAATCGTGTTATGCTAATTTATCATGTTACTAATAGATATGGCTTCCTTTATGTTGCGGATTTCAAATTGATTTGATATAAGAAGCTGGGGTTTTATGCAAATTAACTTCAGTTTAAGTCTAGATTAAGTTAGTTAAGTTATAAATCATCTTTTTGACGGTGTAACTTCGGAGGGGACGGGATGGAATAATCCCATAATATTTTCATGTTCTTGTAAATACATTGTAAAATTACAATAATGGCACGTAGTTCTGTTATTCTATCTGAAATATTTTACATAACGAAAGAGACCGAAAAAAAAAATCGTTACAATTTTTTCGATCTCCTCCGTTTTTTATTTATATAAATATAAAAATTAAAATATCTTTATGAAATTTTTTCTTTTATTATAAACAGACACAACATCACACCTTTTGGAAATTCACATGTAGTGATTTTGTATGTATATATGGTGATTTTTAATCGCTACGGAGCGTGTGAGAGATTGTTTTATACAAGATAAAGCAAAACTTTTGTTTTACGACTTTTGAAAATTCACGAAAAAATATCTGCCGTTCCATACATTTTATTGCAAGATCCATTACATTTTATAAGGAACAGCTGTTTTCTGTTGATGTTCTGTTGAAAAGTTCTTCGTCATCTTGTATACAAAATCCTCACAACTGCACCCAAGCCGATTAAAAAACACCATGTAATATGAAAATGCAAGAGCGAAAACACTGTGGTTATAATATTGTGTAGTATTGTATTATATTGTCATTAATTCATTCATGACAACAAATAACTTTGTCTCTAAAAAAGTTGCACTTTGAAATTAAAACAGAATATTAAAACAAAAGTCTCTAAAAAGTTGCACTTTGAAATTACTTAGTTACCATTACTGAATTGGGTTAGGATATATATTATTATATTGCGTTAAAACGGGGACTCAATAAACTACTAGGCCTTTTTGAGATGGACTTCACGCATTTTATAACATAACATAAAAAATGTTACGACCCAGAAATGGGGTCCATAAAAATAGAGACACCTTATGAATTCCAATTCAACTAATACATACATTGGATTCCTAAACAAGATACACATAATAATATTCGTATATATAAAAAAATAAAAATGATAACCACGTTACTTTCAATCATTTAACGCTGAGTCACACAAAACAAATGTATACGAGGGCTCAATTAACTTTAAATTATTAATCATAATTCATACAATAATGAAAACAATGCATCGTACCGTGCAATTATAATTAAAACTCTAATAAATACAATCAAAATGTTCCATACTTAGTAATTATTCACTTGAGTATGCGCATCTAAAAAGCTGCCTACGCGGCGGCACCACAGAGTAAGTTCAACTCCTGGGCATAGAATCGTTTATAGTCAGTAAACCAAGTGATATATATGACTATTGTTGTAGAATGTGACATGTCGGACGCTTAGTGTGGGCGCTAACATAGTTAGAAAGCAAAGAGCAGGTAATAACATTTTAAAATAAGAAATAGAACAAGTGTGTACTATATTATGAGACACAGAAAAATAATTGAACTTATGCAAGACTTAGGCTGGAGCCAGTTAAACTTATTATAGTTAAATTAAATATAACTTCAACCTTAACCATGAAGTATAGCCACCATGTGTTATCCGTAATTTTGACCATATACAAAATGGTGCAACACATTTTTCTGTACGGGAGTTTTAACTGCAGTTATGACTGTAGTTAACCTAGATGGTGTAACCCAGCCTTAAATATTCAAAATAACTTAACTCTGTATCCTAACCCGAACTCTAATATCAACTACTCGGCGACTCAATTTATCGTGAGTGTTACCGTATTATTAAATGGAAAATATTTTTTACTAAAATAACTCAAAATAATACACCCTATGCGGGACGTCAGTGCAGGACTCATCGCCCCCATCTCGAATAAGAACTCAAAATAATATTTTCTATATATGATTTTCTCAACAAATCAATAAACCTATCAAACTCATTAAAAGTTGACATATAATACATAATTAATGTATAAAAAATATATGATTCAATGATCATTCAATGATTGAAATAATATCATTAATAAAACCATAAAATAAAATTAATTTTGAAATTTAATCAAAAACAACCATAACTCATGTTTTACTAAATCAAAACATTATCAATGACATAACTTAAATTTGAAAATCTGCATCAGTCTTTTAAATATCCCACTGCTCAGAGCCTCGTAGCATTAGGCAATATCCACCACGCTGGCCCAGTGCGGGCCAACCCGCGGATTCACATACGCTATTGAACTTCTTCGGAAATATACAGATTTCCTCACGATGTTTTCCTTCACCGAAAAGCCGTACGTGGTACATAAGTTCCAAAGAACTTATTGGTCGGGCCCGCCCGGGTTCTAACCCACGATCCCGGGAATGTATTCTAATAAGTAATATAAATGTATTCTATTAAATAATATATAGATTAAAGTTGATAATACATATAATAACGTATTTAAAAAAAAAAAGAGTTTTTTAAAAAATCCAATCATTAAATGAGACACGCTCAGCAAACAGATCAGCTTATTTACTATCTATTCATCACAACCGTTCTGTACACAAGAATCACTTACTCTATGCCCCGTTACGTTACGCAAGCTTGACTCGGGACGTACCGACGGACAGCCGAGCCGTTAGTCAGTATAGCTGGCCGCATGAGCGAACACCGTGTGCCAAACAATAAAAAAAAACCTAACCCCTGTGATCACGAGTGTACTAACAATTTCAAAAATCGTATTGGCCGCGCTCTATTTGTGTTTTTATTGACAAAGTTTTTTTTTTAAAATAAAGTGCAAGTGTTGTTGTTGTTATTGTGCTAATAAAGAGGTGGTGATAAAAAAATAAAAAGGTTTTGTTAGTTGTAGTATGTTGTCGTCATTCATATAGGGATTGTGTCAATGGATTTACGTTATGCGTAAGCGCATGCGAGGCATGCTCATTCACCCGCGCGTTTTGATAGGTGAGTTCTTTATTTATTTTTACTGACGTTTGACCACAACTTGTTAGGGGGAAGTACTAACCACTATCAAAAAACGTATTTGTTTCAAATTCCACAAAAACATCTAACGTGTCATTCAGTGTCATTACAACAAAATTCAACATTCGAATCTCGTTTGAAATATTGGAATTAAATACTAATTTTGAATTATTTTTTATGCCACCGGTAAAGAAGATTTTATTGGTGATATTCTTTCATTGTTTACAATTTGTTACTTTCATACCAATGATGTAAGGGTCAATTTGTTAGAAGATGAATGATGAAGAAGAAATGCCACTGCGTCGGAGCGAATCAGCTCTGTGACAGATTATCGACTTGAGAGTGGTATATACCTAGGCTAGTAGCTAGCCCGATCACATTCAGAGCTCAACAATCCGGTCTCAGCCCGTCAGTTATAAAGTTTGAATAAACTAGACAGTTGGTCCACTCCTTTTGTGTTTTTTTTTTCAAAATTGTGTATGTTCCATGACATACAAGCATGAAGCGTTACTAGGCCATTAGCCTTGGACATTACTTCCACCTTGACACTAGGGCAAACAACTAAGTCGATATGCACCGCATGATCTAATCTACCCCCAGAACGAGGTATCAGATGAGTTTCTTACGATAATAAATACGGTCTTGTATTATCTACTTTATGGTAATAATTTTGCGTCTCTGTGTTAATAGATCACGTCATCTTACTACCGATGATTTCATAGTAGGTAAGATCTTCAAAACTATAGATATAACATTACCAATAAAACTTTCTAAAATGATGCTAACGATTTTTAAATAAACGAATATTCTGAAAAAATAACTTTATTACCAAACTGTAAAGTTTTTCACATGTGCAACTGTGAGTAATGGTATATTCCCACCTATGTCAGCACTGCATCTATGGTTTTAAAGATCTTTTATGCGGTATATCTAAAATTCTTGATGCAACTTCTTTCACTTGTTACTACCTTGAGGTTACCATATAAATCATACAGCTAATACTATGGATAAACTGAACCCTCTGCGCCGAACTAGGTTCTGGGTTGTTTGAACACCCATTCTCTGTTTAGTCGTTATGGGGGCTTACTCACGTTAAATTGATTCGGTTATTCAGACTATAGTTTCGATCACATTCGGTGACCTTTATCAAGGAATGCTATAAGCGTGACACGCGCGCAACCTCGTCTTGCCTTGCACCCTTCGTCCCTTCGTCCTTCGTGTTGTCTGTGGTATAGTTAATATATAATATAAGGATAGTAAATGTTTATATGAAGAGTGGTTTAAAATCTCTTACGCTAAGGCTTAACATCGCATGTTGAATCATTACAGAATGTTTACTAGGAGTTCCGTAAGTATGTATAGCTTAATCAAAGATGCAGGCAAAGCCGTGGGCGGAAGTCTGGTTTTATAAAAAATAATGCGGAAAATGGTCGTGCGTAACTGAACCATTCAATGCCAAATAGTTGAGGTCATTGCCTTATAAGGTATAGACGTTTAATGAATGCCGCCACGTGCAGTATTGATGTCGAGATATCAAATTGCTAAGATTTGTTTGAAAAACGTACCTAGATCTAAACGACAACCCCAAGTTTCTCGGGATTTTGGTACTTGCATATTCATCACCATTATCAGTCAGAAGACGTCCACTGCTGAACATAGGGCTCTCCCTCAGAGTGCCACACCGCCACACCGCCGCCGCACAGAGTGCCTCTTGCATCCATCGTTGCCCGCGACTTTCACAATGTCGTCGGTCCACCTAGTGGGAGGCCTGCGTACGCTGCGTCTTCCGGTTCGTGGTCGCCACTCAAGAACCTTTCTTCCCCGTTGGTTATCGGTTCTTCGAGTGACGTGACCTGCCCATTACCACTTCAGCTTGCAAACTCCTTTGAAAGCTATATCGGTGACTTTGGTTGTTCGGCGAATATCCTCTTTCCCGATTTTATCGCCAAAGGAAACTTTAAGCATAGCTCTCTCCATTGCCCGCTTTGCGACTCTGAGTTTCTCCAAAAGTCCAGTAGTAAAGGATCACGCTTCAGTTCCTTATATCACTTGCATATATTTCTCATTCCTTATTTGCATCATTTCATGTACCTGATAATTTATGTCAAAAATAAATGATTTGATTTGATTTGCAAGGCCGAAGCCGAGCAGAAACTCGCGCGAAGTTACGGGCATATTAGCAAGTTTAAAAATTACTCATAGTTTTAAATTTAGTTATTGCCTCACTCCTGCGCTGCGTTCAAAGCTATTCTAAAAGGGTTCGCACAAAAACAAAGTGTTAATTGCTTTACAAAATCAGATTAGTTACGCCTCATTTCACGCTCTTAGTTATTGAACATGAAATAGAAGAAATAATTGTATAGATTACCTTTCTGGTAAACCTATTAACATAATTATTTTGCTGCGCAGTAAACTCCGATAGCTAGATAATCAAAAGCAGTAACTTACACTCGACGCACATTAAAGTGCTAGTAAGTTGAGCTATTTATGATGATTAAATTATAGAATTAATAATTATTGGTTGTATCCAACATTTTATTTATATAATTATTGCAGTTTATTTTAGCATTAACAGCCTTTGCAATTGACAAATCATTGTGATTTTAATGATTGTCAGACTACAGGCTAGGTAGTTGACCGTCACTGATCGTATGAACAGTTAAGCACATTAAGCTCTCTCGGTTTCATAATCAAACGTTTTTAATTACAAAAAAAATAAAGAAAAGCTGAGCGTGATTTTGTAAAATGTTTTTGAAACTTACTAATAAAGAACCACGCCATAAAATTAACGCTTTAACAAATTATTCGTTCTTAAAAAGATCCTTCTTGAGAATAGGAATACGAGTAATTATGAAGTAGGTACCTACAAACTTCTTGCAAAAGAGTGCACCACCTGTTATCTAAACTTCCTCTCTAATCTAGGGCTAACCCTTTCCGGGGTCAGGGGTCAATTGCACCACGCACGGCCGAGAGCGTTACAGGGTTATTAGGGCTGCCATGTGGGCGAAACCTAATTAAGGCCTTTACACACTTTAACGACTCAATGTTGACTTTATTTGAGTTTATCGAGTAAACTTTATATCTAGTCAGCAGAACAAGTATAGTATTTTATTTATCGATCTATAAATTTGACATTCGTCTTACTATGAAAACTGATGTGGTTTTCATACATTTTGTCGTTGACAAAAGCTGTTTTATCGATTTCAGATGTCATAATTATTTGTCGATTTTCGTCGTTTTCATTCTCATTTAGATCAATAACCAAATTTAAGGTCATGTACTACCACTAACGATTTCTACGAGTTCTATCAGGAATACTATACGAGCATCTCGTACATAGTGCGTTCGTTATAAGATGATCGTTGACAACTGCACTTAATTATCCAAAAGCGAACGGAATTTCTAACCTTTCTTAACGTAAAGTACGAGTAGCTATATTCTAAGTTGCCGCAAAATATGTACTAAAATAGTAAATGAAAGCAAGATGTTCTCATTCAGCTTGTTGCAGTTGTCAGTGTTCATCATAATTATTTTAATATGAACGGTCTATATGACACCGAACTCCTGCTACGGTTAGGTACTGTTCAATGGTGAGTACCCGGCTTTAGTGCACGGTTATTAGGGCTGCCACATGGGTGGGAGATAATTATAAAGTGCATGATAACTTTGTGAGGGAAACTAGAAATTGACCCACGCCTAATTGAATAATTTACGGGCCAGAATTACAAGCAATTTAACGGAATTTTTAATCTTAACTGTTAAAAATGTGACGGGCAAAGTTTATTCTGTTTTGCCTAATTTTAGTATTAGGTTGTGTACCGGCGTCGGATGAGATTCAGTACAGTTGGTCGAGAAAAGGTGCTGGGCGAACCTGGACATGGTTATACCATGATTGGGACGAGCGGGATCATACTCAGCAGTGGGTGATTATAAGCTGAAAATGATTATGATGGTGATGATGGTTTTGGATAAAATGTATTCTGTATACAATTTAGGTTCAAAAACTAAAACCCGCCTACGTAAAGGTATGAAACAAGAATATATTATTCGAAATCCATAAGTCCCTATAACCGTAGTCTAATGCCTTGTCAAAAACTAATATTGGCATCAGACCAAAAAAAAAGATCGGTTAAAGGGACTTTAAAACTCATCGGATAACTAATTATGTACATTATTTTTAGTGTAATTGGTGTAATTATTACTCAATAAATAGTTATTATGCACCATGTCATTATTTATGAACTTAGAATAATATTTTCATTTCATTCATAGATAACAAATGTATTAAAAAACATTACAATTGTCCCCACGGTTTCACTTGCTTGGTTCCTTTTTTTTAAACCGGGGTTGTGAGGCGAACAACGAAAACAAAAACAAAAATTCAAATCGGTCGAGCTATTTTCGAGTTTTTAAGAGAGTAACGCACAGCAATTTTATTTGTATGAGTTCGATTACGTAATTGACCGTTATTTTTATCCAAAGCGGTATTTTCAAAGGTACAATACAATAGAGTATTGTCGTACAATGTGTATTGACTTCACTAGCCCTTGCTTTCATGCTTTTGTTTCTAAATAACCGTATCAAACGTAGAAAGTATTGGGCACAGTGAGCCGAAAGCGGAAATAATGCGGAAAAATCTGTCCAAATTTTGACACACATTTTAAATTTTAGTAAAATTTATGCATTTTTTCTTTTATTTTTTAATCTGAAACTGGACAGCCTCCAAATTCTGACGATAGGACAACTAGACAAATAAAAAAATGACCCATCTCGTTCCAATCATAAACAGAAAATATTTTGCCCGTTTACTGTAATAAAGATTAAAACAAAATTTAAACTCATTCATACTAGAGGAATATTTTAATCAAATATTCTCATAGCAGTTTGTTCCATGAATGTAAAATTGTTACGTTCGGCAGTTCAAGGCTGTCGGAATTATTAAAATTTCAAATCTAGCTACTTCGTGAATGAATTACATTTCCCACGAGATTCGTGTCTCTATGCGCTCGCAGGGTTGTCAAAAACAAACGATATACAGCAATAAGAAAAAAACAACAGCTTCTCGAAATTGCATAAGCACCTTCGTACATGAATGAACATTTAATTAGTCAAATAAAAAATCATTTGACAGCTGCACTAAACAATTTTAAAATAATGTATGACCATTATTATTATGTCCCTGTCATGTCCCAATGCTGGGCAAAGGCGTCCCTACCCTCTCTCCATTTATCTCTGCCCTGGGCTATTGCTGGCCAGTCCTTCATGTGCTTGTCGAGTTCGTCACGCCATCGCCATGAACAATATTAGCTAAAATTAGACAAAACGATAAATTGATAAATTTATTATCCGTTGTTTTTAAATCATATACGCATAAAAATTTACATATAATTATAATTTAATTTATTATTAAAACGGGAGAATATCTTGGCAAAAAAAAAAAAAAAAACTCATTAAAATGTTCACGAGTTAGTGCTAGCTTTGACAGCTATTCTTTGCTATGTACTGTTGCTACTTACTTTGCTACTTGAGTCGTGGGACAATTTTTTTTTAATGAAAGTTTTCTGACAAATCCTTGTTTAGCCTTAACCATGAAGCCCTTGATATAAAATGTAAAACAACTATTTTAAAGTGTGATCCATCAAACCTTATACGTAGGAAGGCCTATCTTAGAGATTACCATCAAAGTGTACAAACGCGTACGCAGGTATTTAGGGCTCACTGTTACATGAGGAAGTGTGGTGTGACTTTTATCGTCTATCTATTATGTCATCTTGAGAGTGTAGAATTTGTTTGTTTTGCGCTAAATTCAAGTGTTTCTATGGTTACTGTTTTCTTTGTTGGTTTCTATTTTATTGGTCGAATAAAAACAAAATAATACTGGTAGTGTTCATAGTATTTTTTTATTGGAAAATCTTCTTTTGTTATTTCAAACTTGACTTTATCGTTATTGTACCGGTAATATCCCTTGGATCGTTTTTTCGGGTAAATTTTAATCAATTTTTTATTCTTGATTGCAAGTTAGAAATGATCGAAAAATCGTTGTTTTAGTTTTGTTCCGATCTAAGCAACATTATATTCTATGACATGTTTCGATTTATTAAAATTCTGAAGAAAATCTGCAATATCTACAATTTTCAACTCCGCATGAGGTCGTAATCGATTTTATGAGTATTCGAGTAGTAAGGGCTTTGTTCAGTCATAACCACGAGCGTATCGAATCAATTACTCGAATCACGGACGTTATGTGACTCACAAGCCACGAATCAACGATCTACAAAAAAAGTTTTCTTTTACTAGCAAGTATGCTACTTACTGTCTTTCTTGGTAATAATAAACATAAAGATTTCATCTTTATCCATCCCTAAAATGACATCTATAAGATTCCGTTTCAATGAATTCTTCAGTTGGAAGACTTATATTTACCATTTCCATTATAAATTATTTATCTGACTACTGGTATGTATCAACAATATTTTATAATGAAATCGTTCGATGTCTGCTTTGAATCGGATTATGTATTTTCAGTTAAATTAGTAACGATAGCAGTCAAGAAGCAAATTTTGGTAGTGTATTTTTAAGAGTTTTTTTTAAGAGTTTAGCTGACCGTTTTACTTTTGATCGCCTTTTATTTCATCAGCGGAGTTTAAAAGCATTGATTGTTACAAGTCTTTATATTTAGCGGCTTATTTTTTTCTAAAGAAACTTTCTTTGTCGGTGGAGATCTTGCAGCATTCCTTAGCATCAGCCAAAATTTGACTGTTTTTTTTACATAAACTTTACTAATAATTTACTAGCCAATACACTGCTAATAAATCAATTTCTGGAGTATGGAATAATAAGATTCTTTTTATCCATTATCTGCCTTAGTTAGCATTTTCTTTAACTAACTTTATTCTTTAGCATTTCCTTTGCCAATGCTAGTAAATTAGCTGTGTCTAAAATAACCAATCTGTAGTGTGTGTTGTGTAGTATAAGACACTACAGATAGGTTATTTTAGACACAGTTTGAAAATGAACTTCCGCAAAGTTACACCTGAAACAATCAACTAGTAAATTAGTAGTCAAAGCTCAAATACAATACAATACAGGTTATGTTTGCTGTCTTTCCTCGACCGTACCGTCACTTAACACTTGGCTTGACATCAGGCGTAGTGATCAAATACCTATGTAATACGTATAAAACATGTGATTCTGATTAGTAAAATACCAGAGTGAATACGTAGTAGATGGCGTCTATTGCATTCCATATCCCGCATGGGAACGGAATGCTTCGTCTCCTATAGAATATGACATGTATGTCAAGCGGCGCTGTGTTTGCACTGAGTGGGTGATTAAAATTCTCAAGTTCAAGTGAGCGACGAAAGCAGCGGAACGCAGCACTGGGATCTATAGGTATTTCGCCTGCCTCTTGGAATAGGGCTGTCGCTACTAAACATAAAAATAATAAACTGCTGTGTATTAATTCCTGTATGATAATTGCAAAATTTTCCAATAAAAATTAAATACAGATAAAAAAAAATATAACATAACATCTCTGCCGTATTTAGTATTTCTGTGTTATGAGTATGACAAAGCTTCTTCATATTCCTGTGGTAAAATGTTTTTTTTTATTGAAAGCATTTACATTCGGCTATTCTGAAATTCAGTCGTTATAATAATCGTTTTTTCGTTTCGTTCTGCTACATAATCATTCTGTGATAATATGATTATGTCGATCGAGTTCTAGCCGAACAGCGACCTATATGTAATAATTGTATTTAAAAAAAAAACAATAATTTATAATTAGGCCGAATAAAAAGTCTCAGCCTCGAAGAACAGAAGAAGTCTTGATAAACAAAAAATAAACTTTATCAAACATCTCAACTAACTTGATACGAGCTTATCTCCGATCCAAGCCCGCGGCGTCGAAGCCTATCATATTTTTTACCCACGATTAAAGATCGTCTTTTGTTGCTTTTATTTCTTGTAGCTTTTAAATCGAAGGGCGTGTCATGTCAAACATTTTTTATGACGTGTTGACATGATCTATTTTGTAACGCTTTTGTGTTTTTATTAACACTGTTATCTTGTTTAAAACGTTTTTTATTGATTTAAAAATGCATAATAAGAAAAAGCACTACTATGAAAAATATGAAGTGCGTGCGGTGACAGGCGCGTTATTTATAAACTTATTATAACATTTCAATCGTGTAAAATAAAATGAGGATGGACACGATGAAACTGTAAAAGTTTTGTTTTGGTACGGAACACTGAAGAATAGGGTTTCTAGGCAAAAGTTTTTATTGTTAGTAATTTCAAAATAATCCTAGCAAAAGCCATGATACTTACATTACACATTTCCGTAACCTGAGACTACTCAAAGTATAAAGACTCGGCCACAACAAATCCAGTTGCGATTTATGCGTTTTAAGTAATACGTAAAATAAAATATGAAAGACGTCATACTTCGTGCACTACGCATACTACCCGCGTGTATTGCATCGTAACGTCAACGTCAACGTGAGGAGTGCGGCCGGGCCGAGGATCCACTGGATCTGCGTGGAACTAGGCTAGCTTGAAATTTCAATTTTTTCTAAGTAGGTTTAAAATAAATATAACAACAACAAGCACAATTTATTTTAAAAAAATTACAAAAGCGAGTCTGACTCACGCAACGAGGCTTTCGCACAAATTCGTTGTGTTACTTGCGAGTACAGCAAAAGCGACAAAATATGCCTAAGTTTTTTTTTATCGCTCCAAGGTAACTTAGACAACCTCACTATTTGATATTCATTTCTGAGAAAAGGGGTCTTGACAGACAATAGGCAACGAAGTGATTCTAGAAGGTATTCCTTTTAAGTTACGGAACCCTAAAAATTATACGTTTCAATTTCAACCTCTGGATTCACACAATTTTGGTAGATAACCGGCTTTATACGGTGAGAAACTGACATTTAATCATTGAGTAAAATCTCTAGTAATCTTAAACAGTACGTGTTGAGAACAACAACTATGTTGTGAGGATTCTCGCTAAGGCGTGCCAGATGCAAATATATTGCATCAATGCAAGACTTACGTGAGATTCATAGTAAAAAAATATTTACTTGTAAGTACCTGACAGATGACGATCAAATTAAAAAAAAAAGTATTTTGGCTTTTTGGCTAGACAAAGAACATACTATGGGATAATTCAGGATAAGACTATTTACCTAAATATTTAGGTAAAAAAATATAATTTATTGTTTCACCCCTTTATTTAGCTGAGAGATTCTACAACTCGGCCAGCTGACAAAAACGGGCAATTGCGAGGGCTAGTGATTTAGTCGCATTGCATAGCTCTAGCTGATTTTGGACGGTACTCGCGCAGATATCCATGTTTTACGTTTACTCACAAAACTTTAGTAACAACTAAATTTCTTGTATAATTCAAACTTTAAAAAAATTTAACTATAAAAAAGAATAAGAGATATTATTTTCTCGTGCCATGTTAGACTAAATTATCAGAATCTCGAGTTTGTCAGTCGTCTATCCGAGAAGCCTGTATAAATGCGCTTAACATAGTATGTAGTGCCATTCTAGTCGTAGGTGCAGAAACAATTTGCTGACAACCCTAGGCGAGTTTCCCGCGGGTGGCGATCCCGTTCCGCGGCAAAAACTTGGAACAATCGGGTTCAACGAACCGCGACAAACTCACTGACTGACGACAAATTCGACTTTAATAATACTGTGAATAATTCAGATAAAAAACTCCGCTTAAAAAATTACATCCGTCTGCAGTGTGGGCACTTGATCTGGGACGGCTGTCGCGATTGTTTTCTCAATTTTATGCTCAAATTATACAGTTTCGTTTAACGCAATTATACTATCTGTGTTTTCTTGTTATATAGGGTTCCGACCAAGGCAATACTTATGAAGTCCTTGACATTGCTATTCAAACAAAATATTATGTAAAACGAACAAATAGAACTAAATGTTCTATGATAATAATGATCAGTATTCGGAACCCTACTACAAGCATGTCGCGACACGCACTTGACAGACGTTTTAATGGTAATTAAAGTGATTTATTTTTAAAAGCATTTCAGGAAATGGAAAGTTAATTTTCTAAAAGTGTCATAAAATAGTTGTTTGTACTCCAGAGTTTCAATTTGTTTAGTCAAATATCATCATTATAAATTATGTAGGTACCTACATTTTCCCAGTATTTCTAGCACGAATAAATATCTACAAGCTAACCTCGCATTGTTATGCTATTCGTATGGTAATATATTACTATACGATGGAGTTCGCTACAAGTACAAATTTAACAGTTAATATAAAAAATAAAAAAAAGAACTGCTTAAAATTAACAATCAAACAATATTTAATAACTAATAAATTACATCACACAAAATGTTAATGCCTTTGTCTGCACTAAACTTTGATAGCTCCTATGTTCTACCTAACAATGAAAAATGCGTTGCACCAAACGCAAACGCGTTGCCTAAATGCGTAAGACATGTTATTTCCTTTGACATTCCTAAGTCCGACTTAGTTTAGGTGATGCTTAGCTAAGTTTTATCTTTGTTGACTTTAGTGCAGGCGAGCGTAAGACATCTAACATAGGCTAAGAGCTGGCAACTCGTTTCTATCCTCTCACAACACCAAAAAAGAAAATAGTTCTATAGAAACAATTAGTATTTAAATTGCACGATGTATCGATTTACCAAGGCCAAGGTTTCGTTTTGCGCTGCAAAATTATTTATAGTTCCGAAATATTAAACTAGATGGCGCTTTATTTAGTCACTCCTTTGTATTTTTCGTGATCAACAATTTTTACAGTCCGACTACAAGCTGGCTATATGTAACCTAAATAGGAAGGAACATTTCCTCAGCAGCTGTCTCCAGGTGCGACCTAGTTTCCTACCAGCTTATTATCAGCCCGAGCGTGCTATTAGCCAGTTAGCCTGATAACCTAAGCTAATATTTAGGTAGCTGTTGTTAATAAAATTAACATAAAGTCCTAAGGCGCTGTCTCTGCGTTATGCTGTAGTTTTCACGCAACTTGACTCGGCCTAGCTGGCTCCCTTGATACAAAATTGCATGGTAATTGTCACGCGGCGTGATTGTAATTGAAGCCTATCTCCGTACCGCATTTTTTTTGCAGTCATTTCGCTCGTAGAAATTACCACTTAGTAAATGCTTGTTTGAGAAAAGCAATCAGTTAGACTTGACTGGAAAATAACGAATTTAAACACTAGGCGTGTGAAGTAACTTTTATTTGGGATGTGCCTTGATTCAGGGTCAGAGAGTATTACAAAGTAGCACAATCTGTAGAACCTATTTCCTTTACAGGCTGTTCCGTTACTTGACGAATTATTGTACTTATCATTATGAACGCAGTTGTGGCATTAACTTCAAATTATAAAACAGTACAACAGAATCGACACTAGTATTTCAGAATCAGTACCAGTTAATAGAGATGAACATGAGTGACGATGAAATGAAACAATATTCATTGTTCAAAAATTGTCTCGCAGAAAATTATGTCGAGTCCATGAGGTCTGTTCCGAATGAGAATCTCACACCAATCGACTAGGCACTCGATACTAACAACTGAATCGCTCTAATCTGTCTGTCTGTCAACAGAATAATGTCAACATCCTGTATCTGTACAATTTGGAGCATCCTGCGGTCGATTGGGACTGTCAAACTACAAGTTGTTTATGTACTAGAGTCGGTAGAGGATTTATCAATGGCGGATTGGGCTCGTGTAGTTCCTACTGTATTCAGAGACCCTAACCCTGTCGCGAAAATAACATGCATAAAATAACATAATCGCATAAGTTACTTCGCGCTCTTTGGGCTAGTCCTTCATATGCTCGGGTTACATGAATAAATTTTGAATTTTAATTGTTAAGCGTTTTAATCTTACCAAAGTTGGATAAAAGTACGGGTTGCGGGGACCACCACCAAGCGTTTTCATTTGCTATCTCAAGGTTACGCCTACTCTCGTCTAGCAATGCACCAATGTGAGTCAAATGTGTGACTTTAAGGAACAGGACAGGAAAAAAATGAATTATGTATTTTATCAGTTATCTGGTTCCCATAGTACAAGCTTGCTTTGTTTGGGCCTAGATGGCGCTGTGTGTGAAAAACGTCCACCAATATTTATATATTTATATCTGTGTTCTCCCCTGATTGCTGGACGCAGTTATCTTACGCAGTTATGGTTGCCTGGAAGAGATCGCTTTCAGCGATAAGGCCGCCAGTTGTTACACTACTTTTTAAAGTCTGTTTATAAATTATGTAAAATTTGTGTGAACAATAAAGAGTTAATCTATCTATCTATCTTGTAAAGGACGCTAAATGTCACGATCTTGCTTTACACGTCCACTTCCAACTTCCAATAAAACGCGCGAGCAGGTGAAAGTTAATCAGTCACTTCTGCACTCGTTAAGTTAAATGTAAAAGCGGCCTATTACAAACTTACTCTTACATTCTATTCTATTTCAATTTCAAAAAAACACCGACTATGCCGTTAAAAAAAAATACTGACTAAGAACTTTAACTGACTTTTAATTTTGTTTTTTTTTTGCTTTAGACAGTACAAAATTAGCTTAAACATTTCAAGAGGCTTACGTACTTTTTTAAAGCTTCCTTCAGATTGTACAGGCTCCTGTCAAGATACCTTAAACATTTTCAGGATTCATAAAAGTAGGAAAATATTACGACTGTACTGAAATTTTAACAACATTTTTACGGCTTTCTGAAAGTCTAAAGTTATCTGAACTTATTTACATACTTTGTCTAGTCTCGTCTAGAAACATATAAATCTTATAAGGAACTTGCTTTTTTATTTTTTCTGTCCTATGTATTACATTTATTTCTAAACCAAACTTTACCAAAACCTTAACTAAAAAATTATGTATGTATGTAATAATATATTACATTTTTGTTGAGACTAGGTAGTGATGAGTATCCCACAATGATGAAGTCAGATATCTAGGGGTGTGGCATGAAAGAAGACAGATTTGGAAGCAGAAGAAAAGGGATGAGACCAACCATAGATATCGTTCTTTAATGTGGCTGGATGGCATTCCAGGCTCTCACTTAACAACAAACCACAAACTGCTCATTTATAAGAGTATTTTACAGCCCGGACATACAGAATAGAGCTGTGGGGTACAGCTATAGCAATTCCAATGTAGGAATGTTCCGAATATTCCAAAATAATGTTTTCGCAACATCACTGCTGCACCTTGGTGTGCCAAAACAACAGAAATACACGAATATCTAGACATGTCAATGGTCAAAGAGGAAACACAGAAGTAGAACGCAAGACTAGAATCACACATCAATAAGTTAGCCTCACATCTCACACAAACAGAAAACCAGAAAAAGAGGCTGAAGGCTTAGAATCGCAAACCTGCAGATATATAAAGATAATTCATCGGGGATATGAGGCCACCGAATCCCAACCCATACAATACCACACATTCAGTCATATGGAGTATATTTGTGCTCAACTCCTCATGGCTCAGCTGATTGCAGAAAGAAAAAGTTCGCGTTCACCTGCATGTTAACAACCCCTAAACCGATTTTGCTCATATTCGTACTAATTAACTCTTTTATTGAAGTCTACAGTAATCTTTAAAAATTGTGAAGATCGCTTAAACGCATAATTTAATATTTTGTTATCAGGACGAAACCATGGTAAAAACTATTTCATTTATTTACCTGGATCTATTGACCGAGCGAAGCGAAGGTCTCAGAGTTTACTGGGACAAATCAGCATTTGTATGTATGTTTGTATGTTTGTGTGTATATTTGTCCGATGATAACTTGCGAACCGTTGATCCGATCTTCATGAAATTTTGTAGGCAAGTAGTTCAGTTCAATAAAAAAATTAAATTCGAATATGAGCTGAATCGGTCCAGGGGTTGTGAAGAAATAGGGGTCGCGAGTTCTCAGTACGGCGCGAACTACAAGTTTTAAAGTTATGTTTTCAAATCGCGAAAGCTTAGGAATAAAATCGCATAAGCGGTTTCCAAGTTATCATCGGATAAATATTCACATAAACTCAAACAAAATTTGCTCGGTCAATAATAATAATAATAGGTATATCGTAGAAAAGAAGTTTTTTTTTAAATATTCCTTTATTCAGCAATACATTTTAAACTGCATTTAGAGATATATGTCGAGTCAGGGTATAAGGACCGTAATGTGGATATTTCCAGATGAAAGCGGATTCGAAGCGGAGACCGGTTGAAAGCGGTACGAACTAATGATCATCGGAGCTTTGAAACTGCGTGGCATTTACGTATTCCACGTTACAGTTTGGTAGTTTGCGAATAATTTTTTTAGCGAATTATTCCTGTGTTTAGAAAATGTTTCGAGAACTTGTGAAAATTAATCTCGCGTAGTTTTTGTTGATGTTATTGTAGGTACTACGTACAGCCGCCTTACAGACCAACAATCATAATTTTAGATAAAACAAACTGTCAGACGAACAGTTTTTTGCATTTATATTAGTAAATAAGTACGATGTACGATGCTATAAGTACAAAAAAAAAAATAACGATGAGTAGGTAAAGAACGGGATCAATTTTAAATTAAAAACTCTTTGCCTTAAAGAAACTGTTGTATTTCTTAACGCAACTTTAAACTTTACAGCACTGCAATAAGCCTATTAAAAATAGTTCAAAATCGCGGCGTCGTCGTACCGTGTGCCTTTGACAGTAACTGTTCTATAACTCTACCCGAAATTAACTCCCATATTCGATTGAAAATCGCCTTTAATACTTCTAGAATAAAGTCAAAATTTCCAGCCCATTTTAAGTGTAACAGCTTTTACGGAAACGCCCGGAAGTGCCTGTGAAAGTAAGATAATAGAATTTTGGAAATAAATTTTGTCCGTAATTCAAGTCCATTGTGTTCTGAAATTGATTAAATTAGGTTAAGTATTATTATAATGTTGGTTTAACGATTCATTCCCTTTATTATAGTGATTTTTACTTTAATATAGGGCTTATTCCTTTAAAAGTATGCTTTTGAAGGTAAAGATAAGGAACCCAGGCTTCGCGAACAGTTTCATAGTAAGTTCTGCACGCTCAATGCACATTATTAATATATACTAATATAATTAAATTAAATTTTATTATAACTAACTAAATAAGATAATGTAATAACTCATCAATGTAATTCTTTGATTTAACGTTCAATTACGATTACGGCTCTTTTAATAATGTTGAAATAAGAAGGTTTGTAGACACAAGAAGTATTTCTTAGTGTAGGTGCTACACGACACTAAAATGCGCGCATATTTTTGTAAAATATTTAACCTTATTTAATGAAGAATAAATGATTTTGATTTCATTATGGTGTATACTTAAAGATTTTCTTACTTATCGAGGTAGTATTTTTTTTCTTCTTAAACTTTGTTTCCCACTTTTTGTTTTAGCGGGTATGTTCTAAAATTACGACCAGCACCACCGAAGGACGGGCAGCAGCGTCCTCTTAGTACAATGATATCTTAGGATGTGTTTGTCGTCTAACGCTTTATAACTTTGTTTGTTTGTAGAAGGTAATCTTCAGAACTACCGGTTGGATTTAAAATTCTTTCACTAATAGAAATTTACACAATGACTGAGTTTAATTTATAGGCTATTTTGGTGAAATCGCGGACAAAAGCTATAGTTTAGTTTAATGGTCGGGCCGAAAATGGTATTAAATTAAGAATTAGGATCGGAAACTGGCTTCCTTTATTTAAAATACAAACAAATGTTGCACGCGCTCTTCTAATACCCTCGCAAAAAATAGAGCGCACTAATTTGCCCGCAACCCGGCTTGCGCAAGCGCATAGTAACTGGGAATTAACGAAACAAAGTTAATTATTTATGATTTACGTAAGTACATCCTTATAGTGTACGAGCTGATGGCGGATAATTACAAAGTTGTTCTAAGTATTGAATAAGAATTACAGCAACGAGATCAGCTTCTATATCCTGAGAAATTTAACGACTAAATCAGGACTATATTTTGTGACGTTTTTACATCATGCCTTTCTCAGGATGCATACTTCTTTCGTACAACAGTCGTTCGTTCGTTCTGTCGTTTGGTACAGTTAAAGAGCCCTAAACAGGGAACAAACAGATAAATACACAGAGAGATAGGGTCAGGGCTGTATTCAGAACCTTAGAAAAATATTTATTTATGTATCTTATACTCGTCACACTTACCCATAACTGTTCAATGCTACGACGAATTTTGAACTATAGCAGTTCAAAACACTGCGTGGCTTGTCCTAGCTCTACGAGACGAGATGTTTATCTGATCTGTGTCTGCGTGATAATTGACCGTGTCTTTTTGTGTCCCAGTCACGGAATCGTAGCATGGAGCTGTTAGTATGAATCGTAATAAATGTATAATGTTCGAGCCGAAGTCAAGTCTGATCACATACTTAACATAAAACTAATAAATCAGAATTAAATTCACAAACGACACCAACCACATCAAAAAGCCTACCCGACTCATAAAAATTACATAAAAACCAGTCAAAGGGCGGAGAAATGGTTACATTCACCATAAACAGCGGCTCGAGTGATCTATGGAAGGTTTATAGGAAACATCAACGACTTTGTGTCGAAACGGTATTACAGCAAATTGCTACAGCTATAACTGGGCTATGGGAAATTGAGATTGTATTTAAAGTTACAGGCCTTAGGCACAGCTTAGTAAAGACCACCTAGCTCACTCCTATAGTGCTCTATAGAAATGAACCGCGTTGGAGCCGTTTTGTGCTCACGTGTATTTCATTCGCACACATCCACAAATAAGATTACTAAGTATACTCGTGGTGTAGTTGACAGCAGAACTCGCGCCGCGCACCTCCTGCGCTTAGCTAAGTATCGCGCTTGCGGCTGCCGAGGGAACTAGCTGATCTTAACTAAGCTGTACCTTAGGATACAGTAGTGATCTCGTGGTTGTCTTTAGATGCAGTGAATTTGCTAACAAGGGTGTAAGCGCAAAGAGAGAGTAAATCTAAAAAGTATAAACATCCAAAAAACTAAGCTAATCTGTAAACTAGGTGACGTCGATACACAAAGGTCTCAAAGGGCGTGAGTAATAAAGGCATGCTTACTATCAGCAGCTTATGCATCTTACCATCTCTACACGTTGTGGTATCTATTTATTTATTCTTATTAGTTCAAAATAATATATCCGTCGATACATATATATATATAACATAAACCTATAACTAACTAGCAGTAAGATTTCCGACGGTTTTTTTAAAAAACTTTACGCATAGTCAGTATAGCTAGGAACGTAGATATAAATCTAGTTTAACACCTAGGACTGGACAACGCCATCCTAATAACAATAATTGTACGCCACAAATCATCGCGGCTACAAAATGGCTTTCCGGACCCATTATTTAGAGGTGTTAAGTGCCATTAGACCTGACCAGACCAGCTAGCCTCGCTGTAAAACTTAACTATCAGGACCAAAATACACTAAAGTTCGTTTATAAGACCCCTAACATACCTGAAAACTACGGACCGCAGACCAACAAGAAAATAAGAGGAAAATATATTTCTTTCTCTTTCTCTCTTGTTTCTCAGACGTTGGTTGGCGCCAACCAAGTTGTTGCACGTGACGATTTTACAATACATTGCCAAAGTTACAGGAACAATATATAATTTTAAATTTAAAAAAAATCGACTTCTTCAGACCATTTATTTCAATTAAATTTGCTTCGATAGTCACTTAACTTTATAATCGAGATTATCTTGGCACCACCCATGGAGTAAGTATTATTGAGGAGTTCCGTTCAAAGTGGCCATCTGTGGTCTTCTTCATCAGTTCCACTTCACCAAATGATACTTTCTGAATGAAAATGCTTGACTTATTGATGAAAATACCAAAATGGCCTATGTATGCCTATAATATTTAAGAAGTTTCCTTAATTTCTCATGGGTCCCATAATCAGAACAGGATTTTGATAAAAATGAGACATAAGCTATTTGAGGTAAGGCGTAGCAGAGGGACTGTCTCAATTATCTAGTAGAATGATTTTATTTTATTTTATTTTTTATTTTATTTATTTACAAAATCCACAGCCCTTAGTGAAAAAACAGACAAAAACTTACAAAACTTAACTAACAGCCAATTATGGATCTATATTATATAATTTGACTTTTAACTACAGACATAAAGTTATCTATGTGTGTGTGTGCGTGCGTGTATGTTTGTGGGTGCGTGTATGTATGGGAGGGTGAGTGCGTGCTTATGTTTGTGTGTGTGTGAAAGAGAAGAGTGTAGTGTGAGGATGTATAAATGCAGGTATTTAAGTTACACAGTTAATTGTCATGAATAATTTTAAAGATATCCCTTTTAAAAATTTCCTTATTACAGTGAAAGATGTCAACTAAGTTATTAAATTTCATATTGTAAGTTATATGTAGACGGCTAATAATCGAGTTCTGTGCATAGTTAGTCCGAGAATGTGTAACTGCAAATAATTTGGTGTGTCTAGTGCGCTTTGATGGCGCACAAAAACTCAGGACTCTACTGGTCAGGTCAGGACTATCAATATAACCGTTACATAAGCCATGGAGAAAGGCCATATCAAAGATCGTACGTCTATTTTTGAGGCTAGTTATTTGGTGATACTTACAAGAATCTTCATAGCTTTGCGAATATATATGTACCCTATAGTTGAGATGTTTTAAAAATTTGTATTGAATGTTTTCTATATCACTTGTGTATGTAATGTAAGAAGGACTCCAAATCGTACTACAGTATTCTAAGATGCTTCGGACATACGAGTAATACAATAGTTTAATACAATTGATGTCCGAGAACGGTTTACAGACACGCATAATAAAACCGAGGCCTTTATAAGATTTATTAATAATAGATTTAATGTGTTCCGAATAAGTTAATTTATCATCAAGTAAGATACCTAAGTCACGTACTATTGCTTCTTTTGATATTCGGGCATTAGATAGCTGATAGTCAAATTTAATAGAGTTTCTCTTACGTGTGAAGGAAACATAGTGACATTTACTCACATTAACACCTATACGATTACTTAAATAATATTCACCAAGGCGATTAAGATCAGCTTGTAATTTGATGCAATCTGATTCGTTATTAATTTTTATAAAAATTTTCATGTCATCTGCATACATAAGAAACTTTGCATGTCGAATACATTCATATACATCGTACAAATAGCATGCGTAGAGTAATGGACCCAGTATAGACCCTTGTGGGACGCCCGATGTTATATCTATATAATTAGAGCAATATCCACCAACAACAACGGCCTGAGAACGTTTGTATAAGTAAGATTCGAGCCATCTTAGCAGATTACCACGAATACCTAGTTCGTAGAGTTTCTGCAACAAGATAATGTGGTCCACACGATCGAAAGCCTTCTCAAAATCAGTGTAGACCACATCTACCTGCGACCCTCCATCCATATTGGTAGACACATAGTCTATGAAAGTACTCAAATTGGTGGCAGTGGACCGACCCCTCATAAAACCGTGTTGCTGAGTAGGTATAGCTGGAGCTATTATAGGGTAGATATGAATATGCACTATCCGTTCCATTACTTTGCTAAGGACGTTCAAAATTGATATGGGACGGTAGTTTTCGATCACAGTTTTGAGACCTTTTTTGTGAATAGGAATGACTTGTGCCTCCTTCCAAACCTTAGGAAAGAAGCCATCTCTAAAACATCTGTTAAAGAGTAACGTAATCGGCTGCGCTAAGGATTTAACACATTTGACAAATAAAATTGGGGGCAAGCTGTCATTGCCAGGACCTTTATTAGTATCTAGGTTATTAATAACTTTTCGTACCACATCCAAACTTACGCTAATATCAGAAATGATATTAAGGTTTGATGGCGATCTATCATCGAGAGAGCAATGAGCTAGGTAATTATTATTATTTGGACAAGTGATGAAATTTTTTTGAAAGAACTCATTAAAAGCAGTACATATATTCAACGGGTTATCAACTTGTGTATTATCATATGTCATAAATTGTGGATAGTCAGAGGCGCTTTTACGTTTAGATTTTATGTAAGTCCAAAATGCTTTCGGATTCGATTTTATTTTTTCTTGTGAAAATGTAATAAAATTTGCATGACATTCATCTTGCATCACTTTCTGTCTCTTTCTAAGCAATGAAAAGGCCTGATAGTCATTTGGATTTCTGTACTTTCTCCAGTTCCTGTGTAATTTAGTCTTTTCTTTAATTAGCTGGATTAGTGATTTGCTATACCAGCATGGATACAGATACTTACCACCGCTACGAACTTTTGGCACAAAATCATTAACTACGTTGTTCAGTATTAAATAAAATTTGCTCACAACATCTTCCACATTACCATAAGTAGTTATAAAGGACCAGTCCTGTTTCAGAAACGACTCATTCATAGCAGGGTAGTCTGCACGTTTATACTGGCATTTTAACACAATACAGGGTTTGAGAAGAGGAACAAACATATCAGTAGTAGTCATTACCAAAGCAGGATGATACAAATCCTCTTTTACTAAAGGATGTTCTGAAATCTGAATGGTTAATGCAAATGTAGAAAACATCAAATCTAAAGTGTTATTACTAAAATTACGAAAGTAATTATATTGTGAAAGGCCAGTGTAGGCAAAATTTGATAATAGATCAGTAGCCACATTTTGTTCATCCATAGAGCCCTTTTTCATCACAATAGGTTCTCCAGATGACCAATCTATACAAGGTAGATTGAAGTCTCCAGCAACCAATAAATTATCATCCGGACACTGATCCCTGACAGCTGACACTATATCTGTTAATAGTTTTATGCGTGACGATTTTAGAGAGTTGGGTGGTATGTAGGCGACAGCTATGTGAATGTCATTGGACGAGCCAATACTTAATGCCGGGATGGTAACCCAAATGCATTCGAGATCTTCGCGTTCCCATTCTGGCCGCAATCGAGCGTGCAACACAGAACGACATAGTATCATAACACCACCGCCCAAGGATATGCGATCATTACGAAAAACTTTATATTTATCGTCGCACAATTCAGCATCAAAGACTCCAACATGAAGCCATGTTTCAGTGATCATAATTATATCAGACTCTGACAGTAATACGTTCTCAGAGAATATATTAGTTTTAGTGCGCAAGCCCCTGACGTTTTGGTAAAACAGTTTTACCTTTTTCAATGTACTATCCATTTTTAAAAACTCTGTGGTAATTAAACTGATTAGTATACGACATATAGATGTTCATGGGTAAATTGAAAACGAAATAAAGTTCGTCATACAATGAGCTGCATAATATTCGCACTATACAATTATGTACGTATGTAAATAGATTTAGTTTTATTAGGAATGACATGACCAGTATGAGACGTGGGTTTTTATTTATATAGTATTTGTATGTGTATGTGTGTAAGGTGTGTAATGAGTTGTGTGTGTGAGAAAAAATGATATGGCTTGTGGCAAAATACAAAACGCAAAACAGTATAAAAGTACATATAAAAGTACACGGTTTCACGCAATTTTGGAGAAATCTGCTGAGGAAGAAATGAGTATGGGAGGTGAAGTCTCGTTTCGTCTCACATAAATACGACAGTTTTTTGTCCAGACAAATTTAAAACTTGCTTCTTTAGCTTTTAGTTTACTTGCATTTAGTAGCATGATAAAAAACTAAAGTATACACGGGTGTATCCTAAAACTGCGACCAGAGCTACTAGAGGACGGGTAGCAGCGGCCTCTTAGTAAATGGTGAACATTCTGCGATCTCCAAGCCGCCTGCCAAGTATGGGGCTTATGACAGCCTTCCCCCGCCCCCCAATTTTTTAAATATTTTTTCTTCATTTAACCCAACACTACGGGCTAACGACTGATACCTGTGAAGCTCCAGGAGTGGACGTCTCAAAAAAAAAAAAAAAGAACCAGCGATAACTACGCTTGCCTCGATCGGGAACTGAGAACTGGTATTTAAGTGGTAAGGTAAGGTAAGGTGTGCGATTTTCAAAACTTAGATTCAAACCTTCTATTTACTTTTACACTCGGTCTTACATGATGTTGCAAATGTCGGCTGATGCTGCGTGGTTTCGAAAGGACAAGTGCGAAATACCTATCATAGCTAAAATGTCATGTACATGGCGATGGTTAGCGTCGATGTGACGATTTTGAAGGTTTACCGAGACAACAAGTTGTAGAAAACATATTATTGAAATAGAGTCGAATAATACTTGATTGTAACAGTTACATATTGTGAATATTTTTATTTGTATCACATATTTTTTTGGTTTTGTTCAAAATGGTTGTTTATCATCGGATGAATTGTGATATTCTTAGCAGAACCAATATGGCAATCCCCTAACAAAGTAAGCCCTATGGGAGTGTAGAAATGAACCAAAGAAACGAAAAATTTAAATTGTTTCTACAGAATTATTGATAGTTACGACATAATATTTTTCAACATGAGCGTCTATAGACAAATCCAAATTCTAAACCTTACACTCAAAATAAGAAGTACGCTATAAAAACTTACGTGGTTTTACACATTTTGTTTTATTATTCCGACTATAGTTTCGATCACATTCGGTCACCTTTATCGAGGAATGCTAAGCGCGTGACCTTGCCTTGCACAATCACCGAATGTCATCGTCAAGTCACCGAATGCGATCGAAACTATAGTCGGAATAACCGACTCAATTTAACGTGAGTATTCCCGTTTTATTAAAACAAAACTACGCTATAGAATAAAAACTATGCTATAGAAATATCCAAATAAGAACTAGGTATATGCTATACTCCTATACTTACCGATGATCGAATTGGTCCAAGGCTGGTCCAATCAGCGCAGCTTCAATAGCATAACTACATAATCACCTCGCGTCGATTCGTGTTAACAATGTTAAACAATCAGTACATCGACGCTCTATCGCTTGTAGATTATCGTAAAGGTTCAATCGTATATACAAGAAGGTTGAACAAGTGACACCTGGTCTTTAGTTGTAAATCATTTGAATATCAACTTTTATGACTCAATGTAATTATAAATAGGCTTGAGATAAAAACAATAAATTCCACTTAATTTTTTGTATGGTGTGGAGTGACTAGACGAGCAAGTCTCTTGCCTGGTGGTAAGCGTCACGCTGGCCCATAACCTAATATAATATATAAAATAATATCTAATATATAATGATGAGCGCAGGACAATGCTGCGCAGTGTTTTGAGTTGCTATACTTCAAAATTCTCGATGGCTTCGAACTTTATGGGCATTTAACATAATATGTTAAATCCATATGCTCAGTAATTACGCTGGAAACACTGACCATCAATCCAAAGCACTTGTTGGCACACTACTGCTTGGTGGTTGAATAACTGGCAAAGGTATGGTACAGAACCAGTTTGCCTCTCTGAATCACACTAAAAATATAAGTGCGAAAGTTTGTGTGTAAGTAAGTGTGTTTGTTCCCGTTGAACTCTGTGACGGCAGAACGGATTTAAATGAAGTTTGGTATGGAGGTAACTTATACACTGGATTAACACATAGTTACTTAGTTGGCTAGTTTTTATCCCTAAACATTTAACCGTTCCTGTAGAATAGCGGGTGAAACCGCTGGGCGCAGCTAGTTTATAATATAAATTCATACTATTAATTCCCGGAATTGCATAAAATACAATACCTTTCCACTCGCATTCAGATTTTCCTGTTTTTTTTAAGTCAGGGTAATACTGACGAGGCTCTGCGGTTGTGTTGGGCAAGCTGTCTGAATTCAAATTACTAAATTCAATTTATGAATTCAGAGAAAGATTCCAAGTGTGAAGTGTGAAGCCAGCCTTAGAGTATTTGGAATTAGGCAGATCACTGTTATCACGTTTAAGTAAACACAACGCTTTTCGCTTATCACTTATAAAGGACTAAGTTACGACCGGGGGTCGTCGTAAACTCACTACTTAGATTTTATGACCTATTTCAAACGTTTGTCGGTATTTACTGACCGTTCGTACGATTCTTTAAGCTTTTTTGTGTCAGTGAGCACTGTGACTGCAGTTTGCTTAATTCCACCAAAAGTTATCTTTTCTATAATCGCTTACAGCGCAAAAGTGCAACGTCAGTTGTCAGTTTGGAGTGATAGAAAAAAACCTGCATAACCCTTTATTTTGCCTGATGTATATCCGCATAAATGTATTTTTTTTTGAGGGCAAGAGTCTTTATTAACTAAACAAAATACACACAAACCACAACTACCTACAATACTAAGCCTTAATCACAGAAGAGAAAAAAAAATCGTCTTAACATACATAAAACGACCAGTTGGATATATTATAATCCAAATGTATAATATATTCATTCAATTATGCATTTCAAATACTTTGATTATTAGGTAACTATTGCGTCGTAAAGGAAAATCAAACATTTAAAAAACTACAATTATGTAATTTTCCTACTATGAATATGCACATTTTTATTTCTAATTTAGAATCAATACAATTGTAGAATAAGGTCTAAATTCCTTTCCATATAAAGCGGAGCCAGGGACAAAGAAAGCCGGGACCCACGTGCGTCCTAATTCACCTTGTATGGGAGATCGAGATGGGAACCGTATTAGCTAATGATTTTGTATTCATGGCCCTAATGTTAGTCGTGAGTGAAAAGGGGCTCACTTTTATGGGATAAGACGTTGGGACCGAAATTGTTTATTTCTATTCGGCCACACAGTGACTGGAGAAAATTAAAAATCAAGACTGATCTAAAATATATAACCAAGAGAGCAGAAGGCTTATTTTGTTGCCAGTCGTGTCAAAATTATTGCTAGTTAAGACGCCTCGTTAGTTTGAATTGAAGTCCTACTAGAGACATCAAAGATTTGCCTTTGCGAGCGATTGAACAGCCAAGCAGTAGTGCTCAAATATTAACTACTGTGTTCCGGATTGAACTGCAAAGTTTTCATTGAAATGACTGAACATTGATTTAGCATCTAATATCTCGTAATAACCCGTGCATTTTCAAAACTTTAGATGGCTTATGGACAAGCGATGTTTTCTAAGTTATGTAACTAAGTTATGAGTGTCGAGACGAGAAAGTTGCTCGCGTGATGGTAAGAACAGTTGAAGTACAAAGTTCTAAAAAAAACCAGCTTGGTGTATTGCGTCGGAGATTTCGTGCCTAGCTAAAAATCAGAAATCAAAAACATTTATTGGCCATAAATAACATTGAATTTTACAGGCACTTTTATAAAAGAAACTTATGTTTAGAACAATAATAGGGAGAGATCTGTGGTTTAGAGTTAAATAACGCTAATTTGACACTATGTCGGTCCATCTTGTTGGGATTACAATAGTGTGATCTTTAGGTTGTCAGAGGGCATCCGGGCAGTGTGATCAAAGAATGTCACAAAATTCCTTATCAAAGTCCTAGATTTAAAAAAAAAATGGTATCTGGAGACGAGACGTGCTAGGTCCCTCACCTGATGTTAGGCTTCACTCTTGCCCATTGCAGTTCAGTGCCACCCAGAAATTTGAACCTCAACAGTTCAAAACCATGCGCGGCATTGCATACCTAATATTTATTTAATTTGATAAAATTGTGTCTTGTTCTTCTGTTACATTTTCTAATTTAGTAAAGTACCAATTTGTCTCATACGCAGAGACCGAAGCACAAAGCTTTGTCTAGTTTTAAATAACACCTATCAAAACCAGAGTGACCATGCCATAAAACTAGATAGGACATTCCCGACCACAATACAGGATGGTCCGTTACGTTTCATAAAATATGGGCAACGATATTTTAGTGGACTCTCGTATAATAGACGGGTTCAAGCTATACAGGGTCTCTCTCCCTCATCACATTTACAAAATGTACAACACAATACACGAACATACATTTTCAATGTTTTTGGATTAACTATGTAAATATACGACGTCATTTCTTTACACAAGATTAAATATATTTATAAATTGACATTGGGTATAAATTTAACTTTTTTTTCCAAAGTAACATTTATTTATTGTCAAAGAAGGTAAAGACATTTTTACGTAGATTCTTGATAAGCCTTATCAAGTTAATGGTAGTCTAGTGTGGCCGAAACTGCACAAGCAGATTTGAAAAAGTAGCCGTGTTTTTAGTAGTTTTTAGAAGTCAGGCAACTTGCTATGCTCTAAGAATCAAGCGAGTGCTGTTTAGGCGAATGAGTATTGTTATATATGTTCTGTGGCGTAAGTAAAGAGGGCTGTAACGCCGCGCTTTATGCGCGATATTATTTCCTTTATTAATAAACCTTATTAATATAAAGGTCTTCAATCAATGTTCGCGAGTGACGACATATGGAACTAAAACGTGGTCCTTAACGGCTGGCCTTTTGGAGAAACTCAAAGTCGCACAGCGAGCAATGGAGAGAGCTATGCTCAGAGTTTCTTTGCGCGATAGGATTCGGAACGAAGATATACGCCGAAGAACCAGTCACCGACATAGCTCTCAGGGTTTGCAAGCTGAAGTGTCAATGGGCAGGCCACATCGCCCGAAGAACTGATAACCGATGGGTACGAAAGGCTCTTGAGTGGCAACCACGAGCTGGAAGACGCAGCATAGGTAGGCCTCCCACTAGGTGGGCTGACGACATTTTGAAGATCGAGGATAACCGGTGGATGCAAGTTGCAAATTTTCGTTCAGTGTGGCGGTCTAAGGGTTTAAGGTCTAGGGGTCTAAGGGCGGTTCCTTTGTTCAGCAGTGGACGTCTTCAGGCTGTTGTTGATGATTAATATAAGCTTTTTTGAAGATCTCAGAAAGGTTTTCTTCCATATTGTTAGGTTGAGTCGTGCGACGCCTATTTGTTAAATATTCAATGGAGGCAAAGCAATATGTATCATATTTTTATTTATTTAAAGCGTTATAAAACTGAATAGTTGCTAGAGCAATAAAACCCACATTATTTCCGCTTCGTTATGAATATCATTTATTTTGGAGTAACATTTGCTGCGACCATTATTTTATTAGTTTTATTAGGTTGTTGTTATACCAATTTAAATTAAACGGGTTTCATATGATTGTAAATTATATTAGGTACATTAAATTAGACCATAGTAATGTGTAAGTAGGTACCTTGTTCAGTATATAAATTAATTCTGTATTTTGTTTGTTGCAGGTATGTTGAATGAAATTTACTGAAAATATGGTTTTTGGTGAGTTTTAATACGAAAACTGACGTGGTTTACATATGGGCCGGCCACAACGCTCAAAGAACCGATAACTGATGAGAAATTAAGTTACTTGAGTGGCCTAGAACCGAAAGACACAGCGTAGGTAGGCCTCTCGTGTAGTGGACCCACAACATTGTGTAAGTCACGTGCAAACGGCAGATTGTCAGATTATCGTTAATTGTGTCGCTTATCCGCCCGCATTGGGCCAGAGTGGTGGATATAGCCTAATCACCCTTCGAGCCTTCGAGGGTGTTTAAATACCGATGAATGCAGGTGTCGCTTTAAGGCAGAGGTCTTGGTTCAGGAGTGGACGTCTTCTGGTTGATGATGATTAAAAAAGAGGAAACTCACGTTCAATTGAGTCGGTTATTCTTACTGGATCGATCACATCCGGTGAACAAATTTAAAAAAAATGGTGATATTTATTAATTTTCTTCGGTGCCATACTTTTAAATTCATTGACGTTTAAAAAAATATAGAATTTATTTTAACGAAAGGAACATTGTTACTACCGCAAACATTTGAACGACCGCATAAAGTAAAGATAACAGAATACAAAAACCTATGAATATAAATAAACGAAATGCCGAGATACGCACCATCCTTAACAAATATTAAAATAACCCAACATTCATTTTCCAAGCGGCTGCGTTCTCTACGGAACGGAATCTAATTTAGGCTCACAAAGAACACTTAAATTTGCATATAATGCTTTCTTAATGGACCCCAAGCTCGGTCGCTTTGACCGGTGGAATGTTCGAAACCTTTGGTTTTATTAAATTTTGTGTTGTCTTTGGATAATAATCTTTCTAAGGTTCGGTAGAATTTCGATACGGTTTGGATAGTACATCCTTTTTCGTATTGTGTGAAAAGGCTTTACTTCAATACACAAATACTACAAATGCGAAAGTAACTCAGTATTGCTTATTTACCTTTTAAGAATAAGGGAATAACCCATCTTGACTGATAAAGAAGTTGTTACGTCATGATTATATTTATTTATCGAAGTGTAAGGCGCGTATCCCACAGGAAAAAGAAAAAGAACTAGCTAGTTACAAACATAAGTCACCGACACTCAGTCATCAAAAAGTCAATGCACTAGTTTTTCAATGGTGGTTTCACACGGCGTAACATTCTGACGCGTTACTAACAAATTTTTGTTAAATTGGTTGCGTGCACAGGAAGTACGGCGACAGCAATACAGTTTTGAAATACCCGCTGCGCTAAAACCTCGCGGCAGGACGTCCCATCTTAAACAAAAAATGTACATTTTACCAACCATCCACATTACGTCACCAGCTTCTACTTTTGATAATAGCTACTTCACTAGCTTATACTCAAAGGAAACTTAATCTCAGTCCCCACAGAAGTAAGTAAACTTGTGACCCTACTCCAGATGTTTGTGCTGTCACCCATATGCGTTAGACAAACTGTCCAAGCTTTAGGGGTAAATATGGTCACACTTCATTTGGTCATCACTAGCAGCGTCTACGGATTTCACTTCAGATTTTTCTGTTTTCTTAGATATTTCAGGGATTACATTTTACATTGTATGTTAGGACGTTTCACAAGAAGAAGACCTGACCTCTCTCCTAGTCTCAAACTCGAGTCTAATGACACTTAGTTTTTCTCGAAACATCGCTGTGTTACTCTTGTTTATATCTTTGTCATAGTCGCGTGCAGAGCCAGCCCGAGCCCAACCAGACCACATTCTTCTCTGCTGAGTACGACCGTCACGCGTCTTCTATTTGAAATGACGGAATGCCTATTTCTCTACGAAATATTTCAAATCAATTCAATCGATACGAACCATAGAAATGAAATTCTAAAACTTCAGCTGTCGCAATATAATAGTAGATATGATAAAGAAATAATTATTTATAATATTTTATTTGCAATCCCGAACCCAAAAACTAGCCGCGTGGCTCAGTGGAGGATTTCCACTTTCTGAGCTGTAGGTTGTGGGTTCGATTCCCACCCAGGACAAACATTTGTGTTATGAATATGGATGTTTGTTATTTGTCTGAGTGTATCTATATATTCTATGTACGTATTACAAAAAAAAAAGATTTATGTATTTTATAAGTTATGTGGTTCCCATAGTACAAGCTTGCTTAGTTTGGGGCTAGATGGCGCTGTGTGTAAAAAAGTCCACCAACATTTTATGAAAAAAGGTGTTTCATATGTTTCGTACTTAGCTAAAAGTACGTGTTTTCAGCTCGGGCACCGATGTCCGGGCACACTGTGTATGGTATCCTGTACAAAAATATACTTAGTCATTATGACAACATGTTTAACTCCTGTTGAACTATCAGCAGCCCGGATGATATCGTGACCAGTAAGTAACCAGTTACCCGCTCAGTGAGTGAGGTGTGGTGTTCCTGCTACTCGATACCGTGGCTTGAGTTACAGTTTCATGTAATGCTGCGGATACATGTTACAGCTTAATACAATACATACTTATTGATTGGTAACTAGTTGAGAGATTACTTAAGACAGCTACTAGATAGTTTTCTAACTTCCTAACCAATATTATAAATTCGAATGTAACTCTGTCTTTCTGTCTGAGTGCTTGTCGCGTTATCACGGCTGAACGGATCGAGCTGAATTTTTGCATAGATATAGATTAAGGGTAGGAGACGGACATAGGCTACTTTTTTTTTTCTAGGTCCTCGCGAACGGAGTCGCGGTATATTTAAGTTTTAAAAAATGTTAGATTTTGTTTTACATAGTTATTTTTGGTTAGGGTTGCTTTCATCATCTCCAAGTAAAGTCTGGGACATAAAATCTGGGACATTATTGCACAAAGTCTAAAGTAACCTACTCGCCGGTTAAAATGACAAGTGAATGTGAGGCCTCTTCGTTCACCGGCTAATGGTGATAAAAAAATACGCTTGTTTTCATTTCTATTCTTATCAGTACATATTTCTCAATAAGACCACCCAGACAGAGGAATTAGATTTTGTTTATCATTATTTTATCATTTTATTTGAACTACTACGACCGTAAATTTTATTTAGGCGTAATAAAAAACAAAACTAAACGAGCTTCACTGTAAAGTTACTTTTAATCTGAATACTTGGATTTGGTTAATTTCTTGGTAAGCCATACTTTAAAATTTAGCTTCATATTTATTAGCTTAGCTTCATCATCAGTCAGAAGTCCACTTGACAGCTGAAGATAGGCTTCGTCCTTGTAAAGGTTACCATGATCCTTAGGCTTGGCAGGCGGCTTGGGTATCATAGAATGCTCACCGTTTACTAAGAGGACGCTAGGAGGATGGGAGGAACTTAGCTTATGGCTTTTTAATTCACCGGTGCCACACAGCTATCTACATAAATAATAGCAATACTAGATGCGGCCCGCGGTTTCACCCGCTATTCTACAGGAACGGTTAAAATTTTCAGGATGAAAAGCCTATGTGTTATTCCGGGGAACAAGCTACCTTCATACGAAATTTTATCCAAATCCGTTCAGCCGTCACAGAGTTGAACGGGGACAAACACACTTTACATACTTACACAAAAACTTTCGCATTTATAATATTAGTGTGATTATAATGCCATTATTAACGGGAATGTATGCCTTTTTAACCGACTTCCAAAAAAGGAGAGGTTCTCAAGTCGACTGTTTTTTTTTCCAATTTTTAATTTATTTTTTATCAGTTTATTTTATGCTATATCTATGCAAAAAATAAGGTCGATCCGTTCAGCCGTTAAGCCGTGATGACGCGACAAACATCCGGACCGAGAGACGAAGAAACAGATAGACATAAGAGACAGAGTTACTTGAGCATTTATAATATTAGTTAGGGTTATACAAAATACAATTGTTATTGGAAGTTTATCGTAGTAGAACTTTACATTACGATGCGATTTGTTTACCGAGAAAACAGGCTCTAAAACTTAAAAACATGAACATCGAACCAGACGCTTTGTGTGATGCTTCGACCAGAAGCGTTGATAAATCTTTGTAAATTTTATTTTCACTAAGACCCCACGGTCCTAAAGATTCGACCTAAGAGGCTCAAATCCGCTATCCACTAATATACTTAAGTCTTTTGAGGTGGAAGATGTGACGGCGCGAGGGTATCAACACAAGTGGCATCCCATACTCATGTCCTTATAATGTGTTTGTGTTTACGTTTGTGTAACTATAAACTTGGAAAATTATCATAGAGTCTTATCTTATCATATTAAATTAAATTAGTTTACTTCCAATGTAAGTTTATGTGTTTGTTTGGGTCGCTATGACTGAATGGTTTTGGATAACATAAGCACAGGTAGTTTATAGAAGGAAACTCTAGTCTGCCTTGTTCAACTTAGTTATAGCATTATTGGCACCTCTTTCAGCCCACAAAGCTTCCTCTCTCTATAACCAAAATCCAACTTGATGTCGTCTCGAAAGGCTCTTCCAAAACGTAGAGAATCAATAAAGCAATAACTCCACTCTGAAAAAATCTATCAAACTTTACCAGATGAAAGGAACTCTACATCTGTTAAATAAGGCAGTATTTTGTGTGAAACGTGAAATGTGAATGAAATTTTATGCAGATTTCATATTCAATCTCCGATACGGGAATTTATTGCGTTCCTGATGGCTGTACCGTTTTTGATTTGTTATTATTACGAGTTATGTGGCTTACGTCGCGTAAATTGAGGCTCCGCCAACGATTTCCGGGTATTTTTTGTCGAATTTACATATTTTATTGGAAATGCGGGGTTTTGTGGACTTTTACAATTTAATTTTTTGTTTCTAGCGAGATGGATAAATAGGTAAGACGTACTATTTCTATGAAAATTGTTATACCTGGTGTTTGATTGCTCGATGGAGATATCATTGTACTCATTATTATATACCGCTGGTTATTATGGGACAAACATTAAAGTAACGAAAAAAAAACAAGATATATCACAGAACAAATTCATTCACCGTAAATGGAACAGCTGTTTTTTTTTCGATTTCATGGTTGGTCCCGTAAAAAAATTTACAACGATGTTCTAGAAAATTTCCGACTGTCCGTCCCAGTATTCTGAGGATCAACTGTAACCTCTTCGGAAAAATGTAGCAAACTGATAATTCTATTTTACAGATTTTACAACTTTACTAAAATCCGTCAGATTCAAAGCGATGTCGTAGTAATACGAAAAAAAACAATCTAGGTGAATTGACTCCTTCCAAATTAGTGGAGTAAGTAACTTTACTATCCTACACCAACTCACCCATACATCACGAAAAAGAAAAAATAGCCATTCCGATAATCGGATAGTATCAAATCACCCGTGGATGAGATTCTTAATGGGTGCTGATATGCCACCTAACCCTTTATACGTATTGACCATCTTTAAAATAGCTCTCTGTACTACAAATACTCCGATTACATAAACCCTGAGGACGCCACTAGCGAACATCCAAACCTCCATCAATCAAAACGTCAAATAACTTAGTATAACTCAGTATACAGTTAGTATAACTCAGTATATTCATAAGCAGATTCCGTTCCTGTCGCACTTGTCATTCATACTGACAAGATAAATAGATACGGCGGGAAAGGGTGGGAAGGGGGGTTGATACTCGTAAAACGGTATAAAGGGTAATATGAAATGTGAGATGACAACCTTGTGTACAGATAAATAAGGTGGGTAGATAGGATAGGAAACTGTACACAGTACAAGCCACGCAGACGTACCCAACCTTCTCCTATGTTCATTCACACTCCAACGTCCGATCACCGATGCTTAAGCAACGGAAGACAATCTCAGTTATCGGATGGGTGACTGCAAGTGGCATTTACAACTGACTGCTACCGTGATATTGCGTTAAATTGTAGGTCTGGGGCGGTAGTCCTATAATAACAACCGTTAAGCTTTTTTAGCCTCAGAGGCCTAAAAATTCTGATCTGCGACAGTATTTTTTTTAAATCCCACTGTCGGAGTATCGGCTTACCCTCGAAGGGTGCTCGGGCCATATCCCCCACGCTGGCCCAGGGTATGCGGATTCATATAATTCGCCATCGATTTTCTTCTCCGGAAATATGCAGGTTTTTTCACGGTGTTTTCCTTCGCCTAGCCATTTGTATATCGGTACGTAAGTTACAAAGAAATAATTGGTTTTATAACATAATACTACTAATTCGTGCCGAACTCAGACGTGGCGACTCCTATAGCTCCTCAAACCCTAGAGACTAATGCTCACCAATCCACGATTTCACAGAACACGATAAATCAGAACAGTCAGAACAATCGTTTTCACAGAACCAATCAAGTCTACACCAAATTGGCGGAAGCTTCCGAACCACAACTGAACAGAATACCTAGTTACCCTCCAGGGACGATTATAAGAATTAACGCCTCCTCGCAATCCCGCAAATGATATCCGGGACTGATGGCCGGCTTATCCGGCTCGTCGAGGGAACGTACTGGAGTGTTGCCGGAACCGGATGTGACGGAGATTTTTGTTTGTCTACTTATATATTACTAGCTGTTATCCACGACTTCGGTCGCGTGGACCTACAAAAAAAAGGAGCCTATGTCCGTCTCCGACCCTTAAGCTATATGCAGCAATTCAGGTCGATCCAGCCGTTTGGCCGTTAACAACCAAGTGAGAATCGGACTTGCGAACCGACGGTTCCGTACCATAACAAATTATATTTTGAGTACTATCTGTTCATGTACCAAATAACGTAGTATATTTACGTTATTTTGAATACTCTACGCGCGAATTTGTCTCGTTTTTGTCCGACTTTTATTATATGCAATTATAGACAAGTTGAGAAGGTAATACTTAGAAAAAAAAAAACACATACCATGTATTTCCTTTATTTACCCATGACCCCAAACTTTTTTAAAAATTTTTACCTGTTACGATTCAAAAGACACAGCTCTAAGTTGGTGGCAGACAAAAAGACTGGTAGACAGAAAGATGGCGTCCCGTTTACACCCTTTGGGATCTAAACCCTACTAAGTACATATTCGTTACTAGCTGCGCCCCGCGGTATTATCTTAAATGTGTTAAAAAAGTCTCCATATTTTTATTTTTTTCAATTTTGAGTCTGTTTTAACTAACCACCCCGTTTTATTTTGAAGTACTAAATCACACTCATACAATATCTCAACGAAATTCACCAAAACAAAATATGCTAAATTTTCAGCCGAGACATTTTTAAGCCACGGCTATAATTTTGAAAGTCCCAAACTTTCTACTTCCTTATTCTGTCCTTCTGCACCCGCCATTAATATCACCGGAATATACTCCGTCTTGTGGAGCCGAGGAACGGAAAACCGGAGAAAGTATATTTTTGGTGAACTAAGAATATTTTTATTTCAATCATCATTTTGTATTTGTATTTAGCACGGTAAATGACCTTACCTTAATTTAATTACTCTTAAGAAGAATATTGTATCCTCAATCCACATCAAGCATCTTCATTCGGTCCCTCGCAGATCTCATCCAAGTCATGATTACGATATCGCTTTGTCATCAATTTAGTAGTCTATAATAGGTTATAATAGGTTTCAAAAATCGGTTTTGTTTACATTGCATCATTATAAACTGAGTTTGAAAGTTCTAAAATCGTTTATAGCACCTTTTCTAACATATTAGTACTAAAAGAAACTCAGCAAAGAATAAACAGCGTTACTTGACTGCTTACTCTACGCCACGGCCGGCCAGGTCATTGGCTACAGATTTTCAAGTGTTACATACCACCCTACCAAGAAGTAAAAAAAAATCTCTTCTGTGATCCTACCTGTTCAAAGTAACCTAACCATAATGTGTCAAAAATTCTTGTAGTTGGCACCATTGAAAGACGCATCACACACCAAAGACACAAATGTGTGCTGTAAGATATTTGTGTTATGTGGCTAAGATTTATTTATTTTATTTATTAAGACCAACAGCACGGCTATACAATAATAAACAAAAATACATTTAATAAAACAGCCAATTATAGGTCTATTCTATTCTATATAATATAAAATAGTTTATAATTTGTGAAGAATGTAATGTGTTGTGTGTTGCGCACTCGTCTTTAAATGTAGGCCGATGATAAATGTGTTGTGTGGTGTACAACATTTTTAGCTTTAGTGTATGGTGCGCCTAAGAGATAAATAAATTAAATCGACAGAAAATCCGCTAAAACTTACGCTGATTAATTAAGCAGTGACCCACTGCAGAAAATAATACCGAGGCAAATCTGGGTTCGCCTTTAGCGCAGCTGTTTCATTAATTTAGGTGCCATTTCGTAAATTTTGCAGAGATGGCGTTTAATACTGTTTATGTGTCTGTGATTTTTAGCAGGTTATGACCTATTTTAAAGTTTAATATTGGTACGCGTGTATGTCTGTAATTTTTGCCGCTTTCTTGTATTCTATCTAACTTCAAAGAGCCGGGCCGGGCCTCGTAGAACCGCGACATTTTTATGCATATACACAATAGAAAACGTCATCATACAGCAAGACCTAGCGCGTGACTGATAAAGTGATTACAGTTAAATGGGAGATCGCAATGTAATTCGGTGTCACTTCTAGTACGTAGAACAGAGGTAGCAGACAATATAGCTCAATGCCTGACCTCTACATTTTTCATTTATTCTCTCTCTCTCCCTCTCTCTCTCTCTCTGTCTCTCTCTCTGTCTCTCTCTCTCTCTCTCTCTCTCTCTCTCTCTCTGTCTCTCTCTCTCTCTAATAATAGGTCTAGCAGATCGAGTTTATAATAATGTCAAGTTCTGTTTCTTCTGAGAATAAGTAAAATAAATGATGACCACGTATCAGCAAACTACGTATGACACCAGTGATGGATAAAGTACCAACTCTAATTTATGTACTAAAAATCGTTTATTGGCATAAAAACTAAACACTAGGTTTACAATTATTTATGAATAATCAAAAGAGAATAGACATAAAATTAATTAGATAAATAACTAATTCTGTTTTTCTTAGGCTGGGTTGCACCATAATCCCAGTTAAAGTTACTGTTAAAAAATAATTGAAAAATACTAATAATAGTCTCAATAAGTTTCGAAAAGTCAACGTGCATAAGAATGCACTCTGCTAAGTATAGGGTTAACTATAACTTTATAACATGAAGCTTAGCCAGCATGTGTTCCGTCATTTAGACCATAGTTAAAATTGGTGCAATACATTTCTGCATAACGGGAGTTTTAACTGCAGTTATGACTATAGTTTAAAGTTAAACCTAGATGGTATAACCCGCCCTTAAATATTCAAAATAGCTCTCTAACCTAACCAGAAATCTAACCTCAACTACTCGCCGACTCGATTTATCGTGGTATCGAGAACATAGTAGCAAAAATTGGTAGTTACTAAATGATACATTCGACTTAATAATGTACAATGTGTTTTTTTGACATAAGTTAGTTGTCAGTGGCTAGAAAAGAAAAAGAAAAGTCAAGAATAGAATCTTCTTACAATTTACCAATCCACGAAATACGCATTTTCCTATTTTCAATCGAGATATTTATAATAATAATAATCGTTTATTGACCAAGGCTTAAAGGCTATACAATTTTGTTTGCACAGTAGAATATAGACATATAATTTATTAGTATACGCTAAACAACAATTTTGGTTTGTACTAGCTGACACCCGTACTAGTAATAAAACTGTGCTACTGGCGCCAGAGCCCTCCGCAATATGTTTCTAACAACAGTATTTCTAGAACCGCGGGAACGACGGCAAGGAACTGTGTTTTCAACAAATGTACGGTATTTGTTAAAAAAACAGTTCCTTCCCGTCGGTCCCGCGGTTCTAATGCGACAGTGGACTGACGCGCCCCCGACCGGCTCCAGCCCAGATACACTGATACCTACACTCTACCTATACATAAAGACAACGTATCTTATGTTGAGGATACCGGCAGAAGAGAGATAGATAGATTCTTTATTGTTCACACCAGATATTATACGATAAAAGGCGGTGATAGCTCAGCGTATAGCTGACGTAGCGACGACAGACATGGTTAGTACATTCCGATCGCACGTCGCAGGGCGTCGGTTCAAATCTCAAAAAATATAAGCTTGAAGAAACTTCCGTTGAAGGAAAATACTTAAGAAAAGATAGCTAGATAGATATAATTATTCCTAATACTTAGCTGGCTAGCTACCGCCCTCAAGCTGAAAATCTGTCCCGTATTGTATGGAGGATAGAATAAATCATTTCTCATCCAATAAAGGATTTCAGAGACTGAAAAATTGCAATAGTTATTTGTGTAACAAGGGGCCAAAGAAACGGCGTAAGTAGTGGCGGCCTTATCGCTGAACGCCATCTCTTCCAAGCAACCCTAAGACTTGTTGAGTACTAGTTTCGCCCTGCGTATACCAAAGCTTCCTGTCGGATAGTATGTAAACATTTTTTAATAAATTGTAGTGCAAAAAACATTTTTGTGCACGGCCCTAAGACTTTTAGAAATTCAGAATTAGCTGAAGGTAGAAATTTTGTGATAATCATCTCAAAATTTCTACCTTCGGTAAATTCTAACCTGCGTTGTTCACTTCTGGCCCAATTACACAGATTATCCAAAACACTTGGCATAAACACTAATATTTACGGAGGCAGTTGACCACGAGAAACTGAGCAGTGGGTTTAATTAAATTAATTAACGGAAACTCACTACGACAGGGCTTGCTAATGCGAGCTATATGAAATGTAGCGTATTTTTAATACTTGCCAAGATTAGTTAATTATTTTAAGCTGTGACGCCCCATATTTATGTTTCGTTAAGATGATAGAGGATACTTCCGTGAGGATTTGGCGCATTCGATATATGAAATTGTATAGCTGTCGCTCTGTTTCTCGTGCATGCGATAAAGACAGTGAATTTTCCTAACGTTTTGATAAAATTAGCGTTTCGGGGGTATTCTCTTACACCCCTTAAATCTTAACAAAATCATTTGTTATTGATGTCAATTGCTTGGATAACCCATAATACTTGCCGATGTTCTATTTTTTTTTTTTTCAAAAAAAATTTTTTGGTATTCTAATGCCAACTAATTTTCTTCGTCGTATTTTCGACGCAAAAATTTGTCATTATAAGTGCCTATAACAACGAAGATATTGCGAAATTAAAAAATGTATGTAAGAAAATTAAAGTACAGCACAGGCAGAGAGAGAGTCAAAGACTGCGGGATTACGAAATGTTTCGTTTTATATCTTTTAAATTAGCGAAGGATAAAAAAAAAAAAACGAAAAATTCATTACAATATTTAGAAAGACAATATAATTTTTTGGAAAACTATTGACAAAAACTTACAAATTTTCGAGTCTCCTTTTCAAATATTAAAAAAAAAAAAAACATCTAGGTAACTGACCGAATGAATTAAGCGAATATCTCTATCAATACCAGCAATATTAAGTAGGTACGGGTATAGTAAAGTGATGTTATAAACAATATATTTTGTACAAACCTTTGTCGCGAGTAAATCGTATTTATCCCTCAAAATACGTACCTTTGCCCATTATTATGAACCTGTATTCACAATGCTATAAGCTCTGTTTATTAACTTTGCTCGCTAATATTGTTGAATAAACAAAGCGTATTTAATGAGACAGAATATCAAACAGCGCAGACTTTTATTGTAGGAGCAAATAGCTTTAATGCCTATTAATTTTATTAAGTCTACTTGCGCCACAGGTAAAATAACCAGTTGATAGCTATTACCTTTTCACGAAAATATTACGCGGAAAATAGCGTATTGTCGTTAATTAAGTAGCTTATGAGTGAGCTGACTGTCTTCTGGTATATTGCATAAGTAAATTTTGATTTACACAATCACCAGCGCGATTAATTACCTAGTAGCGCGCGCCGCGCTGTGTGTCGTATAACAAAATAAAATTTGTTTCCATACACGATCTATTGATTGTATTATCTTTGACTTCCGTATTTTGGCTCTCGAGCTGTACTGATGATTTTGTAATAGGTTACATATTGCTTTATACTAACTTATTCATTTTATTATGGCCTTTACTCGCGTCCTCGTAGTGCTACCAACTTCGACCACACCCCCACCAAACGTGTTAATTATAAGTTACAATGTTATTAAGAACTTTTGTTTTTCATATCATTTAAATTGATGGAGAAAAAAAAAAATAGTTTTTCTTTGTCGTGGCTGGGACTATAATAAAATAATTATGTAATAATTATATCTTTTTTCGAGTTTTTTTTTCTCCTTCGCCAAAAAAATAACACGAAATTTGCTTTAAAGCATTATTATCTTTAAACATTATTCTTAAAATATTCCGTGAACAATTTTTTGATGTCCTCGTAATTTTAAATAGTAAAAATGTTGAAAAAGAGCGAACGAGAATCAGGAAAGCCTTAAAGGTATGCTATAGTCCCCACGCGTGACAGGCGGCTCGGAGATCGCAGAACGCTCACCGTTTACTAAAAGGACACTGCTGCCCGTCCTCCAGTGGTTCTGGTCGTAGTCGCAGCTGTGCTATCAAAAACTTTCAAAACAAACATCAATCACTCATTTAAGTTAAACGCTTAAACCTGTATTAGAACTTATTCTAGAACCTGATTACAACCCCACCTTGTGTTTGACAGTTGACTAATAAACGGGACACTTGTTACCGGGACGCGAATCCCGGATAATCCGACAGGACAGGTTAATCCGGGACGGTAGGCCGGCAACTACGGTAAAGTCCCTTGTAAAAGTTTTTTAAACACATTTTTGTAAAACATGAAAATACATTTACAAGTTTTTTTTTTTGTTTGATTTTGCTTATTTTAAAATGTATACAATTATTATACAGGTTTATTTTAAATCAATCAAAATCCTCTCACAGGCAGCTTCCTTACAGCACTTAACCAGCGATTCGTCTTTTTTTATCTCAAAATAAACATAAAAACGTTTACATCAGAGCTTTAAATGACATTAACATTAAGCGGTTTTAAATAAGGAACGCGGTGTCCGCGTGAATCTTAAGAGCTGACATTACACCAAAACTTAAAAGTGAGAAAAATACAAAGAAAAAATAACCATACAAACTTTTTTTTAAATATATTTGGGAACGTAGTAAGTAGATATAACATGGGATACCGTAATTATATTGGTAACTATATTGTAAGACTGTATTTATACATATTTTCGGCAATTTAGAACGCTTTGTTCCTAAAATGATATTCTACAGCTAATATTGGTCGGTGCTTTAATTATGTAATATTAGAAACTGTTAGTCATTTCCTATCTCTTTTAACTATTCATCTCAAACTTGGCAGCATAATGATGATACCACGAGCGGTTTAACGGCACCGTTTAACGCGCCGTTAAACGCATGGTTAGCGGCGGTGCAGCTCGTCCGTTAGCAGCTCGTTAGAGCGCAGTTCTACTAGATAGCCAGTTAGGTCGTTGGAAGGTTGAAAAGTTAGCCGGTTGGAAGGTTGCCCATCTCTTTGCACTGGACTTAATTTTTTTATTTAGACACAATCTTTTAAAAAGTTATAGTCTATGACGAAAACGTTTTTGAGGCAATTTTTTTAAATTTAAATCTAAGAATTTGTACTATTCTGTTATATTTAAAAAAAAAAACATTTCGTTTGCATTCGTGGTATATACTATTGATGAAAATATTGGAAGATTGGCAAGTCCAAGGTGAAGCCCTTTTTTCCTTGAAAAGTAAACAGTTACTGTTGTTGTTTGTGATTATTTAATAACATCAGTTTTCAAGTAATCTGATCACCTGAACGCAGAGCACAACTGACATCTCCTCAAATCCGAACCAAAATTAAATAAACTCAAATCAAATCTCCCAAACAAGCAACCGACCAAGCAACAGTGCAATTCTAAACTGCACAACTGCACGGGAACTGTCAAAAGTACAACTCGGTTTAACAACTACTGGCTACGATTGTTTTACAAACTGCGACACGACATTCGATGGTTAGACAACTATTATCTATAAAAAACCGTATAAAAAAAATGTGAATGAAAAATATGTTCCCTGTTGGCGTATCTCAATAAATAAATAAAACCGACTGCAAAATGTCACTCCTGACGCAAAGTAGAATTCAACAACATCTCGCTCATCAAAATCGGTCAAGCCATCTTTGTTACAGGGGGATAATATATGAATATAAAAACGTATTTACTTAGGAACAAAAGCATTACGTGCCCTCTTACTTAGACTTCTTCACTAAGCTTATGTTTACCTACAATAGTCAGACATGCCTGACATAAGACCTCTCCAAACACATCTGATCTGTGTTGTGCAAAAAGAATAGTGACACGAATTTCATGGGAATAAGAGAAACAAGTAAAAAGGTCATAGTTTATCTCCTTTACTGTATTTTCTTCCTGTATTTAAGAAGAAATTCATCAGCAAACACTTATGTATATAGGTAGTCACGATGTGTTTTCATACGTTTATCGTGTCTCCAAATGTAAACTAGACAGTCGGCACCACCGGGTACAGCTGCGCACAAAAGCTCATTAAGCACTGCAAGCGGTACTGTCGCGGACAGTGTCAACTCGGCTGTATGAGATTTGTGTGAATGTAATTTAGAATGGAAAGTTTCGAACGCATTTTGAACTTTGTTGATGATTTTGATTATGGAGTTTTGAATTAGCGTTCATTATTAATTACGAAACAAATGTGCTTTTTCGAATTTGAACTAAAATTTGACTTCGCTGTCGCATTCGGTAATGGTACCTGTGATGATAGTTGTATGTTGGAAAATAAATAAATTTTATCTGCAATATCTCAGTTTTCCTTTTGTCTCGGATAAAAGTATCTATCCCTTTACCTTACCATACTTATGATAGATACTTTTTTCTAGTTAAATTTCATCCAGATTGGTTTCGCTTTAGCCCTGTATTTTTATTTTCTCCGCTGCACGTCTAAACTAGAGGTGTGATTGACGCGTCGCGTCGCCACGCGGACGTCATGTTCAAAAACTTTGCTAACCAAAATTTGAATTTGAATGTTGTAGATGCAAGGTGCGCTTCGATCGTCCCGAGTACGAAATCTATACGGCGTTATCTGTGCGACCGGCACATGCTATCGGCCTTAAATTGACAAAAATAATACAGAGGCGTACGTCGACACTGTAAACCGTATTATCAGAGCCGTGTACCGTATCATGCGGGCGATAAATCCGATTGCTTTTCAACTGTTATCGAAGTACTCGTATTTATACGAATCTTTAATTGTATTTGGTATCGTAATAATGTATCTAATATATGACCTTTTTTGGATCGTCATCAGCTGCTTCAATTAGTATAGTCAGACAAAAAAAAACATCTGTAAGCAACGACATTTTCGCGGAACGAAAAATCACGTAAAATAAAGATACACATGCAGAATAAATCTCTTCATAAAAATACAACTCACCGCCCGGGTATGAGACGAGGTAAGTAATCGTGCGTAGGATTGGGTGGCTCAAAATTCATCAATGCAATTTTCTCCTAGGATTGGCCAACTGAGTCGGCCGGTATAGACGACTCAATCGGCGAGAATTTATATAAATAAATATAACAACTAAAGGCGTTTGTTTTAAATTTTTGGGAAGTGAACAGCGAGCTGAACAACTTTTCTTGGCAGCTAATAGGAAAAAAATGTGTGACGTGCATTCTATGATGAAACGAAACTCCAACATCAATCTCTGACAGAGAATAGCAGTATTGCGTTTGCTACTTATGTTTAATCCTTACACGATGTAGTAAAGACCTTAAAAACGGCATCACTATAATCATGATTATTGTTCCATGTCGACAAGGGTCCCGTACAAATAGTTAGCGTTTAACCGGGACGCGACACGATGTCCCGGATTAGCCTGTCCGCATGGGATTAAGCGGGACTCCCGCGTCCCAGTTCCCCAGTTAAAAAGCGCACTGTAGTCCCGTTATTAGCTGATGGTTAAAACTGTTAAGCGAATTGGTAGTTTCGAAGTTGTTTCTACTCGTCTCTTTTTGTCTTCTGGGGTGTTTTTGGCAGTTAATCTGGGTGTTGGAAATCTGTTTGAATATAACTCTTTTGTCGTTGACCGAGCGAAACGAATGTCATAGAGTCTACAGGAACAAGTTTGCATTTGTTAGTTTTTATATTCAGCTTTAGTTGATACAAATTATTGTAAAATTTGATAAAAGGCACGGACCCGGAGTCCGTGGAGCAATATTGGATTAAATAAAAATTAAAAAGTCTGCTTTTGTACTCATCGCTGTGGTCGATACTTCATGACAGAAGATCGTGATCACTAGGACGTCTTTGCTATACTGGAGTGGACGGCTTGTCTCCAGCGGTTTCCGTTGGCAGCCATCTGCACCATATCGTAAAACTTCATTATCCTCTCTCGGAGCTGGCCAGTCCATCTACTAGGAGACCTACCACGCGATCTCTTCCCCTGCACGTTTCCCACGATGACCAGCTTTTCAAGGCTTTCGTCGCCGCGCCTCGCTTTCTACTTATAATTTATTAAATTAAACTTTGCAGGTAAGTAGTTCGTTTAAATATTTTTTTTTTAATTCGAATATAAGCAGAATCGGCTCAGGAGTTTTAAAGCTATAAGGATTGCGATATCTCAATTCATCATCAGCCATTGTACGCCCTCATATTTTGTTCGATCATTCAACAGTGGAAATAGAGAACGTCAGTTGAATCTATTTAGTGCTCTGTTATACCTACCTTAGGCTCTATAATAGCAAGTTAGGCAAGCTTAGATAAAAGGATAAGCCACTAACCGCCGAATTTGCAGCTGGTAGTCTAGCAGAGTTGGAAACTTCGATTACACGGAACTCGGGACGTAACTTCGCCTTTAGCGAATCTGGGGATACAATACTGGGGTGGAAGTTGAACTAGGAATTACTATAGTCACGCGCTTGTGAGATCTGTGGCTAGAAAACAAAACTTTTCTCAGTTGGTCATTACTAAAAATATTTGATAAGTTTTTACTTTTCATCACATCAAATTTTTCAAGTTTTCACGGTCCCAATAGAATGTTTAGCTGACTTAGTGTTAGGTGCTTACCTGCGATTTTCAAAAGATTGCTGACACCATAGAAGTATATTCTTCTAAAAAAAAAGCGCAGAAAAAAAAAAAGACGAGACTCAGTAGACTAGATCGTTTTATAAATGACGGAGTTATGAGCGAACAAAATATTTAAAAAAAACAACTGAATTAATAACCGAGAATTCATTTCCTATTCCTTTTTTTGAAGTCAGTTAAAAATGATTAGTTTTTGAAAAACAGAAATATCATACATTAGCAGAAAATAATCACTTTATGCCAACATTCGCAACCCAAAAAAACCATAACACGATTTCTAAAAGTAACATTGTTTTCCTCACGAGTATTAAACATACCGTAACCCTTCGACCAAAGTAAAATGAATGGACGGGCCCAAGTAAGAGAATTTTGAAGACTTTAAAGTGAGCGCCGGCGCTCACCTAGCTTCAGTCCCTCTCAGTCTGTGAAAAGTACGAGACGTACGTTCGTCAATACATGCGATCCAAATATCAGCAAAAATATGATATTATACAATGATATCATTACTACTACTTACTAATAAATAACTTACTACTTTAATTACGTATTGAAGGCTATTGATTTCTTATTTTTAAGGAAGTTGTGTGATTAGGGCCCGCCCATTCATTTTACTTTGGTCGAAGCCGTAACCCAAAGTTCCTGAATAACGTGGAGTGCTGCCTTACTGCCCCATACCGTTTTTTTTTATCAATGACTAAGCTGTTGGTCTATAGCCGGACTTTGGCGAACGCAAAAGCGTTGAGCACTAAAACTTTTTACGGCGCGAGGATGACTAGCGCAAGGGCACCGCTACGGTACGAACCTCGGCTTGGGCCGTCACTCGGGAGGGGGATATCAAACTTGCCCTGGCACCCCAGGGGCCCTAGCGGTTTGGTTGTTATCTGTTTGATTATTTGGAGGGAAACTAATCGACCTTCGGACAGATCCTGGGATTCTTCGACCACGCCGACGAGGTCGGTGTATGATTGTGTGCCTTTGGTAACCGGCGCCTATACCAAATACTGAATACTTCCTGTTTTCGGGAGCTGTCGGATCGGTCCAGAGATAGTTGATCATAACAATATTAATTAACATAACCATTCCCATCACAAACTTTCATATTTACTGATGACAGTTTCAAAACCTCATAAACACCTAAAAATACCTACAAACAGTCCAAACAAAGCGGCCGGTCCGACCCACCATAAACATGAGGGTACAAGACTCTTATTTTATTTATCATCCACGAAACAAGGGTGGTTATCAATTATTACCATTGGGGAATGACCCCGCCGTAATAAACGTCCAAGCGCAATACTGCGACTCGTAATATAGGACGACGTGTTATAAAGGCTCGATTGTACGTTATATTGGAATTAGTGGCTGTCTCCAAGGACGATATTACTGCTGGTCGTTTACAATCGGACGCATTTCTTCGCAAACGATGAGATGTATAGTCGTGCCACTGCTAACTCACTTTAATTTGCAGAGTTTTTGTACTTAGCGTGAATTTTGAAAAACTGTCCGTTGTATTTGAGGTCGTGGTGCTCGGCCCTTCACGGTACTCGATTGAATAAGTGGCGCGTGATCTGACTGCTAAATCCAGGTTCATGGCGATCGAATTGAAAAGACAAAAGGCAGAAAATTGTAACTCTTTTTACATAGAGTATTTTCTTTACATTTAACCTAAGGGCATTTTCTTTGACATACTCATAATTATAAACAAAAATTATACTAAGAAATAAAGACTTGAATCGCGAAAATAATTCTATACAGCCATTTCGTCGAGGTGTAGTCATATTTTTCCATGGAATTGGTTTTTAGTAGGTACAGGTTTCTTATAATTTTAAAGTAACCCAACCGATTGAAGACTTTATCCATTGTTTTTAATTATTTACGGCAATTTAAATTAGTATTAATATCCCATCTTGATAGATAAGTACCGTAAGTTGGAATTTAAATATGAGACCACGAATAACTGATGTTAAATCTTTAAAGATATTTTGTGGGTTGCTCCGTCTCCATCCCAGGATACATCACAAAAGGTATAAAATATTAACTCCTCATAAAATCTTCAAAAATGAACTTTTAACTCAACCGACGTCTTGTTTCTAATTGTTTTTCTTATTTCAACCGAAATGAGTGCTCGGCTCATTCTAAAGCCAATTTTCTCATTCTATGGTTACCATACTATTGTTATTATTTTAACAATATAAGTAAAGTTACTTTATCAAAGTTAAAAATGATAAGTACCGTAAAACGGAGATAAGTACCGTAACAAATAATCACCGTGAAATCGAGACAGTCGTAAAAGAAAAGAAAATTCCATGAAGATATCAAACTAAAAGTATCCATAATGTTATGAGACGCCGTAGAGCCCACTCTTTGTCCCGCCACGTCTCTGAATTGAAAGCGGCGCGCGTGACGCGACTCCCGATCCGGGGTATGAAAGAAATGCGGTTTTCATGTAACCTAATGTGAGATATTTATTCAAAGTTTCTGGGTAGTGGTTATTCTATGTACTTTTTTGTATTCTGTGGCAGTCGGTCGGTGGATTACGGGGGTTGGGCTGGCACTTTGAATTTATGCGTGACAATGAATGTATTTGCGTCACGCTTGCTCCTGCAGGCGTCTTTTTTTTTTTTGTTTTTGTATAGTTGTTGTTAGGGTATTAAAATTATATATATCCTGACCAAACCCACATTCCGGAGATTCCCCTCCACCAAATAAAGTGTTTTAAGTTTTTTTTTAAATTTAAATACTCACGGCATATTTGCCACAATTTTTATTATTCTCGATTTCCTGCCATGTTCACGGGTAAACATCACAACTGTGGAAAGCTATGCGCCTCAAGCATCCTAAACACACGTATTAGTGTTTTAAAATTCTATTATTTAGCGCACTGTTCAATCTCTATACATTTAAATACTTTATTGACCGAGCGAGGCGAAGATTCTACGAGAGCACGTCGATGTTTGTGTGTACGTTTGTTAATTTTTTTGTAACTGTTTGATAACTTGATTACCTTTGATTCGATATTCATGAAATTTTGTAAGGAACTAGTTCATTTCAGTTAATTTTTAAGTTCAAATATGATCCAGGGGATGTGAAGTCATAGGGGTTGCGAGGTCTCGATTCGGCGCGAGTCACTAGTTTTATTTTAAGTGTGTGTAATTTTAAGTGTTTGACATACATTGACATTTTCACCTGAAACTAGATAATACTAAAAACTCAGTTTAACAAAATACGAGTAGAGTAATATTTGCAAAACCAAATTTATCTTATCTAAACAGAAGTTATTTATGAGTACGTTGAGAAGGGTCGACAGGTGCTAGTTAATTTACATTCAAACGGATAAATCAACCTGTCAAATAATTGTTATCGGGTAACCTAGGATGGGATTCGGAATTATAACTACCTAGTTTAGATATGCTACTTATCTTAAATTACAGAAACGTTATTTGAAAGTGGCACTAGCTAGTCTGAAATTAATTTTATCTAAATTTTATCGATGTGGCGCTGTATCTACGTGCGAAATTATATCCGACATTTTTTAAACTGTGTCTACCTACTCAATTAGTCGAGTAGGCAAAGTTTAAAAAATTTGTCGCTCATAAGTTTTAGCTAGAAAGTTAAAATGATTTAATTTCACTGAAATAATATAGACACTTATTTATTGAGGTACTCATGAATAATTTTACTGTTCTAATATGTGCCAATATGTGCAATAGTTTCCAGTTTCCTTAGAATATTTTCTTTCACCGAAAGCTTAAGGGGGACCCGCTTGCCCTTCACTACCAGTTAAAGAAGTATGCGACGAAGGACAATATTTGCAGAGCTCGAAACGCGCATCGTTCGAAGTTACCTACTTCGAGCAAACGCGCTTCGAAAATGCGTCTAACTCTGCGGGCATATGCTAAAGATCATTGTAGGCATTTAAGCTCTACTCCGCGGTTTCGGAGAAATAACTTCGCAACAGAGGGCTCTATTGTTGAATCGCTCTTATTATTTCGCACGAAGATATCGTGCGAAATGAAAGATTTTCTATTAATAGAAAGCAAATTCGAATGGTTTAAACCGCTCTTTGCGTTAGCGAGCGACATGATTATTAAGGAACGCGACTTTTGTTCGAGATGTCGTTCAAAAGTCAGTCATGTCGTATGATTTCGCGTGATATTTTTATACGAAATATCATACAACCGATTAAAAAATCGAGCCCATGGTGTCCACCCGCGCGTATTCCATAACACTGTCATCATTTGTATAGTTTTGCTGAATCATTTACTTAGGAGTCAACCAAAAGCGACGTTAATCTATCGCTCGTAGACACACCCACTGAAATAATCCTACCTCACCCCTTCACAGATAATATTGGTTTAATCCCATGTCGCAAGGTAACGTGCCTTATCTTAAACAAAAGCTTTTTATAGCACGTTTACTTAGGAGCTAATGTAAATGAATTAAGATAATTAATGTAGACGATATGTTGTGTCAAGGTATCTCGATAATGAATGGGGACATATGGCGTAACCCTATGGGTTATATGTAGGGTAAATGGCCAAAATATTGCTTCTATGGTGGTAAGTAAGCTTCAAAAGTTTAACCATTCTTTTCAAATTTTCCTGAAACTTATTAGATTGGAAACGATGCCGCTGCTCAATGTGTTTATGATTTGCGTACACGGGTCGAAATGTTATTTGAAATACTGTTATACAAAATATGGATAAATATTCAATGTTTTTTTGTCACCACTATGACTCCTATTCAATCAGCGTGCCATCGGTATCTCACGTGGCATCACCTATCCATTTTCTTATCTTTCTCTTTTCCTGTTAGTTACATCAAAAACCATTCCACCGTTTTACGTAACAAACAAAAAATATAATACCCCATTAGAAATGTGATAGTGTAAAATGTAATTTTGTCAGTGTTACCGAGGAAAACCTTTTTCCTGTATCAGCGCCAAATCCCTAAGCAATTTGTGGTAAATCTCGTGAACAGAGACACGGGGAGGGAAGGGGACCATAACTTGCTCTCTGACACAATAATCAAAGTCTCCAGCGAAGTATTATCAGGTTAGTGCAGCGGCAGATTGGAATTGTGAGTCTAAACTGCAGAAAATGTGTTATTTAAACTTAGTCGCGTTCGCATTTGCCCTCCTCGTTCATTTTCACACTATATAACTGACTGATAAACCGACTGATTTTTTAAATCGTGTTTGCTACTTGCCTACAATGTCTACAACAAAAATCGTACTAATACGACCACGCGATTGGATTACGGAAATATGACTCGTGTGAATATGAGCGTGCTCCATCGTAGGCTGCATCCTCGTTTAACATCGGACGTGATGGCAGTCAAACGCAAGCCTACAAATAAATAAAAAAAAAAAATGTTTGACTCGGTCAATAAAATCGGAACTTGTACCACACAAATCTTTTATTTTATATTTTTTCATTTGAAGAAGTTAGATATCAGAAGAAACAAAAATTAAGGTTTTTTTTTGGGTTTCTTCCGGAAAATGAGATGAAAACAAAACGAACGCTTTTGATGTTATGATGTACACACAGTTGTAAAAAAAAAAACTGCTGTCCACACATTTTTTCGAGTGTCACTGACATTTTTTTAAGGAACAGCAGTTTTTTTTTCGCAGTTTCACGTTCGGTCCCTTACTAAAAGTTATTCATAATAATGAGATACATAGTACATACATACCTTTTAATATTGTCACATCTTTCAGTATCATTATATAATAGTACTTATCGACAAAAAATTCTTATTTTTACTGGCTTCATGAATAAGCGCAGATTACAGCTGTCTTGGCCCGAGGTGTTCTAGTCTACACAGTGAGGGAACTTTTTTTTTATATGACTAAAATAAAAAACTAGACCTAACAATAATTTTAGCGTTAAAAGTTAAAAGTTTCACCGTATTATCGAACATCCAGTATTTCTGTCAGCGAGAACTAGCGATAAAAACCACTAAAACATCCAAAACTCTCTTTCAAAGTCATAACTAGTCCCCTAATAAAACCATAGACATAATAACGCGAGAAAAACTACTGAGTCTACGAGAAAATCTCGTTTGATATATTAGACGAGAATTCACGAGAATACCACCCACTTTATTGCGAGCACTAATGTTACATTAGCTTTTGTCGATGTGTGCGTCTCGCGGAACGCTGTGATTGATCGGCGGTTGAGGCTGTGGCTGTGTGCGCGAAGTAGGGTTGGCACAAGCATGCGAAAAGGGAAATTTCGTAGAAATAAGAAACTAAAGTTTCATGATGCCATAGTAAAATACTTTCATGGTGTTAGACAATATGGCGCATTTTTTTTTTTTGGGTTTATGATTTTTTGAGTTTTATGGAGTATATTACTTTTTGTAAGGATAGGTCCACGGTTGATCTCTAACTTGGCTGATGGTAGGCAACGATGTGTAAAAATGGTATACGCAGGTGGCATGTTGGCAGCTACATGTTGTACATTTCAGTCCATTTTTTGGCCTTACGAATTGAACATAGATTCAAAATTCTTTCTAAACGTCATAAAAAAGTCGTAGTAGAATTTCTTTCAATTTAAAATTATTTATTTCCACTAAAAAACTTACTAACTAATTTTTACTAACTTTTAACATTGATTGAACCTGGTGTTATTACATAATTTACAATATAAAAACATTAGGATTGTATCCTCCGGAGTCTGTCCAAAATGTTATCATAGGTAGGTAAATATCAATAATTTACACATAACTCACGTGCCAACACGAAGCATTCTTAAAACTACAGATATTTTTAATAAGCATTAGTTAACCAAAATACGTTAATGTTAATGCCATTGATTGAACTCGTGCAATGGCTCGTGCTATAGACCAAACATGCCTTAATCTTGTGATATTATATCGAGGTATTAAACCGTACTAAAGCCTCTCATATATTATGTACAATCTGTAAGTGGCAGCCCTGAGGAAACGCAACGTAACTGAGTAAGGAAGCGTGTTCGCCCGCTGACTCCTTAATCTTTTGGTTAAATATTTCTCAAGGCATAAGCGAGAGCGGAAATTTTTATTACCATTACATTTTTTTTTTTCATTGTGACGTCACAGAAAGTTCGTAAGTAGCTTGTTGTAATTATTCAAAAAACAAATTAAAAAATATTCCGCTAAGGTTCACATGTTCCATTCAGGGTTTGGCTGATTAGGTATGCTGGGTGTGGGGTGATTGTACCTTCATTAATAACTTTTTTAACAAGATGAACCCGGTAATCGCGAAAAAATCAGTTGTTCTATTGGAAAAGGTTGGCAGTGATCGCTTCACGAAATGTTTTGAACCAAAGGATTAATAGGGTGTTTAATTTTGAACGGAGCGAATTTGTTAAAATGGGGTGTAATTTACTGTAGTCTATGCGAGTAAAGCCATACAGGCAAGCTAGTATACTATATTTTTACTAGGTAAAAACAAACATGAATCTCCTAACACTCGGGCCACAACCGGCGCGTGTCGCGGCTCGGCGCTGCACAAACTTTGTCATCAAAAGCCATCGCAATGCAAACTTTCACGATTGTTGCTTCATTTTTGTGGATTTTTTTTACAATATTTTATTTAATTTGGAATGTTTGTATGTATGTATTACAAGCTGCGGCCCGCGGTTTCACCCGCTATCCTAGAGGAACCGTTAAAGTTTTTTGGGATTAAAAGTAACCTATGTGATAATCCAGTATATAAGCTACCTCCATACCAAATTTCATGCAAATCCATTAAGCCGTTACAGAGTTGAACGGGAAAAAACACACTTACATAAATACTTACACACAAACTTTTACACCAGTTCCCCTTGTTCAATTGAGTTGAAATTTTACATGCTTGTTAAGTTCCGATGACAATACAATATTACGGCAGCAAGCTGATCTGATGATGGAGACGGAAGGTGGAAAACGGAACTCCTCAGTAACAGTAAAATGATAGAGTTTGGACTCACTTTGGTCAGCTTAGTACCAATAATGGATTTTAAAGATTGTCTGAATAATATATTTTTCCACAAAACCTTATTTCTGTAATAATTTCATTGATTCATTTTAAAATATTTTTCTTATATGTATTATTTTAAAATACATTATAATATAGTATTTTTGTACTAGTTTTATTGGTTCTTTTTAAAATAAGAAACTACCTGATGCGTTTTTATTTCATAAAATAATCATCATCAGCTGTAAGACGTCCACTGCTGAACATAGGCCTCCCTCTTAGCGCGCCACATTGAAAATAATTGGCCATTTGCATTCCCGCGATTTTTACAACCTCGTCAGTCCACTTCATGTGAGGCCTGCCTACTCTACGTCTTCCGGTTCATGGTCGGCACTAGAAACTTTCTTCCCCATCGGCTATCGGTTCATAAATATATATATATAATATATATTAGCAGTGAGTTGAATACACGTTCTACAAAATGTATGGATGAGGATGGCTGACTTTTTTTCGTGATCACATGGTTGATCTCATAGTAGTGTAACAAATCATTCAACTCATTTCTTTCGTAAATGTTTACTCATAGTGACGCCATAAACAACTAATTTTTTTTAAAAATAATCATTAACTTACATGCACTTACTTACATTTATTACTTATTAGTTTCATAGTCTAATTTGTTGTGCTATGAAACCCTTCCGGCTAAGTATGCCTTTTCTGAATAACCTTGCACTGGATAGTCATTATTTTATAAAAATCGATTTATACGCATTGTTAGCAACACCTAACCTCATCCTATCTTGTCACAGGCTAATCTACATTCAAACCGCAATATCTGTCTGGGCGAGTCGTAAATTTCGTTCAGCCATTTAGTTTAGTCTGTGGCCCGCCTATGTCTTGTCGAGGTCCGTGCCAAGGATATGCGCATTCATGGTAATCCGAAGGATACGAAGTAACTATAGTATTAACTATACTAGCTACTTACATACTTATTAGACTATTGTGAATAATAAGCTTCTAAATTTCTACTAAATTATTATCTGGTAGAGGACATCACCAAATTTAAGCAACCTGAAATTTAAGGGCAACATCTCCAGCGAAATAGCAAAGCATAATATATCAAAATGACAAGCGCAGTACATTGCCACGCAGCGTTCTGAACTATTTACCTTTCATTATTCTGGGTGGCACTGAAGTCGGCAAGTAAAATGTAAAATGGAAGTGTCGGCAAGCGTGACTTCATATCATCACGCCAGTAATTTGCTCGTCTCTCTATTAAATAGCATTAAAACTTCTATCATAAAGCGTCCTTGTCCATCCAATTCCATTTATCCAATTGTCCTTGTTTCGAAAAAAATACTGTAAAGTTTATGATAAAATTGAGTAAATAATATGATCCAATAAAATCAAATGAATAATAAGATGTTACAATTTATTAATATTACTCAATTCCTACTCAATTTCACATGAGTATTGCCGTTTTATTAAAATAAAAATGTGTCAAACACGTCAGTTTTTACAGTAAAATTGTGACACTCAAAATCTCTAATGCAATAAAACTGATAAGCCGTCGATAATACCGAGGCACAAACAATATTTTTTGTCGCGTAGCGGGCGTCGTAGCCTTACTACGGTACTACGGTACTACGGTACTACGAGTGCAGCGATTCACTTTTACCCCACTAACATTATTAGCATTGGGGCAAAGTGCAAAAAAACACTAGTGGAGCAATCTTGGCGAAATAAATTGGATTAAAGCATTTGATACTGCGACCATAACACCTAGCTGTTCCAACAGACTGACCCTAAACAACAGCGCGATGCAGACAACGGGTTTTCTCACCTGCGGGAGCTAGACGTGTTGCAGCGATGCGTGAAGCTGGTTACCGAGATAGAGATAACGGTGACTAGGTATTGCTTGTGGCTTTACATGTCGGTACAGTTCAAATTCAATCCATTTATATTGGGCCGTAAGTGCTCGTACATAAACTACGAGGATGCCCTTTCAAATGTTTAAAGTAACATTTTACTTTAGACAATTATACATATTCATAGCCACTGTAGTACACCTTTGACAGTTATTCAACCGCCTAGCAGAAAGCCGCCAGTGAAACATTCATGTCAAACCGAGACTATATTATATTATATAATTTGGTACGGAGGTAGCTTATTCCCTGGATTAACACATAGGTTACTTTTTATCTCGAAAAAATAACCGTTCCTGTAGAATAGCGGGTGAAACCGTGGGGCGCAGCGAGTAGAATTATAAATGCGGCATTGTTACTGGCGTTTGGTATAAAATAATTTTCAGGCGATGCTTTTTTAGCTTTACGAGTATCGTTTCTCATTTCGAAATGAACCTTAAAGTTATATAAGCGAGAGTGCTATGTGCCTTACCTACAGAAGGATGCAATACCTGTTGTGTGGATAGAGATGCACATGTAATGCTTATCGACTAATTGATCGCCACTGTTGGTGCATCTGTGCTTTTTGGGAGGAGACCCTGTCGATAAAGTAAATTTAAATTTATTGACCGAGCGAAGCGAAAGTCTCAGAGTTTACTGGGACAAATCGGCATTTGTATTTATGTTTGTGTGTATATTTGTCCGATGATAACTTGCGAACCGTTGCTCCGATCTTCATGAAATTTTGTAGGAAAGTAGTTCATTTTTATACAATTTTTAAGTTCGAATATGAGCTGAATCGGTCCAGGGGTTGTGAAGATATTGGGATCGCAAGGTCTCAGTTCACCGCGAACTACTAGTTCAGGAAATAAGGTTAGCTATTGTTACTAGATTAAGTTTTCCAGCGTTATACTTTCTGGTTCTAACTGAACTTGAAGTTAAATCAACCAAAGGCAACCAGATTTTACTATCGCAGCTATTATCTGTATTATCTGACACGATTTTAATTTAATACTGTGAGCAACGAGACGAGGTGCTCTCTTGCTTGTTGGTTAAGCGCTTGCCTCAGCATCATCTATAAAAGTTAATTGCAGTGTCCTCTAGTAGTTCCGGTCGCATTTTTAGGGCTTACCCGGCTGCTAAAGCCCTCGTTAAACTTATTTAATCTGGAACGGTTTTCATTTCAATATATTCATAGATTTATCTACTATATATTCAGCCTAACAGCCTCAGCTGAAAACCGATCGTTTTCTTTAAAAATATCGACATTATCGACACACAGCTTTACCGCATCCCTCCAGCATTAAGATATTATCCGGCTTACTGTTTTGGGCAGATAACCAGCAGTTACCCGACCAAGTTTATTTAGAGTTTAGTTGTCAATAAGCGGAGATATTCCGAGGTAAATAATATAAAGGATAACAGTTTTCAGAATCGTTCGAATAGTTTATTATAGTGTCAGAGGCAGAATTTATTTTTGATGCCTAGACACCTTCAGAATCAAGATTGAAGGTTAGTGTCAGAAAAAATTACTCGCTGAATATTATGTTTTTGTCCTTCGGAATACAGTTAAAATTACTGTTATATTTAACTTTATTAATAGCTAGTTGGTACCGGCGACTTCGTTCGTGTGTACATAAAAAAATGACCCTATGTCCGTCTTTGTTATGTACAGTAACTCCTTATCAAATTTTATCGAGATCTATTCAGCCGCTTAGCCGTGATAACTTGACAAACATCCAGACAGAGAGACTAAGTTATTTCTTGTAGTTCTCTAGATGGCGTTGATTTTCGTGCATTTTTTACGTTTTGTATGGACTGACAGTTGTAATGTAGGGAGTTCTGAATCGCAAATTGAAGTTTTTGTCCTCAAGACGAACGTATTCATTTTTATACCAATTTTTTTTTTTTGCTCTATTGATTCTGATGTGACTGCGGCTATATTCCTCTGAATTATAATATGACTATGATGTCGACTTCGATCCCATTTTCATTGCCCACTATTTCCAGTTCAGTACCATCCAGAATTTTGATCAAATTTAAAGAACAACCAACAAATTTTAAGATTTTTTGCAACCAGCTTACATTATTGCATTGTTACATTTCATTAACACACGATGAGAAATAAAGCTGTAATTGGAAAAGAACGCAAAAAATAATAATTTGGCGCGCTGAGCGAAATTTTCCATATTAATTCCACTAGACTATAATATTCCACTGAAAACAATCACAAATTCACCCAAAATCAATAGGAACAAAATATCACCGGAACTCGAATCGATCTATTTCCGATTGGTTGTCAAGCGACGCGTTCCACTGCCGGCTGGCTAACTTATGTGCCAATATCTCCGTTAGTAAATCACCGATGGACCTCGGGGTTACGTATGGCGACGGGTGTTCTGTTATAATCGAGATAAATTGTATTGATAGTGGTGCTGAGTAAATTAGATGAGGGGCGGTCGGTCATCTTTGGTATCAGCTTATAGACCGTGTGCCTAGCCCTAGTGTCAGAGTTATCAGGTAGCTCGTTAGGCCTCTTTAACGCTTTATATTAGTAGCTCGGGTCGGGGACGCCATAGAAGACACATAGACACTAACAAATAACACCCATGCACACCAGCAGGCCTAGCACGGTCGCCGGAATAATGTTATGTCCACCCGTTTTGTCTTCGCGTCAACGTGACAAAGGTAGAATATGGATACATCCGTCTCTTTCTCGCGGGATATATATGGTGGACAAAGTTTAATCCCGCCGCCCGTGCTAGTCCTGCAGGAGCAGATTATTAAAATTCATCACTCAAACACTCGCCCGGCCGGGAATCGAACCCGAGACCTCCTAATCTTAAAGCAGACGCGCTAACAACTATCTGTCGTCAGACACTGTCGGATTTTGCACGAGACTAAGAAACGAGTATCACGCAATTTCCCGAACGCTGCCCTTCCGAGCTGGATTCTTCGGGCGAACTCTTTGTCGAAGACTCTAGTGTTAGAGTGAACCAATTTTGTTTTTTTGTGTTTGTTTTTATCTTTAGACATTTGTGTATTTGAATATTTAAGTTTATATGCTACTTACCAGAATGCTGAGCTGAACAGTTCAATAAAATTGAGCGTAAGTTAGTTGTACAGGACAAGCACTTGGCAGTCGACGTAGTCGCTCCCTGGGAAATGTCTTAACACTGTCCTACACTGCCGTGGTTCGCGGCGCAAAATACAATCACAAATTGTCTTGACATTGAAAACATAGTTCTGTGCGCGTGTTCGTGGCTTGTCTGTACGCCCTCCAAGGGCCGCTCTGCCCGTGCGTGGCCGTCCAATGGCGATGGTCAAGCAGTTGCAGTTGCAGGACACGGTGGCCGACCCTAACCTGCCTACCTAAGATGCATCTAGGTTTCGAGGTATAATACTTCCACTTTCAAGCGGAACGGACCGCAGTGTTCTCAGTCACAAATTATACGAAACTTTGACAATTAACAGTTTTTCACAATTTGCTTCTCAAAATTGAATCAACACGTTGAATCACAACCAAAATTCAAGTCACCAAAAAACATAAAAATGTCATTCACAAGTTTTTTTGTTTGAATTGACAACAGCATTCGAGCCATTAAGCCTGCGTTCACAAAAGCGCGCCAAGTTTGAAACGTCTTGTCGCGAACAGTTGTAAAAGTTATTTTATTCTAGAAAACCAGAAAATGCCTGTCTAACCGAGGCGCTGGGCCTCACGCCTTTACAAAGTAAATAAAGTAGGTAATGATCTAGTTACTAGTAATCGTCGTATTTCCTCGTGGAGGCTGTAAGCTCGTCTCGAGGCGAGACGTCGCCGGAAATTGGACCAGGCTGGTGATGAATGGATCGCCGAACGAGATTTACACTGGTTATCTTGTATTATTTCGGATTATGTGACTTCTCATTTTTAAGGTTCCGTAAGTTTATTATACTGACCCCCGAACACTGAAACCTTTGTTAATTTTGACGACAGATTAATTCTAATGCTGCCGTTGTCTGGCACTAAGCAAATGACAAAGACAGCAATAGACTTAATCTGTCGTCAAAGTTAACAAACGTTTCAGTATTGTATTCGGGGGTGAGCCTACGCCGTCCTTCCTTCGAAAGGCTCTATCTTTTGAACCGTAATAGATAGCCGAATGACATTTTCATAGAATATGAGTGATATCATGGCGGATTTCTATTGTTAAAAAAAATATCAAATAGTTGAGGATCACAATGTAAGGGGGGTCCAGAACGTGTTTTTTTGACATTTCTTGGTTTTGCTCTATAGTAAAAACGATAATTAGGGATATACAATCATAGAAGCGTCAAACTTGGTATCATGCAAAGTTAGTATCAAAACTGAACAATAAAAATGAACGTTTATGCATCCGGCATGGATGAGAGCTGCGACAGGCATGTCGGGGTTCCCATGCCGGGTAGAAAATTGTGAAATGGACTGTTTTTTTTTTTTTTTTTTTTTTCTTGCCTTGACTGTTTTTTTTTTTTTTATTTGTTTTTGATTTGATTTTTGTTGTTATTTTCTACATTTTATTTTGAATGACATTGTATAATAATTATTTTTGTGCGGACTTTTTCTATTGACTTCTACGAACTGTGACGTGTTTTAAGTGATTTTTTTAAAGTGTATAGGTTCAATTTGCCTCAATAAATGTTTTATTTTTTATTAAAGATCGGTCAAGTGTGTGTCGAGTCTGCCCTAAGAATCCTGAACTGACTGAAGGAAAACATTTTTTTGGTTCAGAGCCTCTACGCACAGGCCAGTTATTAATGACAAATATATTCAGCTCTAAGTACGTGGTGCTAAAATGCCCAACTGAGCTCGGGCCGTCCTTTTTTCTACTGGAATAATATCTAGGTTATAATAGTATTGAAGTAAGTTCGATCGTTTTTTTTTTAAACAAAATCATCGGCAAACAGTCTGACGATTCGCCTGATGATAAACAAACCGTCGTCTTTTGGCACCTACAACTCTAATGGTGCTGTCGATAAATAAAAAATAAAAAAATATGAGGAAAGAAAAGAGTATCTTTTCCCGTGACATCCAAAAATGTGTTATTTTCTGGAGACGTTTTGCTAAACGACGGTAAAGGCAAACGCACTGCCATTTATTTCCTCTTAACCTGCACCCAATTACAACCCGAAGAAACCATCAAACAAACACACTGGCGCCGTAGAACGACAACACAGTGACGAAGATCACGCGTTTTGGAAAACCCATGATCTAAAAATGTTGATCTTTACTATCACAAGATTATATAGCGAGTCAGTTCAATTCTGATAATAACAATTTACTATACAAAAAAGACAGCGTAATTTCAGTTTATGAAAAAAAAGTCAACAAAACAGTTGGTTGATCGCCTGGCCTTTTTAGTAATTTAATATTTTTGTAGACGTAAAACACCAAAAAACTCTGTCGCTCTATCAGTTTGTAATGATGAAACCTTGTAAGAAAATAGTGTGCATCGTGACAGTGGACGTAGAATACTTTTTAACCAAAAAATACGGAAAATTGCTGACTCGCAGGTAATCTACAATTACGAGATATCGGTAAAGTGCGCGAGTTCAACTCGCAGTCGTTTTTTTTTTTGTTTGTTTACAATTCATAATATTTGTTATTAGGTGTTCTGGTGTATTTTTATTTTGCTACTGATTGATGAGAGAAAGTCACTCGTGTGATGGTAAGCGTCACGCTTGCCCATACCAGTTTAGAGATAAACTACAGTACTAAACTTCAGCAGTTCAAAACTCTGCGCTACAATGCACTGCTCCACTCGTCACCCGGATAAATTACATACGAAATCTCTTTATGCTCAGCAATTTCACGAAAAATATTGCCCGTCAATCCAGAAGACATTAATCAATTTGCAAACTACTGCTTGCCTGATACTAAATACCATTAGAGAAATTAAAGTTATCTCAGCTTACATTCGCAACTGTCAACTTGTTCAATTGTACACATACTGACAAATCACAGAAACAGGGGTACCGAGTAAGGGGGAGGAAGGGGGATGATTGATGTTGAGACCCTCGTCTTGGTCCTTCGAGCATGAAGGAAAACGAATCACAACGAACAAACTCCTTGTTTTTGCGTCTTTAGATAATACGGGATAATAACATGGTCGTAGGTTACGTTTTGTATGAAAACAGTATATTTTTTGGCAAGGATACACAATGGGGAAAGGTTAGCTTTTGTCAAAAATTGTAATTATCTTAGGCTCTGCGCGGACGACAGATGCCTACCAAAGATTTAGGTACTGATTATATAATTTAATTTTATATATTTTTTTTACAATTATGCTAAGATGTCTGTTACAAAACTATGTTTTTTTTTTTCGTCCCATAAGGGACTTGAAACTTGGAAAACAAAAATCTATGGCGTTCTATGGAACAGCGACGGGCGCTTGTTTCTTTTTATGTATATCTATAGTTTAGAGTTAGTATGCAATGAGTGTAATATGTTAGATATTGTTATCCTAAGACGTAACGTACTATCTTCTGCTATATTTTTAGCAATCACAGACATCTAATAAATGATTGTGGTAGCAATTGTACCAAATGTTTTACTATAAGAACAATCTCAGGCGCATGAAAATTACATGTAACTTATTGGACTTTTTCACACACAGCGCCATCTAGCCCCATACTAAGCAAGCTTGCACTATTCAACATGCACGCTTGCACTATTTATGTTCATCACACAAATGTATGTCCTGGGTAGGAATCGAACCCACAACCTACAGCTCAAAAGGCGGAAATCCACCCACTTAGCCACAAGGCGAGTTAATATTATCGTAGTTGCTGAAATACTCCAGCACCAGTTTTTTTTATGTTAATCGTGAGGAAACAAACGCCTGATGCGTTATGTTGCGGTAGTTCATCTTCAAAGTTTACCTACAACAAAATCTCTACCGCTTTTCCGCAGCAATCTCATCTTATATCTATATATTTATTTCAACGCAAAAATAAACTTTCTCGTATTTTATCAAAAGAATGATAAAGCCCGAAGGATACAAAGGAAATCCAAAGATAGCCGCCAATTTGGCGATTTGTTGTCAATGACCGCACAGTTAGCTGTCACTCAGTGGGGGAAACCAGGGGATGAAGCGATGGGGCTGAAACCGGGGTGGAAAAAACGACCTAACAAACGACTGCTACATTTGGAGGGTGGAAATCTTCGGAATGGGAGATAAGGTGTAAGTGTAGTTTGTCATTAACACTCTACGATTTACTAGAACTTGTTTGTTAGAAACAAGGATGAAAATTGTCAGGTTATTCATGCTAAAAGGCTGCCGTTAAGGGTAAACCATTTAACGTAAGATAAACCTCTCGATAGACATCGTTTAATATTACAAAATTGAACATCACGAGCTTTGAGCTCTGCTTCCTGCGACCTTCTTAAATCGGCGACAAAAGAAACGGTCTGCAGTTAAAAAGTAAGAATTTCAGCAGAGCTTGCCAGCTGTTTAGAAAGACGCATACATTGTATGCGAGTGAGTACATTTTAGGTACTATCCTAAAACTTTAATTTGTAATCATCAGTCTATAACAAAACCATCATACTGACTGGTTTTCCTCTTTAATGAGAAGTCTAAAAAAGTTGAATACTTTTCAACAATAGCTGAATAGAAAACCCGAAGATCGGGAAAAGTGTCTAGAAAAGCGTATTTCACTTCAGTTATTTTATTGTAAATATTCCAGTCTATTTCACTTCGGTAATTTTATTGTAAAGATTCCAATCTATTGTAATTCAGTAATTTTATTGTAAAGATTCTAATCTATTTCACTTAGGTAATTTTATTGTAAAGATTCTAATCTATTGTACTTCGGTAATTTTATTGTAAAGATTCCAATCTATTTCACTTAGGTAATTTTATTGTAAAGATTCCAATCTATTGTACTTCGGTAATTTTATTGTAAAGATTCCAATCTATTTCACTTCGGTAATTTTATTGTAAAGATTCCAATCTATTTCACTTCGGTAATATTATCGTAAAGATTTCAATCTACTTCAATTCGGTAATTTTATTGTAAAGATTCCAATCTTTCGTTAACAACATTACAATCACCCTTCAATCGGCAAATCCTAACTAACCGGGTTTCGCTTATCGTCTAATGGAAACGAGCTGATATCGGTGTCGATAAAAAATCAAATCGTGCCAATTCAACCGGAGAGGAGGATTCAGGAGTCGGTATCAAATAAATGTAATAATTCACGCTTCGACGCGCAGACTCAATGTTTTCTCGAATCCGCGGTTTTGATGGACACACTGGACAGGAGTTCGGAACACACAAACATACTTACATACACCCCAAAAACATTACCCTCCTTCTTGGGCAGTCGTGTCAAAAGACTTTTGCCTTTTCTCGAGGTGGCCTTAACTACAGCTATGGTGATGTATGAGTCCATAGGTGGTGGTCACCACTTCTAATCAGGCGAAAAATTAAATACAATTAATACATTAATATTAAGTTAGTACTTAGCTTAGAGAATGGATCGTTTGTGTCTGAAAATAAATACATTTTGATTTTGATTTTTTGATTTTGAAAAATCTTTCATTTTTCACACAGATTATATATAGATACCGCATTTCGAGATCGTTGTTGCGACAGAAACTCGCCAAAGATGGAGGAAAGCGCAGGTTGCAGCGAGTTCTAAGATCCTCATCCTCGTCTAAGATTTCATGAGGTTACGCCCACTCGCGCTATGAACCAATGATTAGTAGATAAATTTTTATAGGTGTATTTTCACCATTCAAAGCTTGAGAGGTTAAGTTTGATGATCTTCACTGACAATGACAATGACTCAATTGATTGACTTCCTTGCGATAGAAAAAATAATCAGTAGCTTCAAATAAAACCAATAAGTAACTGAACCAAAGGCTCCGAATAAATAATAATACAAACCAGAGATCCAATGCAAACATTATTTTACTTTAGAGCTGTGATGTCTTGACTAGACACTGAAGAAAATGCAGGGCTTATCGCCGCCGTGTTAGATAAGAATAAGATATCAAGCAAGTTGGCGGTCTTATCCGGCCGTGTGTCAGTGATGTCACACTCACCGCGAAAACGTGTGAAATAGCGTGGAAAGCTGTAAGTGGGGTGGGAGTCGCGCGATTTGCTCCATGGGCTCCTATCTGCAGAACCACGGGGGACTCGCTTCAGGCCACAGATTGAAATATAGATACAGCATTACGAGATCGTTGTTCCGACAAAAACTCACCAAAGTTTGAGGCAAGCGCAAACCAAGCGTTCTCTTTGGCTGTCTCAATAATACGCCTACTCGCGCCTAGTAATGAACCAATCAAAGTCGATTTTTAAGTATGTTTTACCGATGCATGGTGCGCTCCGATCGTCCTAAGTGCGTAATCTAGGGGTGATCTGTACTACAAGCTATCCAACTAGTTTGTTCAAATGTATAACATTTTATACCATTAAAAATCGCTCTAGTACTGTATATATAGTTTATCATGCTGTCATTCTGTTTGTTACTTTTTCACGGAGCGTCTGGAACGATCTATAATATTTGGCAAGGAAATAGTATGAATCGTAAACATGTCTATCCCGAAAAATGCAGCTAGTGTTACTAGAAAGGTTTCCTTTTTCATTATTTTACTATCAAACTAAGATAGCTTCACATTTGTATACTGTCCTACATTCAAAAGCACAGTAAATGCACATACAGCTACCAGTATACTAGCGCCACCTAGCGCAGACAATGCGGGTCACATGCCTGTCACGGGGGAAGAATGTATCCTCGTCTCTCTGTGCGGGGAAATGGCGGGGTGTGGCGTAAGTCACTAACGGGGTAATCATACCATAGCCAACGTATACCTACTTACCGTAGTTATGGGGTAAATACGTATAACTGCGCTGAGTATGATATGATTACTACATAATTTTTAACGATACTGTTATTATGTAGAGTAGGTATTATAGCTAAACAGTACCGGCTTTTACCTCTCTTTTGTGCATACAAGGGCGAGGTCTATTGTCACAAGAGTCGAGTTAACTAAGCAACGTACAAAGATTATGAAACCTTTTGATCCCTTTAATCGCTTCCAGAAAAAGCACAACTCAACGCGCCGGGCGCGGGTCGAGCATGAATTTTGAGGTTCAAAACCGATTGGACCGATTGGACCTATTGGACCCGAGCTTTAAGTTTGACTCCAGTGCTTGAGCTGGTGTAATACTCTGATATCACATAAAGATCTTTCCGTACCCACAGAATCTACCTACCTTATTTTAAGATTTACCCGTGACTCTGTTAGATAATGGTAACTTAAATATAGGTAGCACAATTTTAGCTGAATTTTGTTCTTATACCCGGGACCGGGTATGTTCTAGAACCACAACCATAGGCGACGGTGATCGCTTACCAGCAGGCGGTCCGTCTGCTTGTTTGCCACATGTGGCATAATAAAACAATCAGAGCCTCCGGAGGACGAGCAGCAGCGTCCTATTAGTAAACGGTGAACATTCTGCGATTTCAAGCCGGTCAAGCGTGGGGATTATTGCTACGACCCCCTATAGGCGGGCGGCTTCGTCCAGAAGTGGACGTATATAGCTGATAAGTAGCTAAGTCTTTAAAACACGCTAGCTCCTATGACTTGTGCAGTTAAAACGGCAGGAAATAGCTGAGTAGCGGATGGAAATAAGAGCTAAACGCCAGACAGATTTGTTTTATTCACAATTCTCGTGCTGACGGGGTGTAGTGACTTTACGTGCGAAACTGCCGAGGAAATCTTTACACGTTGAATATCTATATATACTATCTTGGTGTTTCTAACATTGGTATCTTCTGTACCAGCTGCTCGGGGTTTGTAGACGTGCTCGTGACGCTGTGCGAAAACGCAGATTATGTGACTCTTAGATTATTTGGATTTGTATTATGTAAGGGTCGTTTCTCGTGCTCGCTCTACTTTGCCCCATTAGTGGGACTACGAGGAAATGTAGTTCCTCGTACACTTTCCTCGTCCACCGTTCCTCGTTACCACATATTAAATTACTTACCAAAACAGGCTAAATAAAAATACAAATGATTTCATAAAAAATACAATAATTTGAAATACAATTAATTGCAGTTTGTGACAATAAAATAAAATTATTGTGTTGCAGTTCGATAGCTTTTTTTTTTGCGATTCAATACTTCCAGTGTTACCTTCTACAAACAGCCATAGTCAGGTGTCAAAGCGTGACTTTCCAAAACCTGTATTCTGTATGTGTATATTATAATATCACAAATATTAGGATACATTTTCGTTTTAATATCTTGAGATTTTGACAGATGACATCTTGTAGATATATATATTATATTTGATCTCCCCGTGTAATTAAAAGATGAGTATACATAATAACGAAAGTCTCTAGAACATTTTTTAATAATATTACCTTGAACAAACACTAAAATCTCTTTTTGGATACTTATTGATTTTAGATTCAACTAGCTACTCCCCGCGGTTTCATCCGCTATTCTACAGAAACGGTTAAATTTTTCGGGATAAAAAGCCTATATGTTAATCCAGGGAATAACCTGCCTCCATGCCAAATTTCACCCAAATCCGTTCTGCCGTCACAGAGTTGAACGGGAACAAACACAGTTACATACTTACACACATACACAGACATTCCCATTTATAATATTAGTGTGATATGCAAACAAAGTGGAGAAATGTGCGAGCGAGACCGCTGTGGATGCAACCATAAAGGGCCTTAAGTTTCCTTGATGTTTCTTATTAAAGCAGCGTCCTGTCTCAGTTTTCATGATATACTACAGTTACACGACTCTAACGAAATAGACACAATGTTTTTTTTTCTTTATATAATGTTCTGAGTTAGTTACATTTGCATTTACATAAAACAGAGTTCTAACTTAAAACTAGGTTTTCGTCAGACTAATTAATTTAAGTCATTGCTAATTCTTTTGTAACTACCTGACTGACTAGGCTGAGCGTGAAGTTACCTATTTACTTAAGTTTTTTACTAATTTATCCGGAACGTGAAAAATGTTTTTTCTTTCTCTTCTAAGAGGATATTGGCGTCGCACGTCTTATGCATTTGCCAGTGTCAAGTATACATATATATTCTCAAGTTTTGTTAGATATTATCAAACAAGTCATAGTCACGGTCAAAGTCAAGCAAAGAAAGTCATGGTCAAGTCGAAGTCATGCCCCAGTAAAGTGGTGAAATCTTTACTAGAGCCTTGTATAGAGTTTTGGAAAAAACACCAAAAGTCACGTTTCACGACATTATACCATTCACCAACACTCGTGCATATTCACGAACACTGAACGGGTAAAAATTTCATAATTTTTACACATTAACACTCGAAATAACACAAGTTTTGGAAAATAATAAAATAACGCGACATTAATTCTTTACGTACCCGCCAAAACCAAAGAGAGCCAAAACCACGTGAAAAATGTTTTTTTTTTCTCTTTCTTCCTAAGAGGATTTTGGCGTCGCACGTCTTATGCATTTGCCAGTGTCAAGTATACATAATATATTCTCAAGTTTTGTTAAATATTATCAAACAAGTCATAGTCACGGTCAAAGTCAAGCAAAGAAAGTCACGGTCAAGTCCAAGTCATGCCCCAGTAAAGTGGTGAAAACTTTACTAGAGCCTTCTATGGAGTTTTGGAAACAACACGAAAATTCACGTTTCACGACATTATACCATTCACCAACGCTCGTGCATGTTCACGAACACTTAACGGGTAAAAGTCACCGTTTTTACACATTAACACTCGAAATAACACAAGTTTTGGAAAATAATAAAAAGACGCGACATGATACTTGTGGGTACTTGATGATTAATAGGTACTTTTTTAATGCTATGGAATACGCACAAAGACCTTGATTCCGAGCATATTTTTTAAACTCTTCATTCAAATATTTTCCCGTCCCGGATATCGAACTGAATCTCCTTGTTCATAAAGCAGACGCGCTATCAACAAAGCCTGGTAGGTTTCTAAACTTCTTATGCTTTTATATACCAATATAATCCTTTGAATAGTGATGCCACTAGGTTTTAACCTTTTACAAAGCAAATAAAAATTAAATAAAATAAAAACTGGCATATGTGTATTGTGCATACTAACATTAGTATGCACAATACACACATGATACATACCTACATGCAACCTTTGCTATTAACATTTCGTCAATTCCGGCGAAAATTATTAACGCCTATGCGTGTACTTATAACTAAATTTACATTTAAAGCACTATTTTAGTGGTAGGGTTCTTTTGCAGTGGCCGTATTTGGAAGTCATTCAACTGCCAAGCAGTAGTTGCACTTTACTTGTACCTGCCAGATCGTGTAAATCAAAACGAACCAAGTACCCCTCCCGTCAAGTTTCTTGAATTATTTATACGTGCCATTAAAGACACGGCAGTAAAAACTTTAGGTGATCTCAGTATCAGTGATTTTATTTTACGAGCGTGGTTTACTGGAGTGGGTCGACCGAAGAGTAAAATCGGTACAATATTAAGTGTTTGATTTTCTGGAAATTGAAAAATATATTAGAACATTTACGATTGTTTTATGCTAAAAGACACGAAGCTGTGATAATGCGCCACGCCACGCCTGTCCATTACGTGATATTTCACTAAACCCTGTTTATAATGTAGGAGCTGCTCACGTTGTGTTATTCGACGACCTTTGGTACTATATTAATTCAAATTTGCTTTCAATTTTTTTGCTTCTCGTATTTGTAAGTTAGTTCATTGAATCTCTTATTCTTTATTTTATTCCTAATGCGTTACTTTGCAGAAGTCCACTTTCAAGTCAAGAGGATTGCTTTAGATAAAGTTTGCTTCATTACATTTGTTTTAATAAAACGAGAATAATCGCGTTAAATTGAGTCGGTTATTCCGACTATAGTTTCGATCACATTCGGTGACCTTTATCAAGGAATGCTATAAGCGTTTCACGCGCGCGACCTCGTCTTGCCTTGCTTTATTACTTTTAATTTTTTGGGCTCTTGGCTTCTGCCTACCTGAAGGCCTTATTAACTTATTAGCTTACCGCTATAATTTGTTTAAGTCAACATGAAAACGAATACTTACTGAAAACAAACATAATATAAAATTGTGGTTTATTTTATAAAACATTTATGTTATATGTTTGATTAAGATGCTTTACCATGTTGAACATTTTATACCGGTTTATTTTAGTTACTCGGTCCTCATTTCTCCAGTCAATTTATATTAGAGCTTGACGCGTGTTTTGGATTTTATTAGTTTTCTACTCAAACTGCGGATATCTGTTTCGTGTTCGCGAATAATTGCCGATTGGCGGTCGAGGAGCAGATATTTCGGGATTTTATGTTCTTAGGAGTTATGATAATGTCTGTGTTTAGAAAAAAATATATGTTTGATAAATAATAAACAGATGGAAAACGTTAATTTCTATAATGTTCTGCTTTTCTCTTGGGAAATTAGTTTTTATAGTGATCTTGCGTCGGTAACTAGTCACTGACATTGTTATGACCATGACAGAGAGAGGAACGGACATTATTCAATTCAATTCTATATTATATCTTTTGACATTATTACAATTTTCCAAAACACGTCCATTCCATCAAGTTTATCCTAACTAATAATATAAATGCAAATGTAACTCTGACTCTCTATCTTACTATGAAAACTGACGTGGTTTTGATACATTTTGTTTTAGTAACAATAACATATTGTTTTTGTGTGCAAGGCAAGACGAGGTCACGCGCGTGTCTCGCTGAGCATTCCTTGATAAAGGTCACCGAATGTGATCGAAACTATAGTTGGAATAACCGACTCAATTTAACGTGAGTATTCCCGTTTTATTAAAACAAAATGACTCTCTATCTGTCTCTCTGTCTGGGTGTTTGTCCCGTTATCACGTCTGAGAGGCTGAACGGATCGACCAGCTTTTTTGCATATATATAGCTTAAGGGTAGGAGACGGACATAGGCTACTTTTTTTATTGTTCCACGCGAACGAATTCGCCGGTAACAGCTAATAAAATATAAAGACAACAATAGTATTGCAACTGTACAGGGGCTCTGTATAAAGTTAAAATCTAAATTAGTAATTTGCAAATAATCAGGCAAGAATTACGTCGATGCTTTTCGTACTGATTCCCCTTAAATTTATATCAATCATTTTTCTACTTTAAATCAATTATGTCAACTTATAACTCGGAGTGACCGCAGCGCAGTGCCGCGCTTGGTTTTGAAGTTTAATATTCTGAATGCTATTGAAATAGTTGGGGCAAGCGTATCGCTTAACATTAGGACAGTGACCTGCACTTCTTGTTCAGCTGCATTTTAAAAAAAAACAGTCGTCTTGACAATCTCCTCCTTTTTTTGGAAGTTGGCTAAAAAAACAACAATCGTTTTAACCTAATATACAACATGTCTCAGAAAGGTGCAACCATATTGAAAGGTATATTATATGCACTCATCATTATGAACAAATTTTGCTATGGGACCAACCCTGATATCGTGGGAAAAAAAAACATCTTTTCCATAAATTTTGTCTAGTGTCATTGCTTTTTTTCTCAGGAACAACAGTTTTTTTTCTTTTCGCGCTATCCGTGTTGGTCCCATAGTAAAAGTTGTTCATAAAGATGAGTACATACATACCTTTCAATATATTGTTGCACTTTAAGTTATTTTTATTTTTCTTAACTAACGACAAATGTTTATTTTGTTTCAGGTACTTTTTACGCTGAGTCGGAGCAGACGTTCAATAGAATTCATGGGTAAAAAAATATATATGAAAAATGTAAAAGTTAATAAGTCGAAAACGTTTCGTCCCAAAAAAATCCGGAAATAGCTCCTTCGCACCGAAAAATACACCTCCTATTCTGCAAAGCATTCCAATTATAATTGGAATGCTTATAATAGATATTTAATCGATTCTGTTGTACAATTTTTCTAAGCTAACCTAATTTTGCAGCTTTAAATTTAGCATCTTTTACTCACATATTAAAATCGAAGGAGATGCAGATAGCTTTAGTTCTGTCAGATTAGTTTAGTTCAGTGAGTGGTACACCAGAATTAACGCCTTTGATATAATTTCCATTCGACTATTCTCCAAACTAAATAAACTAGTCTAACAGGATTGAAATGTCTTTAAAATATTTTTTTTTTTTTGTTTTGCTAAGTGCGAAAAGAATGACCACAATTTTAGAGATGTCACATTTAGATAAGAATAGAAAATTTAGGCAGAATAGATGTCATTTCGCTAAAGAGAAGTTTTGCGCACAAAAATATCACAAAAACAATATATATATTATTTTTTTCAATATTGCTTTTTTTTTTTTTTACTGCAAGGTTCAAAAATTTAAAACAGTTTCAATGTATACTGGTTCACGGATCCGTGGGAGCACGATTGCTACTTGATACAATCAGTCCTCCCACAATTTATAGTTAAAATAGCTTACACTGTTTTTAGTTAGTACATATACAGCTTGATTCACATTCTAATAATCAGGGGCCCAGGCTAGTGCCGGTATATCGTATTACGATTAGGTGATTGTGAATAGTCCTTAAAAGATTCTCAATCAGAATATCTTCAATTCCATAAAGCTAGTTATAAGAATAAAAACCCCGAGTTAGTAATCACTCTTTTCCAAAGCTATCGTGATAAGGACTCCATCTCTAAAACTACTCATAAAGCCTTACAGACCGACCAACATATCTGTACAATTAGCTAACTAATGATACTAAAATAATCCCTAAGGGTAGCTGTCGGTTTCGTATAGAAACAGCGAAGGTGGCTCCCCGCTTGAGCTCTGATAAGTTTGTACTTGTAAGTTCACTAACAAACTAAGAGATTACTTCGGTAGGCGTAACAGACAGACAGATAGATAACGTCTAATAGTTACTGTTCGCCGGAAGGCGAGGAAGTAGCCGGAAATACGTGAGTACTGCTCTAGATTTGCGCCGGAAGTTGCTTCATTGATCGTTGATTTGATATCATCTCAGTTTGATTGTTGAATAAATATTTGTAGAGATAACAGTTAATATTAGTGATCTGTAAACAGTTTTTATCAATATCTCCAAAACCCCTGAAACAAAACCATATTAACCATTTTACTAGATTTGTGGCTCAGTGGGAGGATTTCCGCCTTCCGAGCTGTAGGCTGTGGGCTCGATTCCCACTCCGGACAAACATTTGTGTGATGAATATGAATGTTTGTTCTTTGTCTGGGTGTTTCTATGTATTCTATATTTGTATTGACAAAAAAAAATATTAGGTATTCTATCAGTTATCTGGTTCCCATAGTAAAATCTTGCTTTGTTTGGGCCTAGATGGCGCTGTGTGTGAAAAACGTTCACTAATATTTATATATCACACTAATATTACAATAAGAAAGTTTGTAAATGTGTAAGTATGTAAGTGTGTTTGTTCGCGGTCAACTCTGTAACGGCTGCTCGGATTTGGTTGAAATTTGGTATGGAGGTAGCTTTACTGGATTAACACATATGCTACTTTTTATGCCGAAAAAATTTACTGTTCCTGTAGGATAGCGGATGAAACCGCGGAGTGCAGCTAGTTTATATTTATATAATATTACAAAATAAACGGGATTAAAAAAACAATGCAACTGAGCGACAAGACAAGCTAGTCGTAAGTAATGTTCGTTTTAAGATTTAAGATATGAAATATCTATATACCCAGTAATTACGCTGGAAACAAAGCGCTTTAATCTGGAACACTTAATTGTTTACACACTTCTGCTTTGAAGCTGAATAACTGACGAAGGCCACAACAAAACCTAAAAAAACAGTGTATTAACTTGATGTGGCATTCCTGTCAATATAACGGCAGCACACATATCAGAGAAGTGCCGTTGTTATTAACGTAAAAAGTCATTATTAAACGTCTTATATATTTCGTATTATACGTTTAACTGATTATTTTAACCCTATGCTAAAAACGAACTTCCCCTCCACAGACACCGAACTTACCCCCAGTAATACCCAAGTTACTCTTAGAGAGACAGTCAATTCAGCTGACTCCAATGAAGTGAACTTACTCGTAACTTAAACTTACTTAAGCCAACTTGCTCAAGTTGAAACGCATCAGAAGATTGTCTCTGCTCCATTTGCAGACCATCCGCACTTAAGGACAGTTAAGTCAGGTGACACTGATGTTGAGTGTACTAGATGTGCTGCCAAAATTAAATACCATATAGTTTAATTCTATATTTTACTAAATATTACTTAATCTAATTATATTAATGAAACATTGTACCTTGCAACAGTGAGGGGTTTCAGAGCCATTAAATATTTTGACTTACAGTTCATTCCGACGATCTGTCTTAAAGCTTTAGACCTAAATTCATCCTAATATTTTTTAATAAATTTACAATTTAAGAATTTTGTTTTCAATCAAAAGCTGCATGCACAAAAACTGTATCTATTTATTTCATTAATACGATATCTAGTATTAATATATGATATTTTAAAAACAATTTTAAAAAAGTTTTATTTTGAAGTTTTTGCGCTTTACGAAATGATATTTGTTCTAAGCGAGAAATAATGAAACATTGATGGAATATATCGGATTTATATTTTTATATAATCTAAGTCGTATGTAATAGTTAAACGTACAATTATATATTCATCCGGGAATCTACAGATCTAAATATTATTATCAAATCTTATGCTTTATTGGAAACATACAAAATGTTAACAATTGCGAGTTTCAAGAAGATGCATTCCGCTCTGCTTACAATGACAGTTTGTAAGTTTTAGCACTTCCAGCGATCATTGGAACCTCTTAGCTAATTAGGAGACGCGGGTTAGTAAATCTGTAAGTTTGGAGGCGAGATAGATCGCGGACACCGGCTCTCAGACAGTCTACTTTAGATTTATGTGCCTGAAAATATGCCTGAAACTGCTGATTTAACACTTTTACTCAGATATCTTAGTAATTTCCTTAGGGTTTACTTTTTTTAAAGTACGTTTTTTCCCACGTTTTCACAGTGAAATAATCATCATAGATTTTTCCAAAGGTACTTTTAGCGTCCGTACCATTACATTCGTGACGGTGAACCTTATCGCGAGGTGAAGCGATTACAGCATCGGCTGTTGAATAAGGACATCAGGGTAACGGCCCAGTACTCGTATGGTCACTTTGAAGTAGGAAATCGGTCGCCAAACTCCCAATGGTGTGTTCCGGCAGCCTAACTTGAGACCAGGCGTGCTTACCATTCTCTACCACACCGTCACCTAACATTAGTGGTACATGAATAAATCATTTCAGCAGAAATCTTTCCAACAAGCAAAACAGTCTTTTTTATTCAGATTATGTCGGAGGATTTGTGGTAAATGAGATAAATTAATGAAAGTTCATTTATTATGTACAACTTATATAAAACAGACAATTAAAGAAAACTTAATTAATTAATTAATTTTCGGTATATTTTATTATTAATTTAATTAGTTGTGCTAAAAACAAACGAAAGAGTGACTTGTGTATTCTAGGTCCTTAATACGAATACACCAAACATCTTATATTTTTCTTACCCTAGTTTTCCCCTCAAATAAGACCGAGGGGAAGGCCCGCGAGGCGTTTAGGAAATGAAGAGATCCGGTCCGAGGCCGCACTAATGGGATCTCTGTCTACCCGCGTCTTGCCAATGCCTTGGGGTATCATCTGTGTTTTTTTTTTGAGGATGAATTAGAACAGAACAGATTTTTTTTGGGAAAAAATAAATTATTTCGTTATTTTTTTTAATTCATTTATTATTATCAGCATCTACATTATGATGGCCTTAAATACAGCGAGGAAAATCTCTTCGTTTTCTTTTACCTTACTGCATATGAAAAAGGGTAATGTTCAGTACTAGTAGTCTATCTACAATACTCATACATCTGAAATATAATTATTATCCTTTACGGCATTTGAAAATTCCTTTGGTGATTTAAAACGGGACCGTTTTGCGGACTAAACTGCTGATTCGAGAAGGTTAGGCTATTCTTATGCAGAGCTCTAAGCGCGCGAAACTCCTTAACTAACTCCATAATCAATCAGTCAATAAATCAATATTTATTTAGAAATTCCAAGTACATCGCAATTTATATAGATGACAACAAACAATTTAAATAATGATGTATCTTTTTGAACGTGACAATGTCATGCAGCGCCTATACTAAGGCCGGGTTGCACCATCTAAATCAACTTTAAACTAGTCATAACTGCAGATAAAACTCCCGTTAAGCAGAAAAATGTGTTGCACCGTTTTAACTACGGTCAAAATTACTGAAAACACATGTTGGCTAGCACATCGTTAAGATTAAAGTTAAAGCTAATTTAACTATGGCAGTAACTTTGATAATTTTTAATAATCTTTTAAGGTAGCATAACTGCATCCTAAAAGATATTTAAATTTTATTTCAATTATTCTAATGATCCTTACTCTTTATAGATACTAGATTGCAAAAAGGTTTTGTGACCTTAAATTACGGTATAGAGTACGGAGGTAGAGAAGTATTGCCAGCATCCAAACGTGCTTAGAGTACCAATTACGAATAGAACTGGCAAAGTATAAGTACTATTTTACTGGTACTTAGGGTAATTATACATTGCTGGAAGGAAGCCAAGTAGTTGTTACCGGAAACGAAACATTTTACTGGTCCTTGTAAAAATTCAGTTAAATGCATTTGTATCAACATTGTCAGCATTATTTTGCTTTCGTATTGAAATGTTTTTGAAATATCTTTTAATACAACAGTTCTGTTACAGCAATTCTTTTTAAATTGGTATAAATTATTTCAGAGCGCAATATTACCATATTTTTATTACAGATGTTTTATTTTGTTTAAAGTTGTTTGTATAATAGGACTTACTTGGAAAAAATAAACTTCCAGATTGCTCCAATTTTTTTCAAAAGATTTTGGTATTTTCATCAACAAGTCAATCATTTGCATTCAGAAAATACAATATGGTGAAGTGTAACTGATGAAGAAGACCATAGGCGGCCATCGGAACTCCACAATAGTGCATTTTTTCTGAGAACCTATTATATTAAAGTCTGTATATTTTTTGTTAAAATTATTGCTACTATTATTAGTAATGTAAAAACAAAAACATTGCTGTGGCTATAAGAATTAATGTATATTTTCTTGCTAAATAAAAATCCACAACTTTTCCGTGTGATAAAATTCGCGTATTATATCGCCACTTTATTGTATAGTACAGCCGCTAAAACAAAAAACGCGTATACAATTCGTTCCGGACGTTACCCCCGGATCCCCATAATTCCCCATAATACGATATTAATCCTCGCTAGGATTACGGTATCAAATTTATTTTCTTATAAAGTGGGATTAGTGTTCTTTGGGAGAAATAAAAAGAATAATGTAGATGTGGCAATAAATTTGTTCCTAGGTTTGGCAATATTTATATTGCACCACGTAGGTTTAAGGTAGGTTTTATACATGGCCTGACCTGACATCGTGTGGAAGCGATGGCTACATATAAGTTTCTGGGGTAGCGAAAGGGAGAAGCTATAACCTTAATAGTTTGTTACTTTTACTCCCGTGAAATTCAAGTCTAGCTGTCCCTTTCGCACGATGTCAGGTCAGGCCATGTAGCAAGGCCTTAAGCCAACAAGTTTATAAGTTGTTACCGTCACAAGAAGCAATTTTTATCTCAGCGCGTCAAATTCAAATTTTACGTCTTTTATCGCTTACTCGTCTTATTTATTGAAATCAAGTTTGGGCTAATAAATAAGTTGTATCAAGAAATTAAGACTAAATGCTCACCTGGATAGAATTGATTTGATTTTAATTTTAAAAAGTCTCAGATCAATAACGGATTTTTGGAAAAGCTTGTCTGGGAAAATATATTTTTACCAAAAAAACTTATTTTACTTCAACTTAGGTATAAAAATACTTAAAATACTAAAGATACATCAAATTTTACACCCAATACCCTTGACGGCGCTCCTTAATTTCAGCGATTGTACTAATTGCTGATTTTCTAATTAATCACAGGAGAGTTATTTGATTAATGGGTCTCCAAAGAGGGAGGCAGCAGGCAGGAGGGGGGGGGATGATTCAGTGATTTCAGCTGAGGGTAGGTTTTCACTTTAATTAGTAAGTAACTCGAGTTGGGACTGTCGAGATTCCTTCCAGAGGTTATGTTACGGACTTTTTTTTTTTTTTTCTATTTTGTCTCAGTTTTTCTAGTAAATTTTTCTTATTTCATTTGTTTCTTAGTGAGGCTGTTTCTTACTGTGTGAGATACTTAATATATTTTTTTAGTTTTTTGAGTAAAATGTCTATTCTGAAAATATTTTTAAACAGTACTTTAGTCAAATATATTATGTAAAGGCAACTCATTTGTTTTAAGTCGCCTAGAGACATTCTTAAATTTTGATTTTAATTCTCCTTCCGCTACTGTATCCATTGACACAATCCACTGAGTTGACGGCAAAACTTTCAAGTACCACAGATACCAGAAGTCAAATGAGTGACCACAAAACGTCAACAAAAACCTTGACACCAAACCAAATGTGCCAAAGAACTGCCTGAAGATTTCCTCATAAACATCACGAGTGATAGCCAAATGGAAATGGCGGCCGCCAGCTGATCTGAGCCCTGAAGAGTGGAAACTGCAAAGGCAGCCCAAGGGGCACAAGGGTTCACCAAATTCTGGAACATGGCCAGGCCGCCCACGCCCTCACGCGGGGGCGGCCGGCTCAAACTTCGCTTTAACAGACTCAAACGTAGCCTTAACCAGTCTGGGTTACACGACTTTTGGGTTACCCCAAGGACATACAATTGGCTCCCAAACCGGATATACGAATACTTTCGGGTTACCCGAAAGTCGCACTTGGGAAAAATTTATGACCAAAGGCATTTGCTGCGGCTGCGGCGGTGATTGGACCTATTCTGGGGGTCTGAAAGTGGACCTGGACAGTTCGGAGTATACGGGTTACAAGTACTTTTATAAGAAGCCAGGGTATAGAGTGAAGTCACGGTCGTGTGAGGACTCTAGATATTTATACGTCAATTTTGTGCTGCTGGCGGAGTTCCTGTGTTTTGAAAAGGTTAGTATTTTAATTTTATAATTTATTCGTTTTTGTTTTAAATTTCTCTGAGTACTCAATAAGAAGATTAGATTGAACAGCTTTTACCTATTATTACAACAAACAGGTTGACCCTCAAAGATCTGTTGATAGAAATCTGACATAAAGGGTTTTTGAAGAATTAAGTGATTAGTCTATGTTTAAATTGATTAAATTGTTATTTATTCTGTTTTTTCGCAGCTGACTTGATCCTAACAAGCGGTTCGGAACCATATAATGTGTTTAATTTAAAATGTACTGTTGTACTGTCACACGCGTCCGCTACTCTCCATGAATATTCACGCGGTAGCGTAACACACTCAACAATTTATTATAAGCGTGTTAGAGATATCTCGAAGGAAATATTAGAAATAAAACATCAGAAAATTATATGACCATGGTGTTTTTATTTATGAAATACAGTGATTAGTAGTAGTTTGATTAGTAGTGATTGGAGTAGTTCTACATTCCGTTGAACTTTTCCTGTAACCGTTCAGTTTAACTTGCAACCCAAACATTTAACCTTACGTACATAAACTAATTAAACCTACCCCTAATTCTTAACACCTCTCCGGCGCCGATCACCCGGTCGTGACGACCGGCTGGGTATTACGACAACGAAATTTCCGTTTTAATTTACACCCTATTTACTGCACTTTAAAGTTTAAATTAAGCAGGACTGAGCAGCAATTTTAAGTGGGCTTTAAGCTTACGGAATTAATATTTAATATGTGCGTTGTAATTTATAAAGTGCTCTGTATGCTTCTACCCTCTGATACTCCAATGCGCATATTTGATGTACGGAGGCGACGTTATTATGCAAAACTTAACGTGTCACTACTCTGTATTCACAAAGATGATTATTCACTTGTTTAAATGAAAGTTTCTAATGAAATTTATTTTTATGCTGAGCAATAAGCAAAGCAGACACTACCATCACTTATACTAGCGAATAATAGTAGGGCACGGTGCCAACTGGTAGTGGACTTGATCATTTGATAGATGAATAGTAACTCTTTATTGTGAACACCAGAAAACCAATATCATACACAGAAAAACCTTATAAACTATTGCCACAAATGGCGGCCTTATCGCTAAAAGCAATCTCTTCCAGGCAATTACAGGAATCCATTTGAATTACCTTTAGACCTACAATAGGCACTGAGCAATCTGTTTGTATTGTTGTTGTATTTAGTTTATGGTTAATAAAGGCACTAATAATCAACTAATAAAAAAACATATATTTTGAGTAAAAATCAAAAAATTGAAACATGCCTTATAAGCTCACTAGACATTAGTAAAGCCATTATTTTAATCTACAGGCAGCCTCCTCCATTAAGCTCATATTGTCCGCTCTCATTCGAGTTTACCGCAAATTGCTCGACTGACTGTCATTCCGGTTAGCCTCTTCCTCGATCAGGCCTCAGTGAGACTCTAGCCTCTAGCGACGGACCGTCTAGTTCAATGGAGCTTCCAATTCATAAAACGATAATAAACAGGTGAACATACCTCCATTGAGAAAGTGCTCGACTCACAGTGAAATACCCTCTAATATTCGGTTTATTCATAGCTTTTGTTTAATAGTGGACGTCATCTGGACGAACATAGTCAAAATCGTTAATCAAAATACACTATTGGAAGTTTTCTTCGTTCTATACGTTTTAAGCATCTTTATAGGGCAAGGTTTGATCAAAGTTTGTATTTTCTGCTCTGTTAATTACTGGGCCCTTCTACAAAAATTGCTTGATTTCGGTATTCCGATAGAACTAATCTGAAATTGGTAGAAATACCAAAATAATCGGTAGGTTCAAGACCACACTGGTGCTCGTAACCACAGGTGCCAGGGCGGCCGTATCTGGACCAATCCGGATACAAGCGGTTACCGCGGCCCGGATTACGAGTACGATCCGGTTCTGCAGTTTGAGACGTGATTTATATACTCGGTGTCTCGGCTTTTTACGAATGTTATGTTGTTTTGACCGGATTATGGTATTGATTTACGTTATATCGGTGCTGCTGTTAGGAATATTGAAACTTTTGGTACGACGAAGAGTAACAATACTAAAATTATTATTGTATTGGATCGTTAGTGATTATATTAGAGTAATCAAAATATTTTTTATAAACTCTTATGGTCATGTTAAACAGAAAAAAAGAAAAAGCTTTTAGTTAATTATACCATAATTTTTAAGTGCGGTTATTCGGAATACTGTTTCTGGTGGTTCCAGAATTATCTTGCAGAAAACACAAGTACAATACTCGCACAATTTCAACAAAACTTCCGTCACTCTTTAATCTTTACACTTAACTACAAACAAAGCTCAGAGATGAAATCACGAGTCTAAGTATTATTCCAGAACCAAGATCTTGTTTCTGAAGACACTTCGAGGCGAGCGAACTTGTAAATCTCTTATCCTAGAGGAGAATCAGTGTCCTATTGCCAAGGGGCAGGCTGCCAACTTGAGCAGAGTTTATAAAATGTTTCAATTTTACTGTTTGAGGATTTGTTAACCTTATTCTATTTCACTGATTCGTTTTTTTAATTTAGTGATTTATGCTTTATCAACGTATACAGCATCTTTTAGATTTTTTTATTTTTTTTTTGTGGGTCTGCTGCTCGCTTAATTTTGATTGATATTTCACATTAAATTTTACGCCAATGTCGAGTGCCTTTTAATGAATAAATTAAATGCCGCTTTGTACAATTTTCAGGGTAACTAGATTAAGAAGAGAGAAAAAACAGATAATACAGAGAAATAATAATAATTAAAAGATGCTGTATTCACCATCACTCATCGTCGTCAAAGATAAAAGAAAAAATAAAAAGTTCAAACCATATCAAAAACAAAGCCTGCTGTAGCGGAAAAAAAACCGCATACGCATGACACCGACAGTAGCTGCCAAATTAAACCAACGCGTCAAAAGCTCGAGCCCCATAACCTCCAACATATTACACACGCTTTTAGAATACGGACCTCTCAGACGTGCTCGTTTAGTCGGGCACGCTTGCTCGAATTATTAAATACAATACGTATTAGTAACAATTCCGCATACGCTCTGTATGCTAAAGACAGAGAGCATGCATGAGCCGAAATGGCACGTCCGACTGGCGCGCGGCCTCTTATCCGGTTTTACTTTGGTTGTTGAAAACTGGAGACTAGCGTAGTAAAAGCCTCGTGAGTTTCGTTCGTTTTCTATGACGATTCGTTTTGCAAATTCGTTGTGTTTTTGATTTGTGTCAAAATAATGTTTGGATGTACGGAAGGTTATTCAAATATAAATAATAATCGTTAGCCTCTTTTATCTATGTATGCTGACCTGACTAGCTCGAGTTGTAAGCACGGAAATGGCTTGCAAAGCTTAAACTACATCTCAAAAATGTTTGTGTAAGGAACATAAAAAATCATAAGCGTGTTTAAAGTTTTGTTTAATTTTGTTAAAGTTAAATAATCCCAAAGAAGCATTTAACGAAATTCTATTTCACACACATCTGATTTTCAATTGAAAATGTAAACCAAAAGCGCAATTAAAATGGGTTGCCAGCGAAGTTACATTTTCTAATACTATCAGCGATCGAACGTTCGGCATAAAGCGGAGCGCGCACTCGCCGTAATCTATCTCAGTAACCAAATTACGGCAATTGAGTCGAGTCTGCGACGGCCCTTAGGGCAATTTGTGGTGTCGAGATGTGAGAGCAGAGATGTAATGTGATTGCAACTGCAACATGAGCTATTGGTGCTCATGAGTACATAATACACTCTACAAGCTTACACTTTAATAATGGGAGCTTTAATAGGTACATATTTATATATTTTTTAATTAAATAAATACGTTCTGTAATCGACTAAAAGAGCATTCGAATATTTTATCCTTCGATCCATTAGGCCAGACGTATTTATGAATTAATATTATAATAAGGCATAAACAATTCGCAAAATCTTTATACGTCTTAATTTTCATAAACTTTACTGGCAAAAACTATAAATACAGCCTGAAAGGTCAGAGGTGAGCATAGACTGAAAAGATTGAATGAAAAGTAAAAACACAAATTATGGCGGTCTCAAATTCCTGCAAATTGCGGAAGTTTGTTTTTAATATTGCTGGAATTTGTACGTTTTCTTTGTGTTTATTCTTATTTTGCATCAAATTACAACAGATATTTGTAATTTAACAACTAACTTGTAGAAAAAAACAGAAAAAAAGCAGAAAACCTCAAACGGCACAAATATAGTTATTTAGACCGGTCGTACATGTTTGTGCCGTTTGGGGTTGAGACTTTAGGTCCATGGGGGCCGGCCGCTCACGAACTTTATAGGGACCTGGCCAAACGTTTGGTGGAGGTGACGAGTGACCGGAATGCTGGGGCCTACTTTGGGCAAAAACTCAGCATTGCCATCCAGCGTGGCAATGCTGCCAGTATTCTGGCCACACTCCCCTCGACCAAGGGGCTTGTAGATTAGGTTTTTTGTATTTATTTATAATTTGTTTTAATTCTAAGTAGGTAGGTTATTTTTTATTGTAAATATGTATATATTTTTTGTTAATACTTGTCAATAAACTTGTAGATAATACGAGATTCATTATCTTATTTCATTATTCAGATTTTCATTATCTTTAAAACAACAACTTTCATCAAATTTTATTTAGTGTTGTACTTATTTTTATAATTAGTTAACATGTCATACAACTCACATATTGCTAATAAATTACGCATAAATATATTTCTAAAAATAAAACTGTCTACAGAATGACAAATGCGATTATGCCACCTGTTTAATTATGCAAAAATCGCGCGAACCCCGCGCCATTTTGTCCGCCGATGTCCGGTTAAGGTTTTAATCCAGTACATTAGCCATTCCGACCGCGCGCGATCCTTCTCAACCATAACCGGTTAATTCTGACCGGATAATTCGTACCCGGTTACATGTTTTGTACCCACTGCATCTGATCATTTGATTGCAGTGAGCAAAACAAATTCCCAAAAACAAAATGCTAGTAGTACAATGGGTAAAAAATAACTATGGTTCTAGTAGAAGTCTTCTAGTAGGTAATGAGTCTTCTTATTGTATATTCTTTTGCAGTTTAAAAATAAATAATCTTATTATCGGCTTCTAATTATTTATTAGAGGACGGTGTCGACACCAGTGAGTATAATCTTACTGGGTTATTTCGCACCCGAGTGGCGGTACCCGGATAATTCTCAGGTTAATTCTCGACATCTTGACGTATTAACCGATTTGAAAGGGTTTTATTAAATTAACATAAATGCGTCCCGAGAGTTAAGAAGGTATGACATTGTCTCAGATTGTGGAAACGTGATGCGAATACGGATAAGGAGAAAAAATAAATTTCTGTATCTCAAAAGAGGACATAATTTTTAGGGCTACAAAAATATAAGTTCTACTTCGAGTTCGGTTAGACGACGGACATAATGTATATATCATTGTACTCATCATAATAAACAACTTTTATAATGGGACCAACAATGAAATTGCGGAAAAAGGTAACTGTTTCATATATTTCGTCGAGGTTAAATTACTTTTTGTTATGTAACAGGAGAATTTTTTTAATTACCCAAACACGGCAGCAACTGGTCTTCGACAGTCTTTTGATCAAGCCGGTCTCAGTCGTCACCGAGTGCAATTATTCGGCTTATTTTGATGGAAGCTATTGAAACAGTGCGCTTACCATTGGCTACTGGCCTTATATTATGGCACAAACTTTGCGTCATGATACAAATACACAAACATGTATGCATTTCGATATGAGCGAGCCAACTTCAGGGTTGTTCTACGAGCTTAGCATTAGCATTATCAGCCAGAAGACGTCCACTGCTGAACATAGGCCTCCCCCTTAGACCGCCACACCGACCGACAATGTGCCACTTGCATCCACCGGTTGCCCGCGACTTTCACAATGTCGTCGGTCCACCTAGTGGGAGGCCTGCCTACGCTTCGTCTTCCGGTTCGTGGTCGCCACTCAAGAACCTTTCTTCCCCATCGGTTATCGGTTCTTCGAGTGATGTGGCCTGCCCATTGCCACTTCAGCTTGCAAACTCTGAGAGCTATATCGGTGACTTTGGTTCTTCGACGAATATCCTCGTTCCGGATCTTATCGCGCAAAGAAACTCCGAGCATAGCTCTCTCCATTGCCCGCTGTGCGACTCTGAGTTTCTCCAAAAGGCCAGTAGTCAAGGACCACGTTTCAGTTCCATATGTCATCACTGGCAACACACATTGGTTGAAGACCCTTGTCTTCAGGCACTGCGGGATTTTGGACGAGAAGATATTACGCAATTTCCCGAACGCTGCCCATCCGAGTTGGATTCTTCGAGCGACCTCTTTGTCGAAGTTGGACTTACCTAACTGGACAGTCTGTCCAAGGTAGTTATAATGGTCAACAAATTCGAGCGCATCGTTCCCAACGACCACCGGTACGGGTACAACATGGGCATTTGACATGATTTTCGTCTTGTCCATGTTCATTTTAAGACCCACCTGTTGAGAAACGCTGCTGAGGTCGTTGAGCATGTTATTGAGGTCCTCTAGCGACTCTGCCATGATTACTATATCATCGGCAAAACGAAGGTGAGTGATGTATTCGCCATTAATGTTGATGCCGTATCCGTTCCAGTCCAAGAGCTTGAAAACGTCCTCCAATGCGTTCGTGAACAGTTTCGGAGAAATAACGTCTCCCTGTCTCACGCCTTTCTGCAATTGGATTGGTTTCGTGCTCTCGTCCTGCAACCGGATTGACATGGTGGCGTTCCTATACAAACACTTCATCACCTCGATATACCTATAGTCGATATGACATCGCTGAAGGGACTGCAATACCGCCCAGGTCTCGATGGAATCGAAGGCTTTCTCATAGTCCACAAACGCCAGGCATAATGGCCGATTATACTCTTCGGTTTTCTGTATAATCTGGCGGAGCGTGTGTATGTGGTCCATGGTACTAAAGCCTTTACGGAAACCGGCTTGTTCGGGAGGCTGGAAGTCATCAAACCTGCGTTCGAGACGGTTCGTAATAACTCTCGAAAACAGCTTGTAAACATGGCTCAGGAGCGAGATGGGCCTATAATTCTTCAGTAAGGTGTTATCACCTTTTTTGAAGAACAACACCACCACACTCCTGTGCCATGCTTCTGGCGTATTACCCTCGAGTATGACGGAATTAAATAACTTCTGGAGGACTAAAAGTACCGGTTTTCCACCCGCTCTCAGAAGCTCAGTCGTTATTCCGTCATCACCCGGCGCCTTGTTGTTTTTAAGCTGCTTAAGAGCCATTCTAATCTCGTCTAGGCTGATGTCTGGGATGTCCTCGGTGTAGTGTCGGGTCAGTTCGGCTCTGGAGTCTACGAGCTTATTCTCTGACAATAGATATTCTGTCACCCGTCTTTCATTCAGTTGGACAATTTCGATTGCTCTGTATTGTAGATCAATCGAAATAGTCTAGAGTCAGTCCGCTGCTTATGTTCTTTTAACCTACCAAAGCAGGATTCTTGCGTAATTGTGTTTACACTGAACTTTGTCTTGCTCTCTCTACTGCAGTGAGAGTGAGAACCAACGCTTTGTTAACGTAAAAAAAAACTACCGGTAATTCTTTAATTTATGTAACACCAAAAATTTACAATATTACAACATCATAAGTTGTTCTGGTGTACTAAACCCCTAAGTCCAAAGCTAGGTAGGTTCTAGCTTCTTTATAGCTAGCTAGAATTATATACAAAGTGTTCTCACCTATAATTGTACTTTAGTAAGATAGTGATTTCAGCTTTCATAAACTGTGAAACTGAATTCCCAAACGAGCAGGTTTTATTATGCTATCGGGTTTGGAAAACTACTCCTCCCCCCGAGTTTATTTTAACATTTACTTTAAACAATACACATAAACGTTCTCGAAGCAGAAAAACCATAAAATGTTTTGAGAAACTGTTCTAAAACTAAAACTAAACAAATAGGTAAAGATGTAAAAAAGTTCAATGCCAATTTGTTAAACTTACAAACCGAGTAGTTTATTTTCAGTTCAATGAGTTTATTCGTTTTGCTTTATTCCAAGTAATAAAGGATTACAAGATCTACAACTACTTCAAATCCAGTAGGAACCTGTTTATTTTAATCCTTTACCATCCTCCTTTACCATAGACACCAATCAAGATACGACCTCTGTAAATATTAGCTTTATTAGCTTATAGCTATAAGTAATCGATCTAGAATACTTTTCATGAAAATGCAAATGTCGTGGCCCATTTAAAATAATATAAACAGTGCACCACAGTGCGCTAGTGCTCGTGTTGCAAAGCTATCCCGGCAACTTATATATACAAAGTTACCAGGTTTCCATGTTACCAGGTATGGGACTCTGAAGAGTATCAACTAAGCATCTGAAGGTTAGTGCGCACCTGTGACCTGCTCATAGACTAACAACGCAGACGGGACAGATATTTGAAACCTATTTTTTAACCTATAAGTAAAATAAACGAATATAATATACCACTGGCTTTTCGCTGAAGGAAAACATCGTGAGGAAACCTGCATATTTCCGGAGAAGATATTCAATGGCGTATGTGAATCCGCCAACCCGCACTGGTCCGGCGTGGTGGATATGGCCCAATCACCCATCGAGGGTAGGCCGATATCTCAGCAGTGGGATGTTTAAAAAGGCTGATGCCGGAAATAAAGCGGAGATCAGAAAGTTTTGTAATATTCTCAGACAGCTCGAAATGTCCATAATTTAAGTTTATACCCGACTGTCCAAGAAAAGTAATAAAGGTTTCGGGGTGTATGTAAGTGCCTATAAAAAAATGTTATATCAGTAACTGTAGTAATGTAATGTTTTAATAATAATAAATGTAAGTTAAATACGCCTTGTACGTGTGTATATTAGTTACCTCCTGTAGCCTAAAAGCCTTGACAGATTTAGACAAATAAGGTGTCTTTGGAGTCCTCTTCGTGGTCATTTTGCAGGCGGGGTTTTTCTGTTTCTTTTACTATTAATAAAACATGTTAACAGTAGTTTTGTGCTAAATTATTGCTACTTATTAATTTAGTCAGCTAAAAATGAGCGATGTGTGAAAACCGCGAATGGCTAGCCCGCAATACATTGCGTTCGCGAAACATGGCGCTTTGGGAATATTGGAAATCATTGCGCGACTATTAAATAGTATTTAATGTGGCGTGGAAATTATAATGTGTGCAATATGTTGCACATTACAGTCAAATTCATCTGATTATTAAACTTTAAATAGACTTGCAACGGCCGGTTTTACATTTACATGTGTGTCTATTTTCAAAAACCAAATTTTACCAAGATTAGTTCAGCTGTTTAGTCATTTAAAAGTAACATATTTTATAGTATTTCCTCCTAGATGCAAAAAAACATCTTGTCTCATCTTTTTAATCGACTCCCAAAAAGGAGGGTAATACTTTGGGGTGAATGCAAGTATCTGAACCAATATTATAAATGCGAATATTACTGTCTCTCTGTCTCTCTGTCTGGGTGCTTGTCGCGTCGTCAAGGCTAAACGGCTGAACGGATCGACCTGAATTTTTGCATATATATACATACACAGATACTTATTTACTTACACTAGCTGTTACCCGCGACTTCGTACTCACGACTTGTAAAGTTCATCTTGTAGCCTAAATGGCTTGATCGATTTTGATAAATAAGGAGTCGTTGGATTCTTCTTTACGTCCGGGGTTGTGTAGGCATTTTTAGTGGAGTATTTTGTATTTATTTTAATAACATTACTTGTAAATTGTTAGCCTTATTCTTTGCCCGGAACGTCAGAATGAAAGTACTCAAGCGAAGCTGCGTCATAATAAATCTGTTCAAGAGGCTACAAGGGGAGATGGATGAATCTCCCTTCTCCCTACCCTCTACCCTCCTCCCATCGGTTACATTGTAACGAAATATTGTTTTAACATAATTAAAACGTTAATAACGCCCTTGGAAAAACGTTCAAGTTCTTTCTTGTTAAGTAATAAGTGTGTTTTGTGTTTAATTAGATTGTGGTTGGAGACATTATTTCATTTCAAAGATGTTGAAATAAAACTAAGTAAAATTCAAACGACTGACAGACGGACAACGCACGCCTAAGCCGGTAGACGGTAAACTTGGAAATTTGCACTGATATGTATAGCTAATATAGCGCATGTGCGTAACGCACATAAAAAGTTTTTTTAATTCTCTTCTAAGTGTGTTAAGTAAAGGATGAAAGTTTGTTAGTCTAGTAATTTTTAACCGACTTTCCAAAAAAAAGAAGGAGGTTCTTAAGTCGACTGAAGTTTTCTTTGAATATACGGAGCCCTGCCTAGGTCTGGAGCTTTCAAGACCGAAGACAAGCAGCACTGTTGCACGTACTTAGTTGAATTAGGATAAAAAAAACATTGTTAACTATATTTTTTTTTCCATTTTTCTTAGTGGGTTGAAAAGGCCCGATTGGGGTGTTTGATAATTTAACGTATAATGATTGTATTTTTTGTTTAAGTAGAAAACTTTCCGTCCGAAACCATACAAACCGCATCGAATTTCGAGTGAAACCACGGTTATCAGCTAGTAATAAAAATTCTATCTTTTAAGTTTTTTGCTTTAGCAAAAAATCACAATCTTACAAATTTGGGGAGTGAGCTGTCACAAATTCCGCTCTGGAACGCGGCTTCTATTTCGTAACGCGAAGAATTCGTTTCAGATTTTATACTGTAATTTTAATATTGAAATAAGTCCAATCTTGCCTTTTAATTGACTCCAAAAAACGGTGGAATCTCTTAAGTAAATGCTTTTTTTTGTTTGTCAGTCAGAACTGACCATCGGAACTCCTCAGTAATGCGCCAAGAACGTCTCGACAATGCCTTTTTTCATAGTATTTTGCAGAAGTATTTATTTTTTGTTAAAATTATAGGTTATTTCAAAATAGGAACTTTTGATTAGTCGTTTAACTAACAGTTGTAGATATACAGGAACAAAAACTTGTAAATGAAGGCATCAAAAAATGTAGGTGAGTCTGGAATCCAATATCGTGTTACTGTAAATAAAAATTGATTTTGGAACAACCCGATATCAATTTTAAAATTCTAGCTGTTATTAAAATAACTATTAGGGTGGCCATTTTTTAATCGACTTGCCATACTGCTCTGTTTTACCCGACTGCCCAACAAGGAGGGTAAAGTAACCTTTTCTTGAGTAACGCAAGCGATATTATCAAAATTTAACAATTATTTACATGTATCGAAAATGTAAGTTAGTAATGTTAGTGTATTATAGTATGTAAGTTAAGTAGAACCGTGCACCCCGTCGGACACTGATAAATACCTAGTAGATGTAGATGATTCTTCAAACAGTTCTATATTGGACCAAATAAGCAACTTTAAAGTCGTTTTGGTCTAGACTCTAGACCAAAACGTTACTTAATCTGCAATCGAACTTACTAAGAGGGAGGGCGCAGACAACGTTATACTGTTTTTAAACTAACTGAAGGAAGGTAGAGTAACCTTGACAAAATTTAACAAGTAAATAGTGTGGTTATAATAATTCTGATGAAAAAGGGAGAAAGGTCAGACAATTTTAATGCCGCAAAAATGCGAGAGCAGAAAAAAAGGCGGCGTCCGCCCTTAAAAAAATTACCCATTCTAGGTGTTCGGCAGACATTAGTCTAGGACATCGTTGTATTAGTCATTGTAAATAACTTTTTGCTTTAGGACTAACCCAGAAATTTAAAAAAAATACCGCTGTTCTACGGAAAATGTCTAAATGAACAGTTAGTTTTGTCCTCACTTCATGGTTGGTCCCATAATAAAAGTTATTCATAATGAATGACTACAATGTTATACTTGTATATGCCTTCATGTAAATATAAAAGAATAATTTTAATATCGAACACTTATAGGCCACCCTACAGTCGACGGTGATCAACGGACGGACGGTCAAACATTTTGCATACATAACGAGTTTTTAATTAATGTACAATTGAATTTTATCGGTTTTCAGAGCGGATTGAAATCTTGATTGATTGTTCTGAAGTGCTGAAATTGATTCCATTGATTCTGATAGCGGATCCAATCATTGTTTTTTGGATAATTATTGAGATTATAGTTCCGAAAATTTGTGGTTTAGTAAACAACATATGTTTAATTTGAAATTAGCAGATTTTTAACTAGTTGTTCGCCTCGAACCACAAGAACCCTGTAATGATTATGCTCTGATTCGAACGTAAACATTTTGTAATTGCGTAAACTACCTGAATTGTCATAAAGAGATTAACGGTAGTCACTTTGTCTTCCGACAAATCCCACCTAATATTATAAAAGCGAATGTAACTCTGTCTATCTGTCTCTCTGTCTGGGTGTTTGTCGCTTATTCACGGCTAAACGGCTGAACGGATTGGTCTGATTTTTTGCATATATATAGCTTAAGGGTCGGAGTCGGACATAGGCTACTTTTTTCTCGGGAAAATGTAAGGTTTTTTTTGTAGGTCCACGCGAACGAAGTCGCGGGTAGCAGCTAGTATACACATATATAGACACCGATTAGTTCCCGTGACTGTAACATTTTCGCTACGCTCGTTTAGTGAGTCATTTGGAGCTCTCAACATTTCTTTGTAATTTACCATTACACTTCTCGTAACATCGTAAGCCACGTAAGGCGTTAGGGGATGCGAATTGAATAGCTCTGGGTGTCTTATTATAAAATGTAATAAAATTGTCCAAATTGATATGTGTCTGTCATTATCATAAAATCCTTTGTGCATTTATCTACAGAAAAATGTTCTCTTTCCGGTGAAAATATCATCAATAATTTTAAATCTATGAATTTGTTTTAACACCGATCTACGAGTACATCCAAATCTATTCGGCCATTGCGGAACTGGGGCCCAACTCTGGCGCTCGTTTAAATTATAACGAGAAAGTGACGGAAATAATCTCGAGTACATCAGTGTGAGTCCCTAATTAGCAACACACCAGCACTTCAGCAACTTCAGCACCCTCATCATAGACGCTGGGTATAGATATTATCTCTCTTTCTTTCGGTGTTCCATCTTACTTTGCTATAAACGCGTACACTTTTGAGTTTTGCATGTAGTGTAAAAATGTAAATCATATGAACCCATATTTTTCTAGCAAAGAATAGCAGTAGATATAATACCTATATTCCTTACAAGAAATCCACACAAAAAGCGGCTATTTTACGCCGTGAGAGATAAGATAGGCTCTTCCCTTTATTATAATAACAAAAAGAATCGTTCTGCCCATATTGGAGAGCCTTTACTATGGCCATAGAAAATATAACGCAGTAGGCGTTGTGAGTTGCTTTCTGACCATTTCAACCTTTTCGGTGAGAACTTAGCTGTTCACCATCTTTGACCAGACCGTCATTAAGTTAACATCAGATTAGCTGCGGTGAAACGCCTAGCCTGTCAACCATAAACCATGTCATCATGCGGTCCATACTCCGCAGAATGAATTCCGATGGCTGTTCTATACTTGAACTCTATACATGATATATTTTCTATCCTGTAGTTAAACTATAGTTCTTAGACCACACCTATTTGTGAAGATTACCTTCTGTTATGTTCGTGTGTCTTTATTATAAGCCCTTAATACCAGGAAGGTCTCGCGTGGTGTCGATAGCCTGGGTAAACAACATCAATATTGCCTTGTGGACGCAACGTCGCGCCTCGACGTAATTAGGGACGGGCTACAGGATAGAAACAAAAAAAATATCGATATGTTTAATTTTACTGTTGCATGTAATTATTTTTGAATTTTTAATTTGTAACTAGCATTTATAGGCCTCGTTTAAAAATAGGCAGTGAGTTATAGAAAACGACATAGCCTGAAAAGTATTTTTTTTCAAATCTGTATGTTTCATATAAAGTTCTCTAGGAAATAATTTAGTTATTGTAACACTTGAGTTGGCTTCAGCTTGCATTATTATTACCCTGTCCATAACTTTTATTTATCGATATTTATTTTGCTTGGCACCCCATCACTACACTAAGCCGGAGCACAGTGGCCAAATCAGGGCGTCTGTGTGCGCAACCCTACCTCTCATTACTGGCTGTTTATTTAGTCCGAGCCTTTATAGAATTACAGTAGTTGATGTGTGGAAATAAGGGTCAGTTTTCTTTGCAGTTTGACGACTAACACAGAATATCTAGTAGTTACAACTTACGGTAATATAATTCTAGTCTGTAGGTGCTGAGTTACAACAATAAACTTCACGAAGAAGAGAACTTTACGCAGCTTCAATATCAAACCTATAAAAATAAATAAATAAATAATTAATTGTATTTCTCAAAAATAAAGAAAAGACAAATAATGCTAATAATTGCAAAATTAAAAAATCTTATAATACAATCTATTGGGATTACAAAAAGTCAGTGAGCCACAAACTAAGCACTATTGTACAAACTCGTAAAAATCGTATTAATTTAATGTAATTGGCAAAATTATTTTATTTAATCTAACATCCCACAGTGTTAACATGGCATACATAAATATTTATCGTCCGCAACTTGCGGTTACAGGATCAAAGTTGCGGATTAGTTGCCCCGTCTGCGAATACCCTTAAACTAATAACCGTGCGGTCGCTCTTAACTGGGGCGTGTGGGGATGTCGGCCGTTCATTAATTCTATTTGGAAATAGTTTAAAGTTGTTTGTTAATATGTAAATTTTATTATGAATTGGTTACCTATAAATACTTTGGAAATATGCTTAAATACTTAGTAATGCGATTAAATACAGTTTGGCCGTCACTTACAATAAAACTAGAATCGGACAAAGTGAGTCGTTTTGTATGAGGTCTTTGTCCAGCCGCGGAGCTATACGGATTACTAGTGTTTAATACTCAATACTCAATAACCGTGTTTAACCGCGACTTCGTGTGAGTGGACATAAAAAAGTGTCCTATGTCCGTCTTTGTGATATACAGTAACTCCTTATCAAATTATAACAAACTCCGTTCAGCCATGATAACGCGACAAACATCCAGACAGAGAGACAAAGTTACTTCCTATAGTTCGCTAGAAGGCGGTGTTGGTTTTTTGTGCATATTTTGACTTTTGTATGTACTGACAGTTGTAATATAGAGAGTTCTGAATCGCGCAAGCGAAGTTTTTTACTCGAAACTAGCGTATTCATTTACGACCGCGGTGCAAGGCGAGACGAGATCGCTTGCATGTAACGCTTAGCATTCCTTGATAAAGGTCACCGAATGTGATCGAAACTATAGTCGGAATAAAAAATATTGGTGGTGGACGCTTTTACACACAGCGCCATCCAACCCCAAACTAAGCAAGCTTGTACTATGGGAACCAGATGATAGAATACATAAATACTTTTTTTGTAAATACATACATAGAATACATAGAAACACCCAGACAAAGAACAAACATTCATGTTCATTGTTCATCACACAAATGTTTGTCCTCGGTGGGAATCGAACCCACAACCTACAGCTCAGAAGGTGGAAAGCCGCCCACTGAGCCACAAGGCTAGACAAGGCCGACTCAATTTAACGTAAGTATTCCCGTTTAATTTAAAACAAAACTATTGTAACAACATAATATAAACTATAACCACAAACTAACTATAACGTAAAAGTAATTAGAGATCGTTTAAACTCTCAAAGCCATATAGGCTAGGAACTATGGATAGTTTAACTTTAAGCGATCTCTAATTTCAGGCAACGTGCCGCGTTACCCTGTTGGAAAGAGAGGATTACTTTCTTTTCGAGAGACCAGCATTTTGGTCACAAGCAGATTTTTTAAGTCTCCCCGACAAATCTAATTTCCAATATATAATAAAAATGCATCCCTATTTCACAAGATACATGTGAATTATGGGGTTTTTCCTCTCGTTTGGTTTGTCCTTGCATATATTATAAAAAGTTCAATCATTTCAGAAACTTGTCTGCGGTGCTTTATTATGTGTGGACTTAAACGACATAAATCCTTTTAAATCTAAAAATGTCTTGAGAAAATGCAGTCTTATCAAATATGTACAAAATTTGAATTAAGTGTAGACGTTTTTCTGTAATTTTCGAAAAACGTTTTTCAACTAAAAAGTTTGTCCTAAATCGATAGCATTGTCTCAACTATTCTACAATTTCTGTGGCAAATGTTCCTCTCTCCGCCGATAACAAATGACGTTACCCTAGTCTAGACAGTGTCGCACCGCTTCCACACGGCTCACAGCTCCCGCGATTTCTATTTTCACACAGATTTTTAGGCTACACTAAAATAATTAAACATATCGCAGTACGCCTTATCATTGTTTAGCCGATCTGTGTACACTAGTTTCCAGTTTGCCCTGTGATGTCGCAAAGCGTTTAGCCAAGTAAATTTTGTCAAACTACCTGGCTTAATTGGTAGCGCGTCTGCTTGCTGTCGATACCCGGCCAGGAAGAAGTTTAAATGATGATTTCAATTATCTGCTGTGGGTCTGGGCTTAAGTTGTCCGTGTCTTTGTGTATTCCATGGCTTCCCCGACACTAGGATCCTTAGTGGGTAGCTTTTACAACAAAAATCACTACATATATCACTATGTATACGAGCGATATAATACTATTCTACTATGAAAAGAAGTCAGTCCCTACAAAGTAGAAGGTAAAGAAAAAGCAGTGCCTGAAAAGCTATACAGATATCTGCGTGCTCTATTTTCAGCCCCATCTATGGTTAAATACAAACAGTATGTAACTTTTGAAAGCAATGAACGAAGTCTAATATCAATTAATGTACGACTCTTGTTCACGAACTATCGCCACAGTTAAACTTCCAAACCTAATCTTTCCACTGTAAGCATTACAAATCGCCAAACTCAAACTACAACGTTGAAGGGAAGTCGTCTGTCGCAAAACATCGCTTCGTTTTGCGCATCGTACGGCGTCTACTTACCTAGGGTTTTCAGACTACTTCAATCATTATAAGTATATTCATTTTATTAAAACTCGCGCCAGCATTCATTCTAACTATGATAAATCCCGGCTTGCACTCACGGTATTATGTGTCAAGAGAAAAAAAAGTTTGTTTTGTAAAGTATTATTTACCGTGAGTGTAAGTGATGGTATTTAATAATCATAATGATATCACATTTTCTTTGAATAAAAAGCATAAAAAATAAGCAGGTAGTATTACGTGGTCACCACTGCCAATGGTGGTGACCGCAAAAGGTGGTCGTGGTCACCACAACTTTTGTGTGGTTCTGGGATCTTGCTTCAGACCATAAATATTGAAACAAATAATAACAGAGGAAGAGGACATGATCATGAACTCTTGGAAGATTTTCACACCAGCTATAGCTAAATTTTTGGCATGCCAACTGTCAAAGTTACTCACTCGTCGGTTCTCACCAAGCATTCTCTACTAAAGCGGATGGGCCACAAAGTATTGTTTGCTCACGTCACTTTGGACAGCCTTGCGGCGCGTCGACCATGTTTAGTATCCCAGCCAAGCAAGTATGTTAGCTGTCAAAAACTGTCAAATGTTTTTGAAGTGTTACGAAATCACTATTGAAAAGGGTGGAGTTGACGCCATATTGTGTATTCAAAGTGCCGCAAATGACGTGACTTGTAACAGGTGGTCTGTTTTCTTTCATCTTCGGCATTGGTCACCCTTTCACTAATGTCTGATAGGTAATGAGATTAGACAGATCGCAGTAACAAATCAGAACAATCAAGTTAAAAGAAACGATACATAATCTTTACTTAAGCTAAAGGCACAGAGTAACCGTGTTTTAGTTTCTTCCTCAGTTTTTGGTTGTCCATTCCATTAGACGCAACCCTACTCCGCCCTGGAATGAGGACAGCATTTGTCACGTGATCCCGGCAATCCTCGGGCCACTCTTACAAATTGTTCTTTTACTTCGTACAAACAGAGTTCTTACAACTACAACTGAATCCCACTTCTGATGTTACTATTATGGCATAATGTATGAATAAAAGATGGTTGAGTGCTGAAATGTGATGCTTCCTTTTTTCGTAAAAATATTGTTACTCGAAAAGAGAAATCACTTTTTCGTCAAAATATCTTTACAAGGCTCAGTCATAATAAAAAATATTTTTTTTATAACGGTTTGAAAAATGATTTTGTTCAATTTTACTGTGTGATAGCTGTATGATGAGTTTGTGCTTACTATGAGGGAAAATATCATGACAAAATTTTCACATGGTGGGTGCACACTCTTGTGGTGTCCTGGCTAGCTATATAGTACATACCTTAAATTGAAAATTTGACAAACGAGCAGTTGTTGGCAGCATCACTTAAGATCAAATTATTTTTTCAAGCTAGGTAGAGTCCATATTTCAACATCGCAACATCGCAACATTTCTTTATTAAGTGTAAACAGTTCAGTTAATTATCTACGAACTCAGATTTGATCCCACATCTAGCCATGTTATCAAGGTAAGCTCTAGAAATAAAATAATCATGGTTTCTTTTATTTTGTCCTCAGGATCTCCAATCCGAGATCGAGACCCACCGCGATGTATACGCATCGCTCACGGGCACCGGGAGGCGGCTGCTGGGCAGCCTGTCCTCGCAGGAGGACGCCGTGATGCTGCAACGTCGGCTGGATGAGATGAACCAGCGGTGGCACCATCTCAAGGCAAAGAGCATGGCCATTAGGTTAGTACTTGGTCTCTAGCCTTTGTTGAAGTTAGATTAATTTTGGTTAGTCTGTTTTCATAGAACGATGCTCTTATGACATGATGCTGTTAAGTTAAGGAACTATAATGAATTTAAAATTAAAAATGATTAAAGAGATCATTGGCTTTTGGCTTTTTGTATGGTATCTAATTCTAAGCGTTTAGTAGTTCAAAAGCGCAAAAAGACAGAGGAAGATACACCACAGAATACTATTAATCCCTATCTTCGTACGATTTAACGTGTTAGCAAGACTTAGGGCTGCTAATTTCGCTGATTAACGGCTCACGTAACAGGAACCTGTGGGCTCATCCCGTAACTCTGAAAGCGATAGTGAGAGTTGTGTGAGCGGGACCGCACATAGTGCGACTAAGTTGGTACGAGCGAGATGGCATGCTCTCGCAATCAGAATCACGAACGTTTCAAAGTTAGAGGATAACCCCGCAGTGCATTGATATATTAGTGTTAACTTGATACATTTTGAGGTAAACCCCATAAATATGTGTGACACGTACCAACCCTTAACACATTTCTGGAGACACTCAACGAATACCTACAACAAGACAATTTTGTGCTACTCCATATCGCAAGAAGACCGTTAAAACTTGACATGGAGTCTATTATTGTGGATTATTGGCTAAGTAGGTAGTTCTAAGATTTAGCACTAATCCAAGTAAAATGAGCATGCCAGTATGCCGCCAGCGTAGGTATGCCGTTCTGCCGCTCACACAAGTGATGACCAACAAGGTCACCAATATATGGTTAACTCACACCATTTACTGTCTTTGTTGAACCAATGTAATGTTTTGATAATGGCAACACTACTTGTGACGTGTGACGTGTAATGGCGGTTGTATTATACGGTGCTGTGAATGAGTAACAAAAATAAAAAAACTTCTATCAGCTTAAAACCTACTTTTATTCAATAATCTGTACAGGTTATGGGCCCAGCCAATAACTCTGCCGCAGGATTGGATAAAAGGGGGGCGGGAACACTGTTGTGCGAAAAACGTACCGCGTGGTGGTATGGTGACTTGACGTCGAGGTTAGGTCGCCGGCGCGGGCTCGAAAGCCTTTACAACTTGCAGGTGCAAGAAAGGAATAGTAATCGCACGCAGGACAGAAACGTGTTGGACCTGTGGGTCCAACATAATAGTCATGATGGACTGGAATATAAACCACGCCAACATCATCAAACTGGAGGGTGCCAGAAATTGGAACATATGGAAGTTTCAAGTCCAAGTCTTATTACGCGGCCAGGGAGTGCTGGACGTGGTCGAGTGTCGGGAGGTGAAGCCGGCGACGGAAACAAAGTCATGGGAGACTAAGGATGCTAAGGCACAAACAATAATTGTCACACGAATGACTGAGGATGTAATGTTGCACATAATCTCATGCAGAACAGCGGCGGAGATGTGGAGTAAATTATTGAGTGTGTATGAGCAGAAATCTGAGACAAGTATTCATATTGTGCAACAGCGATTCTTCAAATATAAATATGAAGAAGGAACCGAGATATCCGTTTTTATGTCAAAAATTAAAGAAATGCAAAACCAACTACACCAGATGGGCGAAGAAGTGACAGATAAGTTTGTCATAACAAAAGTGTTGATGTCCCTACCAGAACAATATACACACTTTATCTCTGCCTGGGAATCAACGCCAGATGAGAAACAGACATTCGATAATCTTATAGCGAGATTGCTTATAGAAGAAGAAAGAATGAAAGAAAAACAAGGTGAAGCAACGACAAGCGCTGCCTTCATGGTGAAGAAAAATAATAAAAAGATAATAAAGTGTTTTAAATGTGATAAAGTCGGCCACTATCAAAACAACTGTAAAAGTAATGTGAACAGTAATTCTCAGAACAAAGCAAGTCTTAAGTGTCATTTTTGCCATAAACCAGGACATTTCATGAAAGATTGTTGGTTTAGAAAGAATAAAGACTCAAAAGACAATAACACCAATGCATTTATGGTGGTTAGTGAGTGTGAAACTGATAAACATTATAAACAATCGAAGTGGCTAGTTGACAGTGGTGCAAGTGATCATATGTGCCGTGATAAGGACTTGTTTACCTCATATTCAAATATCACGCAAAAGTCAGTGATAGTTGGAAACGGAACTGCGATTAGTGCGCTAGGTTGTGGCCAGGTGGCGGCACAAGTTTACAATGGAGATAAGTGGATTGATACAACCATAGACAATGTTTTGTATGTGCCGGACCTGAAAACGAATTTATTATCTGTGAATCGAGTGACAGATAGAGGTTATGTCATAATGACCGACGATAATTTATGCAAGTTTTACAAACAAAACAAAGTTTGTGCTATTGCAAAACGAATGGGAAACATGTATTTGATCGATGTGCGGTACAAAAACGAGTGTGCAAATGTTTCTCAATTAAAAACGGACTTAAATGAGTGGCACGAGAGACTCGTGCATCAAAACATACAACATGTTAAGAAAGTGTTAGAAAACAATAACATTGCTGTGAACTGTGACAGTGTGCAACCTTTTGAGCAGTGTAAGGGTTGTTTGGGAGGTAAGATACACCGCTTACCTTTCAACACGAGCGAAACAACTACTTCGAGAACTTGCGAAGTAATTCATGCTGACACATGCGGTCCAATGGAAGTGCCATCAGTCGGAGGTGCCAGGTATTTTCTGTTGCTTAAAGATGACTTTTCAAACTATCGTACAGTTTATTTTGTGAAAGAGAAATCTGAGATCAAACGATGTATTGAAGACTTTATTATGAGAGCTGAGAATGTCACTGGAAACAAATTACTCTACTTTCGAAGTGATAATGGTACTGAATTTATCAATAGAGAGGTCCAACAACTCTTTTCGAAACGTGGCATAGTACACCAGAATACAGTTCCATTTACACCTGAACAAAATGGCAAAGTTGAACGCGAAAATCGAACTCTAGTAGAAGCGGCCAGATCTCTATTGCATATGAGAAAATTACCCAAGAAACTGTGGGGAGAAGCAGTCAATACAGCGGCTTATGTGCTAAATAGGACAGCCAAAAGCAAGGAAACTGGAATAACTCCATACGAGGCATGGTGCCAGAAAAGTTTTGACATAAATACTTTGAAGGTGTTTGGGATGCCAGTAGTAGCACACATCCCAAAAGAGAAAAGGAGAAAGTGGGATTCTAAAGGAGAAGAAGGAATAATGGTTGGCTACGGAGAAGATGTCAAAGGATATCGGATATTTTTCAAAGAACGGAACACAGTTGAATTTAAAAGAGATGTGGTGTTTTTACAACGGAAAGAGGAAGAGAAAGAGAAGGAAAATGAAAAGGAGAAAGTCGTATTACTGGAGATGGAGTATACTGACGATCTGTTAACTGAAGAAGAGGAAAATAGGATATGTAACGAGACGGAGCAAAGTACCGTGCTAGATCAATCACCTGAGAGTAGCTTATATGAACCATGTACGAGTGACCAAGGTTCAAGCGAAGAGGATCTTGATATAACCCTACTACCTGCACAGGAGAGACAAAAACGAGAAAGAAAACAGACGGAGTTCTATGTTTGTAACAATGTTTTCTCAGATGAAGACAACCCGACAAATTATCAGGAAGCTATGAAGGGTCAAAATGCATGCAAATGGCAAGAGGCAATAAATAAAGAACTGCAGACATTACAAGATAATAATACATTCGAATATTGTGATAGACCTACTGATAAGAAAGTAATAAGTAGTAAGTGGGTTTTTAAAATAAAAATGTCTAATAATATAAAACAGTATAAAGCTAGGCTCGTAGTTAGAGGCTTTGAGCAAGCCGATGAATTAAATTTCTGCGAAATTTATGCACCAGTAGCTAAATTAACAACTTTTAGATTGTTTATTTCTGTAGCAACAAAATTAAACTTACCTGTATATCAAATGGATGTAACTGGGGCTTTTCTCTATGGGGATATTCATGAGGAAGTGTATTTAGAGTTGCCAGATGGTGCTTATGGTGGAAATAATAATATTGTAAAATTAAATAAATCTCTGTATGGTCTCAAAAAGTCTCCTAAATATTGGAATGATAAATTTAACTCGATCATGATAAGAGAACGTTATGTGAGGTCACAGAGTGATTCATGTTTGTATACACAGGGTGACCAGATGTTTGTACTATTGTATGTCGACGATATACTGATAACTGGAAAGTGTAAAAACCAAATTAATAAATTAAAAGAAATTTTAAACAAAGAATTTAAAATGAAAGATTTAGGTTTGATATCAAACTTTATTGGAATTAATGCAAACCAAAATTTAGAAACAGGTGTCACTGAATTAAACCAAAAACAGTATTTAGAAAATGTATTAAAAAGATTTGGAATGGAGTATTGTAAACCGGTATCCACTCCAATGGATAATAATTTTGATGTAAACACATTAGATGACAGTAAAGTGGATAAAGGTATTGAACATATGTGTAGACAAATTATAGGCTGTTTGATGTATGCGGTATGTGGCACAAGACCAGATCTATCTGTAGCAGTTTCTATACTGAGCAGGTACCAAAACAAAGCTAATTTATTATTGTTGACAGCTCTAAAAAGAATTTTGAGATATGTTAAACATACATTAGATTATAAATTAACTTATAAATGCAATAGTGATAACCTAGTTGGGTACTGCGATGCAAATTGGGGCGGGGATATGAAAGACAGGAAATCAACTAGCGGTTATTGTTTCATGTATTGTAATTGTTTAATATCTTGGAGTAGCAAAAAGCAAACATGCGTTAGTATTTCCTCTACTGAATCAGAATATGTATCATTGAGTATGGCGGCCAGTGAGGCTTGCTGGATTATAAATATACTTAACGATTTTTGTATTAAAAATACTTGCCCTGTCAAATTGTTATGTGATAACCAAGCGGCTATTATGATAGCAAGTACTGATTGTATAAAACGAGCCAAACATATTGAAATAAAATATCACTTTGTCAAAGATTTAATAAGAAAAGATAAATTAATGGTACAATATGAAAAATCTGAAAATCAGATAGCGGACATATTTACAAAGCCTCTGAATCAGACCTTGCTATTGAAATTTTCAAAAATGTGTGGCCTAAACTAAATGTTAAGTAGTTAGAGGTATAAGTTTTTTTTTGTTTATACAAGTAATTAGATAAATAGGTATGTTTAAATAGACTTGTAATATTACATTGAGGAGGAGTGTTGAACCAATGTAATGTTTTGATAATGGCAACACTACTTGTGACGTGTGACGTGTAATGGCGGTTGTATTATACGGTGCTGTGAATGAGTAACAAAAATAAAAAAACTTCTATCAGCTTAAAACCTACTTTTATTCAATAATCTGTACAGTCTTGATGCAGACCAACCATAGACACGTAATTGTTTTTTTTTTTCTCTCTTACGCATTTGCCAGTGTCAAGTATACATATATATTCTCAAGTTTTGTTAGATATTATCAAACAAGTCATAGTCGCGGTCAAAGGCAATCAAAACAAGCCATGGTCGAGTCCAAGTCATGCCCCTGAAAAGTGGTGAAAACTTTACTAGAGCCTTCTATGTTCATAAAATGACGCGACAAGAATTCTTCACGTTCCCGCCAAAACTCCCACGTAATTGTTGTTAGTCGGTCTACTTGCAGCAGTTACTGGCTTGATGCGATTCCGCCGTAGCGACGCGTAGACGGCTGTCGCCAGTAATCGGTTTGCCGTAACGTGATAGCCCTGCGGCGAGTGCGACGAATCTGCGGTCATTGAGTTATTAGGGCTGCTGTAATTCGATACTGAGAGATGAGATGCGGTGATTGGATGGTACAGGGCGACCAACTAATATTTACAGTTGAGGGAGGGAGCTACTGTCGTATTTTTATAACAATAGTAATGGTATAGAAAATATTAAGTCCCTCATTTTTCTCACTCTGTAGATAAGTTGGTACTTTACGTTGCTTTGGGTTAAAAGTTTTGTTATAAACAGAGAAAGTAGTAACTTATTTTATTACTTTCTCTATTGTAAGTTTGTATAGGCCGAATAGCTAGCTCTTATGTCAAAATTTGTAGGCCCCTTGAAGGCTTTGGACCTGGGTTGCCGGTTATTGTTTTTTGTCTTAAAATTTAACGTGTCATCAGATCCATGGTAGTGCTTAGTTGTAGATTCCTTTCGCGGTCACCCATCTGAAGACTGACCGTGTCGTCTATCGCTTAATGTCGGTGATCGATTTAGACCTAGTCAAACTACTTACACTATGACGGCTACTAAATTGGCTACAATTTGGTGTTTTTTAAATTAATAACTAGGTGTGACAAAAAATTCGTAACAAAACAAGCATGCAACAATTAATGCTGTTCGGAACACTGCATCACTTCCGAGCGGACATTTATAAACGTCACGACAAAAAACTGTTACGTTCAAATGACAGATTGCAAATGGCGAAGCAAAATGCGCGCGAATTTAGTAAAATGGTAATACTTTTAGCAAACTAAACGAATGTATAGGAGTTATTTATATTGTAGGTTTTAGCGATATATATGTACTATACAGTATGTCCGGAAATAGTTGTCGGAGCCGAAAACACGTACAAGTACTCATTCTATCGTATTCTTAACAAGTTTTACTATTCGACCAAATATGGAATCGCGAAAAATAATCAGCTTTTCCCATTGAGTAGCCCGGCACCGGCCCGAGGGCCACCCGGAGGCTAGCGCTGCCAGCTAGCCTTCGATAGAAAATTAAAATTGCACTCAACGAAATGTACGGAACGGTTTTTTTGATTTCATAGTTTGTACCTAGCAGGTAATACGTGTTTTCAGCTCGGACACTGATGTCCGGACACATAATCATAACTGATAGAATATGGCCACGTGTTCTGCTGCAGTTTACCTTTATCACACTCACTTTTATGCTCCATACTCTCCATACATTTCAATCACAAAGTAACCAGACGAGTGTTCACGGGAGCAATTTCATCTATCGACAGCAAGACACATATTGTCATGCAGATCTGATCGGCTGATAACAATACCGATATTACAACACAATAATATAATTGTGGTGTTATAGCTAGTGACTTATAGAGGGCGGTTGTGAGAGAGATTACTGCAGACATGTGCACGGCAGGCCTAAAAAAACCACGCTTTTTGTCGTGAAAAAACAAGACACGGCTATAATTATGGATAGATTTATCTTATTATCGCATGACTTAAGGAGTACATAAGCTCCTTACCAACTTTTTTTTCATGACATTCAAAAAAAAACACGCAATGAAAATCGAGACCGCTTATATTTATTGCCATTAGAGTCCTAATTTATAATTATTTATATAATTATATATTATTTAATAATTTATATAAATAAGAAAAAAAAATATAAATTATTGTTGTGGAAGCAAAGTTGATGCCTGTGAAAGTTTTGGTCAATGAAACATAACCTGTAGAAAAAAACCAAAACTGAACTTGAAGATGAACACCAGACTGACCAGAACATAACATGGTCACTAAAGGCTATAATCGGCACGCTTGTTTAGTAAAATAATACAAATTCACTCTTCCTTAAAGTTCCCAGCTAATATTTAACTGATTTGCACGCAGCCGAGCCTTAAATTTCGACTTAACAAATTCTACCCGAAAGCATTGCCCGAATTCGTGAACCAAAAGGGGAACAATCCGGGATGTTCCAAAGTTCGGCATCCGAGCTATGCACTCAAAGGCTGGCCCCATATTGCATAATCTTGGTGTTGAAACCTCTATGCGGAAGGCGTTTTAATTATTTTGCTAGCCATATGAGTAAACAAATATATAGAGCCAGACATTATTTAAAAGGGAAACGTTTGCCATTAAATACGATGTTCAAAAGCTGGACATGTGCAACGCTTTGAATTCCGTATTTTGAAAGAATGTAAAGGCACAGAAGGCCAGAAAGAAATTATTGCTGTTTATTTTATTGCAGCTTATCAGATTTTTGGTTATTCTAATGAGATTCATCCGATCATTTAGGGATCAAGTCAATTGGACCCTACCTAATCTAGCCCTATATCTGTAACTCGACACGTTTTCGACGAGTTATTAATGTCGTATAGTATATACCAGTATCTAGGCGTATTCTTGCTAAGTTTTGTTTAATTTTTGAAACGTATATTATTTAAATTTTGGATTTGGTAGAAGCAATAGCAATTTCTGTTGCTATTTTCTCCAGCTGACCAAATAAAAGACGGCAAAGCTAATCACGCTAAGATCAAAACGCTTCGGCTTCTGCTTTGTGTATTTTCTTTGCGTATGTATTTATTTTATTTCTCTCCTTCTCTATTTCTTCTTAGATATAAGATAAACCCGTTTTTATACAATGCGGTGTAAGTCTGCACATAGAATCTGCTTCCCTTGTCCTTTCACCTCCACTTGGCTCTAACTAATTCATTGTCTACAAGTCTTCGGAAACGTAACACACCTTGATGGTTTATGAGTATATTTTTCTATATTATTTTTTTAATTTTACTCCCAGTGGACCTCCACCCTGCAATACACCATCCCCAGCATGCGTGACACAATAAACCTTCACTGTTTAGCGATTTGAACGCGACATAAAACAAGATGGCGGTTTTAAAATCACTTTATTGTCCTGTTTTACGTCTCTCGAATAAAACGCTGTCGCTTCTCTCTGTAGACACTCCACATAATTGCCTATTTCAATGGCCGTTAAACTGTCCCGCATTTTGCATTTAGATTTATTTAGATTGAGGTTTAATTTTCAATGGTTAGCTGGTTTTTTCATTGGGGTCGAGAATGCTTGAGAGGTTGTAATGGAATTCATTAAAGATCAATACTGTGGTGTCATCGTCATTCACAGTCTTTTTATCGCTGCTTGGACAGGATAGCGTCTTTCTTTATGTCTTTATGTCTTTCCTGCAGTCCGGTTCAGCAGGCTTTCAACACGATGTTGCCTAATCTTACAGCTGGATTACCAACGCAACCCTTACAGGGTTTACTATTATCTGGCAATGCAGCAGATGATAGATCTAAAAAAAATATTTTACACTAGTAATTGGATGTTAGCCTGATTGTGTAGTTTTGTTTCGCATAAAAAAACCTTTCGTTGGGCCTTTGGTTCTTCTTGCTTTAAAGGATAATCAAAATATTTGTCTAAGAAAATCGCTTTACCAGATAGTATCTAATCCTTCTAAGCAGTTAAATTCAATGCATAACAAAATTCCGTTTCAACCCAAAACGCATTCTTTTGAGATTGCAAGCTTAACTTTCACTTAAATTAAGCAGTAATTTAAAGCCGTAACTTTTTAGTATTTTGGTTGATTTTCTTTCATAATCCGAACAAAATCTCAGCTCGAGTTTATTTGATGCAGTATGCCAAATTACATTTCATACAAGCCTTTTGTGAAGCGAGCCAAGTTTTTGATTACATTCTTGAGACCTTGGGATAGCTCAGATTATCTTGCTTTTGAAATAGTTGAAACGTAGGTTTAACGTTTACAGGCTAAGCATTCGACCATATCTCACGGAACGGTAACTAACAAGTGAAGATTCTCAACCCGCTGTTTAAGCCCTTGCATTTTTTTTAGAACTTTTAAATATCTTTCTAAGCTTACAATAGAAGCCATGATTTCGACAAATTTTGTGACCAACAACAACCCTTGCAAATTGTAGCGCATTTCCAAAATAGATAGTAATGGCTTGTAAAACGACACACTAATTCTTTGAAAAAGCAGAAGATAGCTTTATGATGCTTTAAGATGGCAGGGCTCTTTTAATAACATAGATTCAAAAGACGAAACAGGCTGCAAGTTAAATTTTTTTTTAGTTGAAACTGTTGTTGATTGTTGTCGTATATCGCAGCCCTAAAAGCTCTTGATCGCCCATTGCTCATCGTAAGGCTAACGCCCAGTCATCTCGGGCTTGAGCCAATTTTATGAAGGTGCTTGGCTACTAAAGAATGTTCTTTCTGTTACAGGAACCGGCTGGAGAGCAACGCTGAGCACTGGTCCGCGTTGCTGCTATCTCTGAGGGAGCTGACCGAGTGGGTCATCCGGAAGGAGACCGAGCTAAATGCGCTGGCGCCACCTAGGGGCGACCTTAACGCGCTGCTCAAACAACAAGTATGATATACCAACCGTATTATTTTTTTATTCATGACGACCGATAACGTCTTAGTGGGAGCCCAAAAATGGAATCCCGGGAACTGGATCCTATTTTCGGTTCTTGGCCGGGCACATATTCAAATGATGAATGTAAACTTATGCTCCTGGTCTAGTCGTTAGTGGTCCGTTAGTAGTGCTAGTGTCATTGTGTGACAGAATGCACACTTCACCCATCCTATCACCCGAAATAATTATCTATTTTCAGTCTCATTTCTCCCATTTCGTCGTCATCATTGTTCTCTTGCCTTTTCCTGAAATTTTGAAGATCGCAAAAGAACACTATTTTTTCCATTCATCCATCCATCCCTTCACCCGATGAGCTTCCAATATCCTTCTTTCATGTTGTCTTTCCTTCAAGCCAACCATACCTTCTTCTTTATACTTCTACTCTCTATCCTTATCTTTTTCTCTCTCCTTTCATCTATAAATTTTATATACAGTCCTAATAACCAAAAATGTCCGGGATGACGACGAAGTCATATCGATATGAACTAAAAATAAAATATGCATTTCAATTAAACGAATCCAGTAATAATCTCGATGCATCACGAAAATCAGCGTCCCGTTACAAAAGCAAACAAATGCTACGCGCGGTGATAATTAATTTGACCACAGCTAGTTCTCGCGCAGATAGGCTAAATCACCGACCGACATACGTGCTAAGCGCGCCGTAATCTAGCTGGCTGTCGACTTAATATAAGTTTACGCGTCGACCTAATAAATGAGTTGAAGGGAAACCCTGCTTTCCTGTGTGACTTTTTACGACGGAACTAGTTTCATTTACCTTCCAACCACCAGGAGCTTCTTCGTCTCACATTTCAATATAAGGCATGGCAAGTCTGGGCTTGCGAACGTCCGTAGTAATTATCAGGCTTCGATTAAGGTCTTTCCACGTCAGTTTTTTTAGCAGTACCAAATTGAAACCCAATTGAATCGGTATAGACTGTTCTTCATTTTTATTGAGCATCTTTTTTCTTAACTAATACCTTTTTTGGGAATTCCAGGATGACCACCGCGCTTTTCGGCGCCAGCTAGAAGATAAACGGCCCGTGGTGGAGAGCAATTTGCTCAGCGGGCGGCAGTACATCGCCAACGAACCGCCTTTATCCGACACCAGCGACACTGAACGTGAGTATCCTCCTCCATCATATTACCTTTAGATTAGCAGGGCCAGCAAACGCGACAAATTCTTCTCTACTCTTTTTGTCGTGCAAAAATAGGACACTTCTACAATTACGTATACGTTTGTCTCATTTTCGTATGACAAAAGTTAGAGAAGACATTGTCGCAGTGTGCATGCTAGAGAGAGGGAAGACTTCAGCTTCTTCTACAGTTCGCTAAATAAACATCGAACGAAATCGTCCGAAATAGCGTGTTTGCAAGCAGGCAGTGGATCTGATCATTTCTACAGTGAAGTGGCGTTGTACGCAGCGACTAGAAAAATTAAATTGAATGCTGAGTAGCAACTGTTTCTGGCAACACTGAATTATGAGCATCTTTATCTGAAGAGTAAAAAAAATATGGAGATAATTTTGATATTCAAATTAAATTTAAGAAATAGCAGCATAATGCAAAATCAACATTATTACGCATCAAGCAAGCAATTACATAATTCAACTTAATAGCAGGTCAATATTCAGTTAGCACAAAAGAGTGAATGAATGAACGGATCGAGTGAACGCTATTAGAAGCGAGCCGAGTGCGCTAATTGCAAATTCCGTACGCCGATGGACGGCCAGTGTTCAATCAATCTGGGAAGGAAACAGACTCAGGAGTGGGTAGTCGGGGGCTATGTGGTCATACCGAGAGGTATGATGTTTTTCTCGGTATATGTATGTAGTGATGGTAGGTACATAATATTTTAATTTAAACATGCTTTGCTATGTATAAACAGAAGAGATACACGTATTGTATTGTAAATAACTTTAAACTGATTAAAATGTTACTTACGACGAACGGGTTTTCTGGTAATGAAATAAGTACAGGGAACTCGAATTTGTAGCCGTGCATGGCAGAAATCAGGATCACCATTATAGGAAACTGATAGAGTTTTATGATAAATACTTAGTTAGTAAGCAAAGGTGGATAAATATAATATATTTGCTGATTAGAAGATACATAAAAGATTCATTTTTAAACTTTCGTCAAACACGCGAAAAACCTCTAATTGCAGACACCAGGGCTGAATATATTTACTAATCCATTTTTTTTAACATACTTATTTTTCCCATTTTAACGGAAATTGCACCTCTGCACAATTGCGTAGGTGTTGTTAAATCACACTTTCCAATATGGTAAATATGTATTTGTTGTGTTTATATTTTAGTTTGTTTTCGTTTGCTTACGTGTACTGTATACCATTTCGTGTGGTATCAGTGGGTGATGTCACTGCCTATTCTGCGGAAAACCAGCGCTGGTTGTTCGCATTCAATATTATGCTGAGCTGATTCAGCTTTGTGGCAAAAAAAATATGTAAATTGTTATGATGTTTCCCACTTTTTGTTTTGTGTACTTAATTTGTTTTTTGCTACAGATAATAATTGAATAATAAAGGCAACAAATAATGTCGATTATTAAGCCCTGAATTTTGTCCTTACTTTCTATATGCCAGTAATGAAACCGCTTTCCATTCCGTCGATTTTCCTGATAATTATGTTGTGTACTCTACTAACCTAAAGTTTAAACAAGTTTACGCCCCGGTGACTTCCTTACTCCAGCCCTGCAGAACTATGTTCAAGGCGCCTTCCAATCATTCAGGAGCCGATTGATTGTTCGACGATTATGTTTTTGTGGTCTATGGTTTGATCGTTGATCGAGATTGATTTGAACTCATTGTGGTTTCTTCCTTTCATATAGAGATGAGAGAAAGGAGCAAATTTTTAAATTTACCTATTATTCGTTCATTTTAAGATGACAGTAATTGTTCCAACATGAAACATTTTCGGAGATCTGGCTATTATTCTAACCAATTATATAAATAATCGTATTTCAGGAGATTTCGCTTTACTTTAGTCATTATTACTTGAATCTGTTTTTATTTTTTTTTTTTTCTTCAAGGCAAAATTCAACAATATTCTTACTTTGCTTTGAGTAAGATCGCTTTGATTTACGGACACACCTAGTTTCTTTGGGGGCCTCAGTAATGGGTGGCGTCTTTCTTTTTGTCCTCGTGGTATATTATAAATAATTATTAGGTGATAATATTTCATTATTTGAGATTTAAAAACAAAGACTATAACGTCTCAGGGTGACGAGCGCAGTGCATTGCCGCGTATACTTTTGAACTTTTGAATTTCGAAATTTGGGTGGCACTGAACTGTTATGGGCAAGCGTGACGTTACCTAGCCTATATATAGACATAACATATATATAGAATATTATTATATAGACATAGCTTTGGTATTGTAAGAAGCGAGATGCGCACGCTGAGCAAAGTATCCGTTCATTTCAGAGGACAAAACAGAAAACATTAATTTAAAAAGGTTATCCTATAGCATTATAGGGCTAGTACAGAGATTAGATGTGAACAACCGACGTTGGAATATGTGCGTAGTTAAATGCAACGGCCATTATGCGGACCCACGGTAGTTGTGACGGAGCGTGAACAGACTATCTAGATTCAAGAGGAATAAGTCGCTATTTCCACGGACTATGTTCATCGACATCAATCCACACGAGTTCTCCACAAGACCAGCGGGCTTATCCCGTAACTCTGAAAGCGATAGCGAGAGTTGCGTGAGCGGGACCGCGCATAGTGCGACTAAGTTGGTATGAGTGAGATGGCATGCTCTCGCAATCAGAATCACGAACGTTTCAAAGTTAGAGGATAAGCGCCCAGACCTTATTCTGTGTTCAAAATACCAAAATCAAATCACACAACACTAAATCTTGTTTACAGTTTTTTTTTGTGTGCTTTACTGAAAACTTTTTTTCGGTAAACTGAAAACTTTTTTTTTTTCACTGAAAACGGCTGGTGAAAATGCTCGTGGAAATAGGCATTTCCCTCGATAAAGATCACAGCATACATAATAATCAGCTTAGTATAGTGTTTCTTAAAAGCCCAAAACCATAACTGCGCCCTATTGCTTCCATTCACCCCGTTTAAAGAAGTTAACGATTTTAAGCTCCAATAAAAAAAAACCTCGACAGTAAAACGGTAGTCGCAAATCGCTGTTTTATCGTTGAAAGAAGACTTCACCCGAGCACGCCCGACCGAACCCGAACTTAAATGCGTACGTTCCGCCCATTGGCCAAGTCGTAAATTTGAAAATGGAACCGAGCGAGCGGACCAATGGCGACTAGTGACGGTTTATCGTAATGATGTCCACTGGATCCAGGCTATGACATTATTTATGTTTGATTCGATTTTTGAAAGTTACAAGAAACCTTATTGAATTAGAATTGACGCTAGAGATGTCTAATAAAAAATGAACCTATACCTTCCTATGCGAAAATTGAGCTCGATTCAGCCGCTTAGCCGTGATAAGGCAACAAACAGACAGAGAGACAGAGCTACTTTCGAATTTATAATATTAGATAGGATACTTAGTCAAAATTAATCAATCGGGCTTACCTGAGATTGATTGGAATTGCTAGAGCTTTCTCGTCCTTCGATAACATATTTACTAAGGCACCGTAGCGAGGTGACCACAGACTCGCTACGCTGCCTTAGTAAATATGTTTTCTCGGAGGACGATAAAGCGAAGAACAATTATGACATAAATCTTCTAGATTGTATCCTTTTGCTAATTGTGAAAACTGTCATGGGTTGCTTGCTTCTACTTACTTGAACTATCAATCAATATTCCATAAATCAATAATCATTTTGTAATTTACTTATTAGCTATTTTGAAATGGCTGCTTTCAGTAAATGATCAATTTGCCTGTAATTTCCAGAGATAAAACAAAATATTCTGTCTCATATTTATTTGATTAAATTTAATTTTCAGTTTTTTTCAATAAACACAAATACGCTTGCAAACCCCCATATTTATGTTAGTGTAATTTCGAAAAAAAAAACCATGACGATTTTCTTAAAATCGTCATGAATTGCAAAACAGCGTTCTGGATGGTTTACATTACTCGAGTATATTTCGTATCGTAGTCGGACCCTAGTGATGGGCCGCATCGATCATGAGGTTGTTTATCGAATCGCTGATCGCACTTGGACCTCACTATGTCTTGTCGAAGATGGAATGGAAGAAATGTTGTGTGTCGGAGAAGATACAAATTGATGCAATTTTTCGGTCTGGCTTTTGTAGCAAGGAGTGCCGTTAAGGTTTAACTCTGAAGAAATGTATCATAATTATTTGAACGAATGAGTTACTATGTATTATGTATTGTAAATTTTATTCATAGTGACGAGTACAATGATTACTTATTTACCTAGAATTATGTCCATCGTTTAACCGACCACCAGTATATGACATGCCATAAATTATACAATTTATGTGTAAAAACAATGCAATTTTGATGTTTGTAACTTTTACTATGAAAACTGACGTATGGTTTTGATACATTTTGTTTTAATGAAACGGAAATACTCGCGTTAAATTGAGTCGGTAATTCCGACTATAGTTAGACGACGTCGTGCACGTGTCTCGCTTAGCATTCCTTGATAAAGGTCACCGAATGTGATCGAAACTATAGTCGGAATAACCGACTCAATTTAACGTGAGTATTCCGTTTTATTAAAACAAAATGTTTGTAACTTTATTGAAATCCTTGTCCCTCTGTTTCATATTTACAGTTTACTAGTTAGTTTGAAATTACAAAAACTTGATAGATTCAGGCGTAACTTTGCGGAAGTTCATTTCAAACTGTGTCTAAAACATTGAACTATTATTAATAATAATAGCTTATTGCTCTAGTGTGTTCCCGCTGCAACGTGGCATCCAGTACAATAGGAATATAGATCAATTGTTCGTTTTTAAGATTGATCCTTAGTCCTATTGTACTGGACGCGACGCTGCAGCCGGAAGACACTAAATGCAGTTTAGTTAGTTTAGACACAGTTTGATTACAACTCTTAGCTCTTATATTTCCAGACTTAATTAAAATTCCCAAAAATATATACATGTAAGTAATATGAATTAGACCTTTTGTGTACCTTCTATACAAAGAACGTTATAATTATTTACGAAATTCTTGGAACGTAGCGTACGAAGTCTACCTATTCATCTGAGTTAATTAGCTCTCCATTCAATAACATGCCAAAACCTACAAAAGTGTAACGAAACTCTCTCGCCGAGGGAAAAAATATTATTAAAGATGGAACACAAAAAAAATCAAAGATGATAATCTAAACGCATGAAAACTCCTTTGTTTTTAATCGTCAGTCAGTGGTCGTGGAACTTTTTGTTAAATAATTAAGCGTAAATTAAATAATAATTAAAGAAATATTGAGATAAAAGCGACAGAATCAACTATATTTTTCTCACGATAGTAAGCTATATATATAAAGCTATAAATCTGTTTATAACTCAGTACTTCCTTTTTTTGATGTACTATTTAATTTTATCAATTTAAAAAAATTCTGAAATATATTATTATATTGGTCCTTAGAATACTGCTAGCTAATGTAAAAAAATGGGAATGTAACTCTGTCTCTCTGTCTGGGTGTTTGTCGCGTTATCACGGCTAAACGGCTGAACGGATCGAGCAAAAATTATTGCTTAGTTATAGCTTGGGGTACGAGACGGACATACGCAATTTTTTTTTTTTTTGTATGTCCACGCAAACTACGTCTCGTATAACAACTAGTATTTCATAAAACAAGCAACTAAAAAAAACTGAGTTCAGAAATAAATTAAATTAATAAGCTAATTAATTATTTGAACGATTTAATAATAATTTATTACGAATATTACCTTACTTCGTTTTTTTGCATAAAAAAGAGGAAATAGAGAATTAAATTGCTTACCTATAGTTAATTAAGGAAACAACCCACTACACTATTATACATAAATTTTCGTATTTTAATTTTTTATTATGTTTTTTACATATCGTGTAAATGTTTTTACGAACAAATCGAATATAGATATCTAGAGACGAAAGTGAAATATACTCTTTGGTCAGATTCCTGTTCTTTTCGTTCTAAGTTACCAGGAACAAAAAAAAAACACGAAATGAACATGCTTCGGGATAGCATTTCTTAATTAAAGCATGTTTCTGTAATCCTAAAATTCAGACTACCGAAGGAAAACTGTTTAATTACATTCAGGGTGGAACGATGGCAGACATTACATAAACCCACCGGGACTAAGAAAATATACCCATTGCTTTGCAGAACAATCTGCTTATGATCTTTTCATGAGATTTAATTAATTTTTAGGAAAAAAAAACCGACCTCAAACATAAACTAAAAAGTAGAAAATATTATTTTAATTACTTCAAAGCAAAGAGCATTAAAGAACGAAACATAGGGATAACCAAATAAGAACGATTAGTCGCAGTTCCCGCAACCCGCACTTTCCTTGGTGTGTTTTTGTCCGAACAACGACCTTGTAATGTGGTATCTATATAATCTGTGATCGTTCACCACTTCAGCTCCAAGATTTTAAACAAAATTAAAAAAAAAAAACACAAACGAAAAGTACTTTTTTGGGAATGTATTAAGTTTTGTGTGACAAGTTGTGAAACAAAAACTGTAATTAAATTAAAAATCATTTATTTCGGAACCTGTCCATAATTGTGGGCACATTACATAAAATCAAATTAAATATATAAACAACGAATTAAATAAAAATATTACCTTAAAAGTTACAATCAAAATTACAAGCATAGCATAACATAAGGTAATGATGTAGGGAGGACTAATGCGAAAGGTTTTTGATTAATAAAACATAGCCCTGTATACAACGTATCTCAGAAAGGTGCAACAATATTGAAAGGTACGTACTTAGGTATGTACTTATCAGTATAAACAACTTTTACTATGGAACCAAAACTGAAATCGCCAAATAAAAGAGGCGTTTCATAGATTTTGTCGAGTGTCATTGTCATTTTTGTATGGAATATTTTTCAGCGATTTTTTTCGCGATTTCAGTGTTGGTCCCATATTATCCCTTCTATAAGTTTTGAATGAGCTTACTGCTTACAAAACAGTGCATTATAGGTACCACTGATTGGACTTCTAGGATCCTATAATATACACTAGTGATTGTGCATGTTTGATGTGTTAATGTTTGTCATGTTTTTTATGTCTTAATAAAGATATTTTGAAATTGAAAATTATCAACATAGTTGCACCTTTCTGTAGCACCTTATATAGTTTAGACCTTTTCTATAGAATTTATTAAGTCTCGGCGGTGACTGACCCTGTGACTGTACTGAAATATTTGACTGAAATTAAGTTTTATCCTAGATCTGTTGAGATTTTCCCGAGGAAATAAATCTGGGAAAATTACGGGGCGATCTCGAGTAAACTTTGAGGGGTAGGAATATCTCTAGCTGGGTTAAATGAGTAAGTTTGAATGAATTAGAGGTTCTGCATCAGCCTTTTTTAACATCCCACTGCTGGGATATCGGCCTACCCTCGAAGGATGATTGCGCCATATCCACTACGCTAATGAAACGCTTTCTCCGAAAAGCTAATGAGCTTTTCGGAGAAAGCTTTTCCTCCTTTACAGAGGAGTACTCCGTACTCCTCTGTAAAGTTGTCCCGCTCGCACGTTGTCAGTTGAAGACATACATCAATAAGTCTGAATTTCCAAAAAGTAAAACATAAACCTATTATAGCTCTCTATAATAGCATTAATTCTTTTAGCTTGATATTAGTTTTTGGTTTCGATCTCCTTCGTCAAAATAAAAAAATATATATATCAAAACATATTTTTAATGCTTTACTACAAACTCACCCGATAAGTGACGGTGTGGTCGAGGACGGTAGACAGACTTAGCCTGGAATGGGAATTACAGGCTCTCATAGGCTGCCGGAACACGTTATTTTTTTAAAGCTCTGATAACAACATAAGATAATGACAGATAAAATATAATGATATAAGATCTGACGACTATAACGTGGCATTATCACATTTTATCATAGTTATACCGCATTACTGTTCTTCCGACTATAGTTTCAATCAAAGATAAACTTTCTCTACGCGTGTAAAACCACAGTACAAGCTAGTTGCTTCATATTCCCAGTGGGACAAGTGCAGCCACAGGAGCTGCGAGGTCTCCCGAGTGGAAGTAACGATGTAATTATTATATTCCCGTCCGCCCAGCATCACACTCCATCCCTATTCGGAGATATTACAAATCGATGTCGTTTTCTAGATTCCGATCTCGACTGTCGCACGTCTCGTTTGCTCCGACCACTCGACGTATCTCGCACGGTAGCCATCGTATGAATATCTCGAAAGATAGCGTTGAGAATAAGAAATCTCCAAGTTCGACATTTTTTTTCGAGAAGAGATTGACCTCAGCTTTTAAGAATAGGGGTCCAGACTACGGTGGAAATGATGGGCGGATTTTTTTTACCCTCGGAAGGGACGTAACCTATGGTCGATGCTTATCTTGTTTCATTTAATGATAGTACAATGTTTATGTAGATACTAGGTAAGTACTTAGGAGAAGTGAAGAGATTTGTCTTTAGGTTAAACTTATTGATCAAAAGCAATTTTTTTTTTTTAATCCACTGTAAAAAAAAAAAGATTTATAAATATTTATGGAATAAAAATTGATTAAAAATATGGAAAAGAAAACGCAAGTATATGAAAAACTATTTTTAATAGTGCCGCCACGATGTCGGTCCGCCAGGTCCGTTGATTGTGCCTTTTGGTCGAGCTAGTCTATCCGTTACGTCCTATAGTTATCTATGGTCCTAGGATCAAGAATTTTACGTCCAATACCTTGATAGTCAAATAACACTGTACTTGATAGTCCTAGCGTACAAAAAAATAAACAAAAGGAAAATTCTGGAACATTTATCACGTAATAAGTAATTGAGTCTTTGGAAGATTTCCTAAAATGCGACAGACAAATTGTATACTAGCCAGCCCTAGTACAAACGAGCTTCGACCACTTATACCTGTAGGCCGTCTTTATAGTTCCAAACCCATTCAAATCTATCGCTAATAATTACTAGTGGCCGATATTAGAGCTTCAATTTGGCTGAATATAATCGATCTCTTAAATAACCTCCTAAGCCTGCTCTCGCTTCATTCTTAACATATAGTCATCCTTGCAGCATCCCGAGACAGCGAAGGTGACTCCCGAGGGTACCGCTCGGCGGAGGAGCAGGCGCGCGAGCTGGCGCGCTCCATCCGCCGCGAGGTGGCCAAGCTGGCGGACAAGTGGAACTCCCTCGTCGACCGCAGCGACGCCTGGGGACAGTGCCTCGATGATGCCGTACAGGTCAGTACTTACCTGCCTATAAGCTGCAGTTTTTACTTCTTTTAAGTAAGTACATAACTTTAATAACAAGATAAAGTGAATCCATTTAATTTTTGTGTTGTTGCTCATTGATCGAAATTGATTGCCGCGGTGGCTCAGTTGGTAGTGAACCTACCTACTGTGCTTGGGGGCGTGGGTTCGATTCCCATCTAGGACAAACATTCATGTGATGAATATTTGTGTTTGTTCTATGTCTGGGTGTTATTATCTATATAAGTATGTATTTAAAAATATCTATGTACGTATATCAGTCTCTGGCAGCCATATTACAAGCTTTGCTTAGTTTGGGGTCAGGTGACGATGTGTGCAAAAATGTCCCAGATATTTATTATTATTATTATTATTATTATTTTAAAATAGCGCCATCTATCCCAGTCTGATGAAACTGGTTTAAGATAGGTCGATGAAACAGATGAAGTTACTTTTGATGATAATTTACGCTACGCCGTATAGGTGGCGCTACTAGTCCGCAATCGAATACCACGTAGGTAAATCAAAAATTCAGATCATACTCTCAACAGATCAGTGAATTTTCGAAACCTAATAAATTATTATAGTAAACTAGCTGTTACCCGCGACTTCGTTCGCGTGGACCAACAAAAAAAAATTGCCTGTGTCCGTATCTGACCCCATATGTTATATTTAAGCAAAAATTCAGCTCGATCACTTCAGCCCTTTAATCAACACAAAAGTTAACACGACAAACACCCAGACAGAGAGACAGATAGACAGAGTAACTTTCAAATTTATGATATTTTGCCGTATCCGACCCTTAAGTTATATTTAAGCAACAATTCAGCTCGACCCGTTCAGCCGTTTAATCGTGATAACCTGACAACACGACAAACACCCAGACAGAGAGACAGAGTAACTTTCGAATTTATGATATTAATTAGGATTAGGATTGACACGCCAATGAAAAAAAAAGTCGTATTGATATTAAACCACCAACACTTAGATACGAAGGTAAGTTCTCACGACATTTGCCAGATTTGATATCGGTCAAATCGCACTTATCCAGCCAATAAACCTTTACATCAAGCGAGATCAAGCAAAGACCAAGTAGGACACTTTTATACAAATCTAGACGTGACCTCTTCAATACTTACATTCTAAGCACCGGCGTTTCTGTTCGGATAGAAACATCATCGGGATGTCAGTGCGACAATACGCAGGAAGTACGGTCCATTAATGCGAGCATTTGGACACGCATCACGCGTCCAACCAGACTGAATAGCTTTATAATCACACTGCTAATATCTAATATCAGTGTGATTAAAAGCCGTTATCGTTGAAAAAATAATGCGTATCACCGCTTAGTAGGGAAAAGGTACCTGCTAACCAGACACAGGGTTAGATGTTAGATTAGGGATCCTTTAATCTATAACCCAGTAACCCTGTGTCTGATTAATAACCACCTTTTCCAAATCGGTTCCTTGATGACGTAGGTAGTTCTGAGGTAAAAAACAAAAAATAAACAGCCTACTTCAGAACCTCCTAATTTTTTTTAAGTCGGTTAAAAATATAAATAATTGGAAAGCTCAAAATTCGTTCATGCAATTTACTCATAGGATTGGCTTACTTGAAAAGCTATCCAATTAAATTCAAATTATTTTGTTGTCACAAAAAGTATTTACAAAATTATACAGGTTGTAGCGCTAATCCCCAAACTGGGTGCATAAATTGTAAGGGATCAAGACAGCAGTCATTGGTGAGTTTCTGCCTTTGGGGCTAGCTAGTAAATAAGTAAAAAGATTCGAAACTTATATTATATTTGTGATTTCTACCCTAAAAGCCGTTTTAAAATTCGTCGAGTTTAGACAAGAAATTCGTGCAATTCCTTACTTGTTAGGCTTGCTTCAAAGTTACCAAAACTTGCAGGAGTGATCTCGCCACGAACCTGATTGCATAGATATATCTACTTACTTGCTGATGATACTTGAAGGTCATATTCTAGCATAATTATCATTGTACTAGTCACTACTATTAACTTTCACTATGGGACCAAAACTGAAATCGGGAAGAAAAAATAGCCGTTTCATACATTTCGACATTTTTCTATGGAACAGCGTATTTTGTTTATCGATTTCAGAGTTACTGTTGGTCCCAAATAAATATGTAGTATAATGATATCCTAAAATATGTCCGTCATCAAACCTAACACCCAGTTAAAAATAATTAGGGAGCCACTGTCGTGTTTCCTGAAAAACTTTAAATCCTGCATTTTACCAAATATCCTATATTATATAGGGTACAAACTCTGCCAATCCCAGAACTCATCGCAGTTGGAATAACTCTACAATAGTCTGCATAGTCCGGTTCCCATCAGTGTGATCGCGTAGAGTGTAATTAAAATAGTTTCGTGATTTATCCGCCGATTTATCAGGGCGGGCGGTTTCACTTGGGCAGGTTGGCGGACAGTCGCTTTCATGATTTTATATAGTTCAAAAATAACGGGTAATTCTGTTCAGAAACAATATTAAAAACGAAATTGTACAAATTGGAAAAAACAAAAAGGGTTCAGTAGTTTGCATTTGAGAGCCAGTTGTTATATCAGATTTCAGCGAGGCTACTGTGAAATAAAAAATATTATGACATGTGCTATTTGTGTACCTGCGACCGGGATGAATGGCGTAAAAGGCATAAGCTTAGCAGTGGGCAATTACGGGCTTGGAATGATGACGATGAGGCAAACGTATTTGACCATACCCCGATGCGAATATACCCTTAAAGCTTCACAAAGATAACCAAAAAAAATATTAATGTTAAAAAAAAAATATTAAAAAAATTAAATTTTAAAATTATTGATCGGTTTCAAAATTAGTATGTGCTGAAATTCAAGTGTGTACAGCGGCTGTGCTTATCTCTGTCTTCACCGACAAAGCTGCGCGGAACAGTAAGAGATAGTGTGTTCACCGAGAAAAAACATTTTTTCCCAACACTGGTGAATTGAAATATGTATTATAATGTATACTATACATTATAATACATATAATATTAACCGAACAAATTTAATTTAATATTCCCGTATTATAATCCTTATATAACATTAATTCAATGTTATATAAGGATAAATGTTATATAATTAATTTAGATTTATTTTGCATCTCAGTACATTACCATATTTCTTAGGTCGGGTAAAAAAGGGTATCCAAATTGACTCCACTACACCAAAATATAGGCAAGGTAAGGTGTAATATTCACATTCCGAAGACGCTCGGCGCCGCTGTTCTAATTAAATATTTCAGTAATAAAAATACTGTCGTCAAAATCACTACTAACTATGTCGCAATCAAAAAACGTTCAAAGCCTGAGTTTGTACAAATATACAAGATTATATAAACACCTGAAACACTCAAATGTTTCTACATACGTATTCTGAAGTAGTTCGAAGCAGGACTGAAGTAGGACTGGATCTGGAACTGAAATCCGTGTGCTTTGCATGTCAATAACAATGCCGCGCTTCGTTATCGACTCGTTACGGGACCACTTGCGATGAGTGTACCTACTCTAGTGATGGGACAGCGGGATAACAATTTATGTAGATAATTTTGTACAGGTATCGTTATAAAATATATTGACATCATCATCATCAATAACAGCCTGAAAACGTCCACTGCCGAACAAAGGCATCACAATTAGGCCGCCAGAAAAAAAAAATGTCAATGTTAAGGATACCTGGAAGAGCTCGCTTTAAGCGATAAGGCCGCCAGCTGTTACACTAGTTTTAAGTTGTTTTTTGATCATTTGTATATTATTTCTGGTTTGAACAATAAAGAGTTATCTATCTATCTATCTGTCAATAAAAACTTATTGGTGCGCTTAACTTTAATTAATAAAGTTTTATTTCCTGCTTTGTGTAAACGTACCAACTTTCTTGCTCATATTAATTTTAAGAAAAGACTAACGGAGAAAGCGTTATTATAATGATTGAAGTATTATATTATTTTAAAAAGTTATAAATAAACCTATTAGTATAACGAGAAACTATTATTTTAATTTCTTAGAAAACAAATCATTCCACTAAATTCTGATGATCTCGGAGTTCGCAAATCGCAAAACGAAAATATTATCACTAATTATCAAAATGTGGAAAGCATAATAAAAACTTTTTCTAAATCCCTGCTCAATAAGTTAAGGAGAAAATACACAATTAATTGCTTACAATGTGTTGTCCAGTTGCTACAAGTAGAAATCTTGAATGGTCACTTTCGCTTGTTACTCTAACTACATACGCAATTACTCTTCTAAGTCTAGTCTTATATCTTAGGTAAAAGTGCCTATTAAAAACTTCGCAAGCTTCGCCTAGAAAGAAGCTATCGTTCTAGGAAATGCCTCACCTTATCATTTTCTTAAAATAAATCCTAATTGACTCTAGCTGAACATCAAATCTATGTTTAGGGTATGGTCTCCTGTAATTAGGGGTCACAGATAAATAGATCCTATTATCTGTGTTGGGGGTGCACATAACTTAGTGTCCCTGTCTTTAAATGTAAAAGTTATGTGTAACCGCTCTTGGGGATCCATATTGTATAAGTAAAATAAAATAAACAAAATGATAGAATGTTGTTACGAGTGTTACACAAAGCTGTTTTTTTTTTTTTTAAACTTCCATAAAAAATGAATGGACGGGCCAAGTAAGAGAATCTTGAAGACTTTAAAGTGAGCGCCGGCGCTCACATTTCTTCAGTCGCTCTCTGTCTCTGAAAAGTGCGAGACGTAAGTACATTCGTCAGTAATGCGATTCAAGTATCCTTGATATTGATATATTACGATATTATATTCGCTGTCTCTTTTTTGTGGCAAATATACTATAACATACTTTTGATTACTTATTCAAGCCCAAGTTCGATTGTTTTGACTTGTTATTTTTAAGGTAGTTGTGTGGTTAGGTCCGTCCATTTATTTTTACATTGGTCGAAGTTTTTAAACATGTTCATTTATTATTTCCGTTTAAACTTGTAACTTGTTCAACATATCAACACAATACGAGTGTCAAAAAATTGTACTGAAGCTTTGACAACAATTACACATACATAATAACTTATAACGTACCAACAACTCGGCTTCGCCTCGGCCCACAATTTTCAAGTTCGGCCAATAAGTTCTCTTGTTGAGTATTAGATGATGAGATAATAATAAAGTTACATCTTGCAACGGCTACAGCAGGTAAAATAATATTTTTATCGAATTATATTTTATTTTGGCAATCTAGATCATCGTTGAATCGATGTCAAGTTATCGATAACCCAAAATATATCAAGACTCCTCACTATAAGATCCAGTGGTTAGGATTCAGTTCTCGTTAGTGCAGTTATCGGGACGCTCCGCTGTTCCACGTTTTTTTTTTCCTCTGCTTTTCGCATTTCCTGGTTCTATCTGGTTTCCCGCAGATTTTGAGTCTCGTCTCAGTTCAACTCGTTTGTTAGCGTAACTAGATAGTTTGTAGCTCTTTGATGTTTTTAGTGACCATATTATTTTCAATAGCTGAATGTTTTGTTTATTTATAGAGGTTCTTTCGTCCATATATATATCCATAGACTTTTTTTATTTCTATTTAATCGAGATAAGCGAAGATCTCAGAGGACACTGAAATAAATCGGCGTTTGTATGTAATATAATATATTTATTTGACTTTAACTTGTCTTCATGAAATTTTGAAAAGTAATTCATGCATAATACAATTTTATTATATTATACAAATATATATTAATTTTTAGTACCTTAGCAACATAATATTACTTAAAACCGTTCTAGCGGAATCTACGTGATATACAAGACTACATGTGATAATGTATTTTTTAGTTACTTGTTATTATATTTTTTTCTTTTTGTCAAATTATTTGTGGAATACCTTTCCCAGATATTCAACCATTGTATTTAGGCTTGGAAGGCAATATTTCTTGTAAATTAACGTTGAAGTTCAAAATTGTAGGTGGCACTGTTATGGGCAAGCGTGTCGCTTACTATTAGACGATTGCTCAACTTGTTCAATCGCGTAAAAAAAGCGAGCAAGTCGATTAAGGGGTTAATTGTAATTAAGTTCGTTGCGAATAATTAATAATAGTAATATCAAGAGTAAAGATGCACGCGGCTGGGACATTCGTTTCATTCTGGTTCGTTATTCCATTCAACATTTTGCATTCCTCTCAGTACGGCGAGCTGGTTTTTACCAGAGCCAAATTGACGAGTATTCTATAGAGTGCTTTTAATCTACACTGGGAAAAAAATGGGTCGATTTATCGGCTATGCAAGGCCGTGTAAACCCGGTACTGCAGTTGCAGCCGTGTAAACACGGCAAGGGTTACCGTGTGGCGCTAACACGGCTACAGTGGACACACGGTTAAAACCGCACACGGCTAGGATGGTAAGGTTGGATCCACACACGGTACTGCAGTTGCAGCCGTGTCAACTGGTCGACACGGTTATAATCATACACGGCTAGATCTGCACACGGTACTGCAGTTGCAGCCGTGTCAACTAGTCGACACGGTTCCGATTAGACACGGCTAAATCTGGACACGGTACTGCAGTTGCAGCCGTGTCAACTAGTTGACACGGTTATGATTTAGACACGGCTAAGTATATACGTGGCTGGCGTAACCATGTAATATAAGCTGCATTAACCACGTCAACACGGCTGTCCTAGCCGCTTTCCTACGACCTTGCACAGCTGGCGGAGCCGTGTGACGCGGTTGGAAGAAGCCGTGTAAAGCGGCTGCCTCGACCGCTTCAACACAGCTGTCCTAGCCGTTTTCCTACGACCCTGCACAGCTGGCGGAGCCGTGTAAATCGGCTGCATCAACCGCGTCAACACGGCTGTCCTAGCCACTTTCCTACGACCCTACACAGCTGGCGGAGCCGTGTGACGCGGTTGAAGAAGCCGTGTAAAGCGGCTCCATCAACCGCGTCACCTACAAACCTACACAACAGGCGGAGCCGTGTGACGCGGTTGAAGAAGCCGTGTAAAGCGCCTGCGTCAACCGCGTCAACACGGCTGTCCTACGACCCTGCACAGCTGGCGGAACCATGTGACACGGTTGAAAAAGCCTTGTAAAGCGGCTGCGTCAGTCGCGTCAACATGGCTGTCCTAGCCGCTTTCCTACAACCCTACACAACTGACGGAGCCGTGTGACGCGGTTGAAGAAGCCGTGTAAAGCGCCTGCGTCAACCGCGTCAACACGGCTGCCCTACGACCCTGCACAGCTGGCGGAACCATGTGACACGGTTGAAAAAGCCTTGTAAAGCGGCTGCGTTAACCGCGTCAACACGGCTGTCCTAGCCACTTTCCTACGACCCTGCTCCGCTGGCGGAGCCGTGTGACGCGGTTGAAGAAGCCGTGTAAAGCGGCTTTCTCAACCGCGTCACACAGCTTCGCCAGCTGAGCAGGGTCTTAAGAAGGGCGTTAGCATATCCATGTTGACATGGCCAAGGCAGCCGTTTTAATACGGCTCCTTCAAGCAGGTCTGCACGGGTATGCCGCCGTGTGTGACGCAGTTAAAGTAGCCGTGTAAAACGACTGCCTCAGCAAAGTCCAACACTTTTTTTGACCCGAATGTTTCAGGTTCGCCAGCTATGTAGGACCTGTAATAAACCATTTGAACGATTAAAAATAACGAAAATAACTAAAAAAAATACTGCCCTCAAATCTACTGTCTAAATATTATTTTTCTAGGATTTGATGATGGTTAATTTGTTGATTAAAAAAATACTTTAAGAAACAGAATTTTATTCAAAGGTTTTTACATCACATAATAGTATTATATAATAAGTAATAATTAATTATATATATTATTTATTATAGTATAATTTAGTTTTCGTAATTTCTCATATTATAAATTCATAATGATGACTACGTGAAAATGTTAGGAAGTACCGCTTGCGAAGCGACCATGTTGCCTTCCAAGCTGTTTCTAAAATAGATGATGATTCCAGTCCCTGGTACTTGGATATCGTGATAATGTCAGCATTCGCTAGAAAAAAAAAAATTTAGTTAGAATGAAATTATTTTAAAAATAATCTACTGCATACTGTATATCACACAGCATGCTGCGGCTGATACATGGATGTTAATGAACTCAAGAAAAGTAGGTATACTATGTCCGTCCTCGTGTGTTTATCATTACCAAATTTTATCAAGATTGGTCCGGCTGCTTAGAACAAACAATTCACTGATAGGTAACAAACTGGCAGACAGAGAGGGAGCGGTACTTTCACATATTTAGCACAGAACATAGGTGTAATCCTCGGAATTTTTCTTATAACAATGTCTTTGGTATAATCTATAAAAATAACATCAGCGTGATTAGTCACTTACGTTTCTGCACCAGTGTTCCCAATACGTTTTAAATTTGATGCGATGGACGACCTTGGGAATCAGTTCCGATTTGACCCAGACAAAAGCGGCAACGCATTTGCTGTTATAGCATTTTCTGGAAATAAAATTATTTACTTAGTTTAGTTCATTATCCATCGAGCTACAATCCACTCACTGCACTTGTCAAATAAGAGCACATCACGGAATAGGTAGATAATAGACCACAGCACGGGCGGCGTGGTCAATCGCTGTTAGCATCGTTGGGAGGCGGCTAGGACAGCCGTCTGACGCGGTTGAGGAAGCCGTATAAAGTGCCTGCGACTACCGTGTCGACACGGCTATCCTAGCCGCTTTCCTACTGCCCTGCACAGCAACTTGAATGGCAGAGTGCAAAACAACAATTACATTTGCGAAAACGCATAGGTAACCTGATGCGCCTAGCTCTTTTTCGTATTTACACGTGGGAACAATATTATTACAAAAGAAAACGGTTGCACGGACAGTTTTTTTTTGGAATAATATTGTTCCCGCCGAAACACTGATTCACATGCAAAATTTACTCATACTAAGTAGGTAGGTACCAAAAATTTCGGGCATAATCACGTGTTCTCACATTCGTATCTCTCGCGAATCGTTTTGTATCAACTAATAACACAATTAATATTAAAAAGAACACTATTTACGCAAGTACCTACTCGAACTGATACTTACCTTTAAATATAGCGATGTATTCTTCCTTGCAACAGGATTTATGTAATTTTTGAACAGTAGCTGCATCTTTTTCCTCTTTGATAGCGTAATAAACGCCTGACACATTGAGAGCGTTTGAAGTAGATACAAGCACACCAAACTCAACTCAAAACGAAAACGAATGGCTGGCCGCCCGCGTGCGCGCACTTTTATATATGCGCGGCTGCCAGATTCGGCTATCGACATTTCCCCAGGTTCCACAAATATCTGAGGTCATTTACCTAGGAATAATATTTATGCATTTTAGTAAAAATAAGAAATAAGTTTAGTTTACTTATCTAGTTTATCACACTAATATTATAATTGCGATAGTTTGTGTAAGCAATAAGTACGTAAGTATGTTTGTTTCCGTTCTACTCTGTAACGGCTGAACGGATTTGAATGAAATTTGGTATAGAGGTAGCTTATTCTCTGGATTAACACATAGGCTACTTTTTATTCCGGAAAAATATTCGTTTTCTGTAGAATAGCGGGTGGAACCGCGGGGCACAGCCAGTAACATTTATAAATAATATTAAAATACACCATTACTATAGAGATAGACAAGATATATCAAAGTGTGGATGCATTATAATAAAATAATAGTCTTATTTTAAAATGGATTACACAAAAATATTATTCATACTCTCACACATACTTATTAGTTGACAGATTAACAATAAAGTTAATTGTGTTTTTTATTTAATAAGCTTAAAAATTTGTGTCTTAGATAATTTCAAATTCCTTACTTTAGTGGCAAACGGTAAGTCTATTTATGTGGCAATACAGCTTTTATGTTGATTATGCGGGTTTCATCTGTGACACGGCTTTCATAGTCAGGTTTCAGTTAGCACACGGTCTATCGTGTCGTATTTCAAACGGCTCCATCAACCTTGTACCACTTGTGACACGGCTAACGTAGCCAGGTTTCGTTCAGTACACGGTATCATGTCGTGTCTAGAATGGGTCAGTCAACCATGTTTGTGCGGATTCCATTTGTGAAATGGCTTACGTAGTTAGGTTTTTTAGCACACGGTGTATCGTGTCTTGTCTGAAACCGTTAACCACGATTGTGGGTTCCATTTGTGACACGACTATCGTAGCCTGATTTCAGTACACGATCTCTGGTGTTGTGTCGGAAGCGGTTCCGGCAACCATATTTGCGAGTTACCTTTGTGACACGGCTATCATGGCCAGGGTTCATTTACCACACGGTCTGTTGTGCCGTGTCTGAAACGGCTCCGGAAACACGGCACGGCTATCATAGCCAGGTTTTGTTAAGCACACGGTCTGTCGTGCCGTGTCTAAAACGACTCCGTTAACCATGTTTACGGACTCCATTTGTGACACGGTTATCATAGCCAGGATTTTTCGTTTTGTTTTATTATTATTTATTCATAACGAAACATAAGTACATACTATTTATTATAATTATGTCAAACTGCATAGCAGTTTGTAGGCAGATGCTTACTCTCAATGTCCACATGCATGTGTTAGCTAAATATAAAAATTAGAGCAGTTAATGTTAAAATAATACATGAAGGTAATTTCTTAGGTGTAACAATAGATGCTAATTTGAATTGGAAAACACACATCTCTAAAATAAACAATAAAATAAATTTATATATCCATTCCCTATGTTATGGTGTCATATTTTGGGGCAATTCAGTCGAATTACGATCGAGATTCATATTACAAAAAAAAATGTCTTCGTGCAATATTTAATATGAGCGGTCCTGATTCTCTCCGTAAAATATTTACAGTACAGAAGTTCTTAACGCTCACTTGTATATTTATTTACGAGATTTTCCTTATTGTGAAGCATAATCGTAGTGTTTTATTTAACTCCTCAAGCAGAATTGAAGTCGGAAATCCATGTTATCGAGTTTAAATCGTGACATGGCTATCATAGCCAGGTTTTGTTAAGCACAGGGTCTGTCGTGACATGTCTGAAACGGCTCTGGCAACCATGTTTACAAGTTCATTGTTCATTGTGACTTGGCTAACGTAGCCAGGTTCTGTTTAGCACACGGCCTAACGTGCCGTGTCTTGGACGTCTCCGTCAATTGTTTTCGGGTTCCATTTGCAATACTGCTATCATAGCCAGGTTTTGTTAAGCACACGGTCTTTCGTGCCGTGTCTGAAACGGCTCCGGAAACCATAATCGCGAGTTTGAATTGTGACACGGCTATCTAAGCCAGGTTGTTTAGCACACGGTCTGTCGTGCTGTGTTTGAAACGGCTCAGAAAACCATGTTTGCGAGTTTATATTGGAACACAGCTGTCATAGCCAGGTTTTGTTAAGCACACGGTCTTCCGTGCCGTGTCTGAAACGGTTTCGGAAACCGTGTTTGCGAGTTTAAATTGTGACACGGCTATCATAGCCAGGATTTGTTGAGCACACGGTCTGTAGTGCCGTGTCTAGAACGGCTACGTCAACCATGTTTGCGGGTTCCATGTGTGACATGGCTATCGCAGCCTGGTTTAGTTTGACACACGGCCTGTCATGCCGTGTCTGAAACGGCTCTGCCAACCATGTCTGCTAGTATCATTGGGACTTGGCTAACGTAGCCAGCTTTTGCTTAGCACAGGGCCTGTTGTGCCGTGTCTAAAACGGCTCAGCAGACCGTGTTTGCTTAACACACGGTCCGATGCGCTGTGTATACACCGCTTTTACAACCGTGTTAGAGTGTAGCCGTGCATTTTTGCACGGCTACGGTTTTTACACTGTTGGAAAATTATGAAACACGGTAAACGTGACCGTTTCTACCGGCTAACGAAGCCGTGTAAATGGCTAACATAGCCATGTAAAATCTCTAGCCGTGTACACGGCGCTTCACACGGCTGCCAAACCCGGCTGGCACAGCTATTTACATGGCTACAGAAAATGTAACCGTGTTCGAAAGCCGTGTATTTTTCCCAGTGTATGTTTCAAACAAATTCCTGGCTTTTATTTATTTGGAATTTAATCTTTTAGGCAATAAAAGGGGTTAAAATGCAACTGTCTGTGTGACGATTTAAAAATATATTTGAAGGGTATTTTGACTATGTTTTATTCGTAGAAAAATGTTCTAGCGCTTAACTAAACAAAATACATGTTATTATAACTATCAGACTGTTCTATCGCCTGTTGAGCAAAGCCCTTCCTATCCTCCAACCACGCTTCACGTTTCCAAGCTTTTTCGATCTGATTGCTGCATGAGGAGTCCAACAGTTTGTTCAGCTATTTTGTCCACCATATTTATCCCGCGAAAACGAGACGGATGTATCTATATTCTAGCTTTGTCGCTTTGACGCGAAGACAAAACGGGTGGACATAACTCTATCCCGGCGCCCGTGCTAGGCCTGCTGTTCATCCCGCCATCTCCGCAAGGGCCTGCCAAGTAGCCTGACGACCCGTGGAACCTACTGAGCAGTGAACTTGGCCCACAAATTTCAAAATACGGCAGATATGTCCAGCCCAGTTCCACTTCAGCTCGATTACAGCCTAATACACAGTACGAATATTTGGATTACCCAGATACCGTTGAAGTAATCCATATAATTATGCTCAAGTCCACTACCAGTAGGCAGCGTACCTTGCATGCTGGCGGTGTTACCCCACTGAATATGCTGATGCGTGGCGTCAACGCCAGCATTAGAGTCAAGTCTTGTTTGTTTAGTAATTTGGGATACCTACTCGTTTTATTCAAGCTGCAATATAAAAAACATTCCGTAATTTTTAACCCGCCCTTAGGCTCAAAAAACGCAGCATCAGCTCTTCAAAGAGCAGCGTCAGACGCGTGTGTTCGCATACATTAACTCTACCGTTGTTTACTGTACAGTAGAGCTACACTCGATATTCTGCACTAGACACAGGAGGTTGGAGCGGAGCGTTTTTGTTTTTTTAAATTTCGTTGTTTTTTTTATATAATATATCTAAGTAATTTATTTATTTATTAAGAATAAGTTTGCGTTTGAGCACAACCTGCCTGATAGTAACAACGAAGTGGTCTAGTATGGAACACGCTTATCTAGAAGGTACCTGCTTACTAGATGTTAAGATACCCAAAACTGTTCTTATCGGGAATCACTGACTTCGGTGAAGAGTTCGCTATAATTAAACACGATTTCTCTTTAAAGATTTTTGGATATCGGAGATTTTTTAGTTGAGAATTATACAATCATTATGTAATACTAGCTGATGCCCGCACCATCGAACGCGATGCAGCTCGGCTTTCGGTCTCGCAGGTTAGGGCTGGGGACCGAAAATCGCGGCCTTTGGCCTGGCTAAGTTTTCCAATTGTTCTTTCCATAAAACCTATTTTGGACTATTACGCACTATAAAAACCAAATAGCCAAATCGTTCCAGCCGTTCTCAAGTGATGCGTATACGCAACGTACAGCATTAAATTTGTTTTTTTTATATATTTTTGTTATTTAATTTAATTTAATTTTCATTTAATTATTATTATTATTTTTATGGAAGAAAGATTACATAGCTAGACTCTTTATTATGAATACCAGAATACCAAAATCAGATACAGAGAAACCTTATAAACAAGTGCCAAAAGTTGCGGTCTTATCGATAAAAGCGACTTCTTCCAGGCGACCATCCTATGGAAATAATAGTTATGGTAATTTACAAAAAAAAAAAGTTGACAGAGCACGTACTCAGAAGTGCATGGAGCTGCACTACAAATTAAAGAATATTTATACTCGTATATATTATAACTAACTAGCTATTACCTGCGACTTCGTTCGTGTGTACCTACAAAAAAAAAGTAGACAGCATTCCTCGCTATATCTGTGCAAAAAATCAGCCCGATCCGTTCAGCCGTTTAGCCGTGATAACGCGACAAACACCCAGACAGAGAGAGTTGCTGTCGCATATAATATGTATAATATTAGTTAGGAAGTAGGGTTCGCGTCTGTAACAACGATGTTACAATAATGGATGGATGGATGGATGTTACAATGGGGTATCAACTTTCTCTCTACTTAGTTAATCATTTATCTAGGCAACCTAGGCAACGAGTATTTACGGCCTAGGCACTAAGATTGAACACTTAATAAACAGTTAGGTGCGTATTACCGTAAATCAATATCTATTGTGGCCGTAGAGGTAATTGCGGCGATAAATACTGTAACGGGACGGCGGTTATGTTATACTGACGGTAATGCCTTTGGTTAGTTGCCGACGGCCGGCTAACAATACCTACTAATAAATTGCTTTATTTTATATTGTTACTAGCTGCGCCCCGCGGTTTCATCAGCTATTCTACAGAAACTGAATACTTTTCCGGAATAAAAAGTAGCCTATGTGTTAATCCAGGGTGTAAGCCAGGTGTACCTCCATGCCAAATTTCATTCAAATCCATTCAGCCGTTACAGAGTCGAAAGGGAACAAACACACTTACACACAAACTTTCGCATTTATAATTTTAGTTCGATGAGGAAAACTTAGAAAAGAAATACTTTTTTAGGGTTCCGTACCTCAAAAGAAAAAAAAGTGATCCTATAAGGGCCTAAAAGGCTTACTTCGTTGTCTGTCTGTCAAGACCCTTTTTGTCAGACACTCGTTTCTAGGTGATATAGTATTGAATTAATTGTGACGCATATCGATGTATGAGAGAACATTTTTTCAACTGCAAAGTTAAGTTTGTCCTTCAGTCCGACTTATCTTTTCGTTAGAGCAATGTTCACTACTTTCATAGTTATATTCCAAATTTTACTTTAAAAACAATTGAAAGGAACCCTCGATGCGCGAGTCACTGCGCACATGTCAGCACATTTTTAAGTTCAACTTTGCGTTTTCCACTGTGGCCTACTTATATACATTTGTAGAGCACTTTGTGTATTACAGGTTATCCCCTAGAACATAATTATAGCTTAAACATTATACCATTGTTCCGTGTTACTAAGCTCTATAACATTGAAAAACCTACACAAGATTGCAACAGTGACACTCGTTCTTTTAGAGTTTCTTTATGAAATATTCCTCTGAATAAATATTAGTTAGGATTGTTAAAGGTGGAACCCAAAAAACACTGTATAAAATATGAATGAAAGACAGGTTGTATCCGATTTGAAAATCCTACAGATTTTCCCTTATAAATGTTCTTATTACGAGATCTTTCGTCCGACAAAAACACTAAAGTTGGAAAGTAGTGCAGGTTACGAGGACTGTGACAAAGCGTTCCTGTTGGCTATCAGGTAACGCCGCAATGCTATGATTATCCTGAGTACGAAATCAATAGGTAATCTGTGTGACGTATTATTTAAAGTTGCAAAGGTGACGTTGAAATACGCTACATAAATCAATACTACTGTTGCCAAAACATGAAGAGCGTAATTTTAATTTTTATAATTCAATGTTGATAAATTAGCAGCTTCATACGCACGTAGAACAAAATTGGGTTCTTTATTTCGGCTCCCGTATAGTAAGCCCAACAGAATGTACCCTACAAATTGATTTTATTCAATGTTGTTGGGGCAATTCATGACGTTTAGCAGTAACCCTAGAAGGGTAATTTTTTTAGGGTTTTAGCGGAGGTTTGCGTCAGGCATTATACCGTCGTCATCGTTCGTATGATTCTGGTAAACTAAAAGACGTCAAATTAAAATTCTAAAGATACACGTTCATTTCTCTTACGATAGTTATGTGTATCAGGCCCTCAATTGAACCAGTTACATTGCACTGCGCCTGCGCATTAACAGATATATGGCGACAGCTGCATTCCGTGAGAACCGCACTCAAATTGAGATGAATGGTGATTTTTAATGAAAAACTTACAAATTTATTATGAATGTCTCTGAAACCGACACGAAATCAGAAATTGGCAAATAGAAGCAAATAAAATTTGGCATTATTACAGTTTACAATACAAAATTTCTTTATTTCCAACATTGACCTTAAAAATATCTGTGGGCTTCGGATCTCTGAACTAAGCTCAAGCTTGTATTTCAGAGATTCGTTATGATGACCAGAAATAAATGTGACAATGAATATAAATAAATTGACATAAAATTTTGAAAGCTTCTTGTGTGGGTGTGTAGTGATATAGGAATGGGTGTGAGAATGTATGTGTTGAGTTTGGTTTGTCTGAAAATGATTTTATGACAAAATCACTTTTATATACCGCCTACCGTCTACTCTATAACAATGTCTAAGCGCTGTTTTCTATTTGTTCACAGGTAAGGAGAATTGTAATGGATTGTAAAACTTAAAATGAAGCAAGGATAACGTGACTACCTGTGAATTCAAGGTAAGTTTAATCACGGCCTTAAATTAATGACTAAAAACTTAGCTTACATACAAACTTTGCTCTTTAATCAATGTTGAAATGGTCCGTCTCGTTTTCGCGCGTGGCATTTTATTTCAGCCAGAAGTTGACAGAGCATTTTAATCGTTGATCAACTTAAGACAAAGTTTGTAATGAATGCCCTTTAAGTTTAGTAAGCATCGTTGACTCAAATTTTCAACAAAATAATCCAAGTAACGAATATAATATAGGAGCCATCAAAATAACCTTAATACAATAAATTACGTAGAAAATAACTTTATTAATAAAAATAATGTACATATAATAGTTATTATCGTAAATTCGAAAGTTTCAATACCAATTTTGTAAATCCGCAATCGAAATGCGTATTAAGCTCATTCACATATCGAATAAATCATATATATAATTATTACGCCCTCAAAAACTGTTGATTGTGCATTTATTTTACTTAATTAGTATTTATTAGTGATTATAATAATTAATACAATCTCTCCAATTAGTGCGATGTAAACACATCGGTGGGTAAAATAGTGAATGAGCTCAGGGTCAAAAATAATAGCACAAGAATAGTCGAGTTAAGTGATCGTCTGGCGGCCTATAGTGCCAAGTTGAGTGATTGTCTGGCGGAAAACAGTGCCAAGTTCTGTGATCGTCTGGCGGCCTACAGTACCAAGTGGTGTGATCGTCTGGCCGCCTACAGTGCCAAATTGAGTGATCGTCTTGTGGCCTATAGTGCTAAGTTGAGTGATCGTCTGGCGGCTTACAGTGCCGATTCAAATAGGTTGCGCCATTCTTATATAGTCCTTTAAACGAGATGATGATTGATGAAAATCTTTTCACCCGCAGACTTAACGATTCAACGAAATTTGGTGTCGATAAATTTGTCAATGTTGGGAAATATAGTTTCTGGGCAGAAAATTATATTATATAATATAAATATAAAATTAATTTTTTTTTTTTTTTTTTGGAAATATCATCTGCCAAATCTGAAAATGTGTCTGATCGTCCCCCTGTGTCTTTCGTCCCGTCCTTTAATTAGTTTGAGTTTAGATATTAATTTTGTTGAAAACTTTATAACATTCAATTTAATGAACTATTATTAAAGTTTCAACAAAATTTATATAAAACAGCATTGGCGTCGATTCTATAACGGCATTTTTAAGGTAAACTAAATTTGACAGCCCTCCTAGGAAAGGCAGGGACACAGCCAATCGGTTATACTAATAACTTACACCATTAATATGTTAATAGCACCGCACAGTGGTCCGAAGCGTTTGGAGCGGGGCCAAAATGGAAATTTAGCGTTTTTTTCCCGGTGACGCCTCGGCAGATAGCCGGGACCGTGCTGCCATCTAGGGGTTAGCGCGTTGTTAGAGAGCTATTGGTTGAAACAATTTGTAAAAGAAAAGCTTTGGAAATCTCATCATTATTTCATCAATTTCAATTTAATTAATCAAATTTTCTAAAAATGAAAGTATTTTTTTTTGTGTCCGTGGAGCTGCATTAAAAAAACAGTTTATATATTTTAGTTAAACGTGACGTTCGGGACTTAATAATTGTTGTGGGTAAAATAATAACGATTTTATCCATAATACAGGCTCGATTTTAAACACTTTTTTAACACCTGAAATAACTATACTGCCTGCATGTTACATAAGAACTCGATCTTAAACTAAAACAACTAAAACTAAAAAGTATATATATATATATTTAATATATATTTCAAGTTTATTCTACGTTTACTTACAATGTAAGGTAGGTACTAGATACTAGTGAAGGAGCCACCATCGTAATTTGTGTGCAAGCTATAGTTGCATTCCACACGTTATTCTGCTCTTTATGACGGCATTGAATAAATTATAGAACTCACCTCCCATCAAAATATTCAAACTATCAGAATCCATCAGCATATAACACGGCTCACTGTGCACGGCGTATGTCATCAAAGATTAGCTACATGCAGACAGGCGAAGCGACCATCGCCCCCGGTGTCCATGCAGCAGCCGTTGCCTTGGCAACCTTCATTATTTAACCCGTGTACTTTCGCCCTTATTCTGTTAGGTTGGTGATTGTGTGTTGATTTATTTTATTTTGATTGTTATGCTGAAAGTTTTGCTAGAGTTCGATCAGTCTGGTCTGGTCTGATGAGAACCTTCAAAGTTGCGATACAACGGACTTGAAAATTGTATCTTAAAAAAAATCCAAGAGATATTATCAGAAACAAATTTTGGCAAACCTTCGCCAAATGCTTCAATCAAAATCCTGGCCATAATTCCCTTGCTTGGCAGGCGGCTTGGGGGTCTTAGAACGCTCACCGTTTACACGTCGCAGTCGTAGGACATATCCGGTAATTTATATATAAACTAGCTGATGCCCGCGAAGCTCGGCCTTCGGCCTCCCTAAACTCTACATACAAACCTTGTCCTCTCAATTACGAACACAATAAATAAAAAAAACATCAAAATCAGTCCAGCCTTTCTCAAGTTATAGCGTGACCAGGAAAAATAGGGGTCATTTCTATATGTATATAGATTTTTGTAACAATCGATCCTTACCCTCCATTATGCATCTCTTAGTAATCGGTGATCGTTATGCGATTCCCAACCCGCCTGCCAAACGCGGGGATTATGGCAACCACCCCCAAATATGGGGAGGCTTTGTCTAGCAGAGGACCTCCGAGCTTAGAGGCGGCGTTGCTCTAAGTGAGAACCTCCTAATTTTGAAGTCGATAAAAATATTTGATTATTTATATACCTACACCCATGTGGTCCATTAAGCTCACCAATTCCACATTTCGTCTCCATCCGCCCCCCACAACTATATAGCCCAAAAACTGGGGAGCGAGCGGATTTGATTATTTATTCAGTGCGCTGTAAGTGCCACTCATAACAGTGTCTTAATTAACCAGAGCTGGGAGAAGCTGCAGCGGGAGGGAGGGATTGTGGTCATAGGAGGTAGCGGACGCGGGAATACCATTTATTTTCTTGTGTGCTTTTTTTTTGTTTTCGTTTTTTGTGATATGTCTATCACAGAGATATGTGTGTGAGACGTATGGGTGTAATTATGTATCCCAGAGATGTCAAGGACACTTTTTCTTTAACTAAATACTAAATATGGCTTCATAATGGAACTGGAAAGTAAGGTTTTGCAAAATTAGATCCGCGATATCCGCGCTCATAACCAGAGCTAGCTGGAACACATTCTTAAGGACGATAGGCGGAACAGGGTGTAACCAGCATTCTGATGTTCTGTATAGATATGACAATTCCAACAACCAGGTGCGCTGCTCCTCGGAGTCTGTTTCTAAAAAAACGAAGGCAAAAAGTTCATAAAGTTCGGGAGTTTATTTAATTAAAGTTTTTCCGCACTTTGGTTATTACTTAAATGTAAGCAGATCCGTCAAACTGTATGCCGCAGATATCCTGTTCGGTAAAAATCATTACGGTCGCTGAAAAAAACTGTTCTGTCCACTAACAACATTTACAAAGGCTTTACGTTTAATAACAAAAACAACTTAGGTACTTTCTACGAAAGTTTTTACTTTACTTATAATTTTTTTCTTATTATTTTTTTAATTTTTATATAATATATAAAATGTATTATTATGACTACTTACTATAGAGAAACAGCAGAGCTCGCTCCCGCTCATACCCAAACCGCACTCTTCTTAGGTTTGCATTTTGCCCGCTGCTCATAAATTCATAATTAAATAGGGAACTACCGGCTTTCCTCGTTACAGAGCTGAATTTTATTTAATTCCCCCCTCCCATCTCCTCTTCTCCACCCATTCCACGTTCATCTAGCTGTCGCTTCTTCGTCCAGATCATAGAATAAGTGAATGTCAGACAGTGACAGACATGTCTATTTGTGAGAGAAATTGCGAAGATGAGTTGCTAGCATACTTACTTAATTATTTCTAGATTCTTGTGAATAGGTTGTAAAGCTTCATGTTCAGTAGACACATTTAACTCGTCTTTTCACGGCAAAAAGAGTAAGAATTTTTTTTATCACGGTGCGCACGCTAGACCTGGTGGCCTACCTAAGGACCCCAAAATAATAGGCTCATCATAGTTTTGGGCCCACTGAAAAATTACAATGTACATCTAGAATTTTGTAATAACATCAATATGATTTGATTAAAGATATTTTCGAAAACAAATAATTATTTCTTTTAACAGAAAATTAAATGACAATCAAAATATGTAAAGAACTTCAGAATTTAAGCTTGAATCTCTAATATAATTCTTAGTAACTAAGTGGAAGCACGCTCGCCTCACATTCGCGGGGTCCCGGGTTCGATCCCGGGTGAGCCCGACCAATGAAGAACATCGTGAGGAAACCTGCATAATTTCCGGAGAATAAATTCGATGGCACATGTGAATCCGCCAGTGCTGGGTCAGCGTGGTGGATCTGGGCTAATCACTCTTCGAGGGTACGCCGATATCCCAGCAGCAGGATGTTTCAAGGCTGATACAGAACCTCTCGAGTAGGATTTAACTTCACAATTTTCATTTTACTTTCGTAATCCAACAGCAGTTAGGTGTTATAGGACCTCCTCCCGGTATAATTACGGCTACTAATACGCGGAATAAGGCAGTAAGTACTTATTATTATTTCGAAATGATAACGTAGCTTAAGAGCCGACTGGTTGCTTTGATTACAATTGCAAATGATCAAACTCAAACAAATTAAACGCGACTTATTTTTCTTTCTCTGTCGGTAAACTTCGAACAGATCTCGATTGTAGGGCAAGGAACTGCGTCATTTGTTTTAATTAAATGTGCGGGTCACAAATCCCCTCCTGTTATGGACACCTACAACAAAGTAGTTATGTAGGTGGGTTGCCAGCCCGGAGAGATGTTTGAAGACTGACAATGAATACATTTCATTCTTGAAAATGTTGCTCAGGGTCTTGTTAATTACATTTCCTAGCGCTTATACGTTTTTGGAGAATCACACTAATATTATAAATGCGAAAGTTTGTGTGTAAGTATGTAAGTTGTTTGTTCCCGTTCAACTCTGTAACGGCTGATCGGATTTGGATGTTTTTTTTATTTTTATATGGAGGTAGGTTATTCCCTGGATTAACACATAGACTACTTTTTATCCCGAAAAAGTTTACCGTTCCTGTCGAATAGCGGGTGAAACCGCGGGGCGCAGCTAGTGTAAAATAAAATGACACAGTGCATTAAGAAAACTAAACTATAAATTAAAAAAAGCTGGCTCTTAGGTCTATTAAAGTAATCCTGAATATTGCATTTCACATGTTACATAGTTATTGACTACTTAGGTATGTAGAGCAATTTTAGTTATTTTACAGTGTTGCTTGAAGTGTTATTGTATTTGTTATTCCGAACCGATTCGCACCAGACAGATACCTCTATCTGCATAAGATCTGCAGTTAGATTACTTTTACCGCCAGTAGCTTGGTTATTGATTAAAATACATAAATTCTAGGACTTTCTGGAGCTGGGAGGGAGCCAGCGAATGAGATAATATTCGAAGACTATTTAGTTTTTTTTACCGCGTATAAGTCCGCGTTTGACCACCAACTCGCATGTTAGTAAGCGACGATGTGGTCGAAGATGAAGCATTACGCAGACTTAGAAGATACCTTTTCTCTCTGACCTTGAAAAGCCCTAGATTGTATCTCTCAGGAAACAAGGAAGCTGGCACATTGTTCCACTCCATGCACAGATCACACTAGATACCGCATTACGAGATTAGTTGTTCCTACAAAAAGTCACCAAATTTTGAGGAGAGCGCTGGTCACGGGGAGTGCGGCCAAGCGTTCTCATTGGCAATCTCAAGGTTACGCCTAATCGCGCCTAACAATGAACCAATCAGAGTAATTTCTTATAAGTGTATTTAGATTTATTTGCGTGGTGCGCTTCGAGTGTCCTGAATGCAGAATCTAGGGTTGTGATCTGTGACTCCTTGGCTGTACGGATTAAGAACGTTGATTAGAAACCTTTTGTACGTATCCGAGGGAAATCAACCGTGTAAGGATGGTAGTGAGGACCGTCTTTCTGGTCGTCCTGTAGTAAAAGGGGGATGGTGGGATAAGGTCATGTGGCACTGATGTAAAGTCTCCGAAATAAATCCTGTAAAAGATTGACAGACTCGCTACCCTACGGCGGTGTTTCAGGCTAAGATTTTTTTTGCCAACCAACTTTTCATCGCCAATATGCCGTATTATGATACAACTTTGTCGCTATTTTAAACAAAACCACTTTTTATGGTATCGGCTGCGCATGGCGGTCAACATTGTTTTTGAAAGAATAAATTAAAAAAACAACACTTCACTTCACTAGGATTCCCTTTGTTGGGGATGCCATAGAACACACCCTAACCTAGAGCTGATATTTAAATTAATCATTCAAACATCTTTCCGGCTGGGATCGGGCCCGGTACATTGAGGCAAACATACTACCAAATAAGCCACTGGGTCGTGAGACTGAGCTTAAAGCTTATATGTAAGATTTTCTTTCTTGAAACAGTCGCGTCTCCAGTGGCTATTGAACAAGGCCTTGTCTTCGATCATACAAGCAGCGTGACAACAACGGCAAATTTATGTTTATTAATATAACGTTTATTATGTCTGTCTGTCTGAATCCATTACAGCATTATAACTTTTAAAGTTATAAACTTACATGCATGAAATTTTGCACAACGATAGTCTAAGTATAGGTCTTTTAAAATGATTTTAAGGTTTTCTATACCTTCTTTTTATCAAACGTATATGGGCCGACAAAGTTGCTTTCATGTTGATAGACCTTAGTAAAAACTTTACTATAAAATTATTTCGGGCAACATGTGATCACTACTTTTTGAGTTATGCTATAATAACGGATAAAAACTTCAAACATCCTACGCACCTACGGAACCCTACTAAGCATGGCCCGACATGCTCTTGACAAGTTATATTTACAGACACTGAGCGTGCCGTGACAGAGAAAATAATATTCTTGTGTATGTACGTATTTATACTAAGACGGCAGTTGACGGCGCGTCTCTTACGCCTCTGCCACTGCTAGTTGAGAACTTTCTATAAATGCTTTTATTACAGTCCGAATGTCACGCACCACCTCCCTCATTAAACCTGTGACATCATTATTACATCGTTTCATTATCGTCGTACCGTCTCGGTCAATGACCCCAAAGAGCTCAGTACTAGCAATAAGCTAATCTGCGGTGGGAGTGTCACAGGATGCGCTGCAACAATGCCTCTCTAGGGCATTGGGTTCGATTCCGGGTTGGGTAATAGTAAAGGTATTTATTAGTATTGTCGCAATGGTTGTGTGCTAATTTCGAAGCTATATTAAAGTTCATTGTGAGACAAATGACGGACTTATATAACTTATATAGTAATATAGGCGCCTAATAATTTTAGTTTATCCGCCAGCTAAAGCTGCGTTGACGTATTGAATGTAATACGTCGTTGCGTTTTTGTAGTGGTAGGGCTCTCTTGCAGAGTCCGCCTGGGGAAGTACCACACCTTTGCCAGTTATTCAACCGCCAAGCAGTAGTGTGCAAGCATTACTGTGTTCCGGATTGAAGGGCAATGTTACCAGCGTAATTACTGGGCATACAGAGATTAAACATCTAACATCTCAGGGTGACGAGCGCAATGCATTGCCGCGCATTGTTTTGAACTGTTGAAGTTCAAAATTCTGGGTGGCACTGAACTGTTATGGGCAAGCGTGACGCTTAACATCAGGTGAGCGACTTGCTCGTCTCGTCACCAAGTAACATAAAAAAAAAAAAAAAAAAAAAATACAAATTTTAGATCTGAATTCGAGATATGTTATGAATTCTGTGCGTTTTGAATATTCGCGAACTATCGATAATCTGTACAGCGCAACAACTTATCACAGTATTTTCTGGACAAAACTAACAGTCACCCGTAGAAAATTAGCAATTCCATCATTAAGCCAACACGGCTGATGGTGGCCCTGTAAATGAATTCAGGCTCCAAGCATCGCCCCTAAATAGTTTTAAAACACAATTTGACCCGAAATACTTGAGAACTTATTCCAAAATTGGAATAGGAGCCGAGGGAATGTTAGAATGTGTCAAATGATTATGAATCGAGTGTTCGTTGCTTTGAACGACGCGACGACGCCGAGCCTGAGGCTGTTGTACGTCCGCTGTTGTACGACCAATTTTTTTACATTTTCCAATTATATTTTACAAAGAAACGATAGATAGACTCTCCTGGCGTAGTTGGTAGCGTGTCCGCCTCGTGAGCAGGTCCCGGGTTCGATTTCCGGCCGGCATGTTCTGATGATGAATTTAAATGGGTGTCAGTTATCGTGTCTTCGTATGTGTTCCATGGTATCCTCGACACGGTGAATCCTAGTAAATGTATGAGTGTGAATATTTTTTTTATTTGACTAGTATAATTTATTAATGGATCACTGCTGAATTTTACAACTTTGGTGATGTACGGAGCTTGAACTTCAGCTCTCTGCATCCAGTCAGGACTGGAGACTGGGCGCCAAAGGCGTCGTTCACTTTTGCCTAGACTATGGTCCAGTCCAGAGCACATCTATACCCAAGTGACTCCAGTGGATGTTGATTCTTAAAGTATCCGATCGATGTTGCCTCTTCTGCTTTCATATCTTGTAGGATCAGTTACAAGAAATATTCAGTGGCATTGGATTTGTGGGATCCGATGTGAGTTACTCTACTTAATTATTTAAGCTGTATCAGTCTATTGTTAAGTGATTTCACTCATTTATTATCAATATTTCATTGAAATCCATGCAACAGTAATCGATGCGCATTGCAATCGACTCATTCAGCTTTCATTCATGGCCATTTCTCACGGAGTTCCTCACGGCTCGCTTGTAATGCTAACAGCGAAGTGAAGGCACGGAATAACTTGTCAGCATGCTTGTCAGCATGCTTGTCAGTTTGTTTGTTTACTGATTGTGAATTGATGAAAATACTTGTCGGTTTCTGAGCTGTTCAAGTGCGTCCTGAGGTTTTATCTTGTGTTTCTTTTATCTTTTTTAACATTGCGTTCGTACAACCAACTGTAAAGTCGTGTGAGGCCTTGAGGTGGCTTAAAAACTCTGTTGTCAGGGCTAGCCACTCGACCTATAATTACTTACATGTGATCCAGTTTTGCTTCATAAAAAGTATCAAACACGTTTCAGCCGCTTATTAGTTACTCACTCTATTGTTATTATTATGAGCCTGTCATGTCCCAATGCTGGGCAAAGGCTGGGTAGGGGTTGAGGAGAGAAATGGAAAAGGGGTTCTTTCCATTTATCTCTGTCCTGAGCTATTGCTGGTCAGTCTTTCAGGTGGTTGTCGAGGTCGTCCCGCCATCCCTTTCTTGGTCTGCCGCAAGGTCGTTTGCGATCTGGCATCCATTAGGTGGTAGTTTTAGCCATAAGATTATCCGACATGCGGCAGACATGTCCAGCCCAATCCCACTTACAATTAGTAGCCTTTTCGGTCACATCGGCTTTAGTTCTTACTTAGTATTTTTTTTGCTTAGCTATATAAGGCCGAAAAAGAACAAAAAGACATGCTTGCTTAGTAAGTTTTAGAAAAACAAAACGCAGCTTCGGCAAGATATTAACATAATATTATCAATCCAAAAGTTTGCAACACCTGGACGAGATTGGCACAACACAGGGTAGATTGGCGAAAGAGGAAGGAGGCTTATGCTCTGCAGTGGGCTGAATAAGTTGCCGATGATGTAGATGATGAAAATAATCACAAATCCATGTTTATTGTGTTGTAATACATTTCATAAAAATGAATGACTTGAATACACGTTTCTATATACGATGACCTTCAGTATCTTTTTTGTGGTTAGACTTACCTTTAGTATCCCTGTAGCATCATTCCCAATCTCAATTCCACACGAGTGTCGTCTATCACACACGTTGTAGTAACGTTGTTGTAGTAACTCGGAAACCAAACTATTTTACGGAGCTTTCGGATTTTTTCAGCATTCAAAATGTTGCTGATAATTCACAATATTTTTTTCCCAAAACGACAAGTGACAGGAGTGTCACCTAATAATATAAGTACTTTATAATTTATTTTGATCAGTTTGTTTGTTACCTCTTCCAGGACTACTTAATTAAATTATAATGACGAGGGGCATTGGGGCAAGATAAGTGCAAAATAAATATTGGTTATCTTGTCTGAACGCTCGATGAAACGAAAAAATGATCTCTATTTTTTGAATTCATAAAAATCTCCATCCTCACCCTTACTCAATCAATCCATAAAATCGAATATGCACGCAAAAAAACCAACGCCCTTGAGCGCAGTTACTTTCGTTCCTAAACCCGTTCCGTTCGCAGGAATCCTGAACGTATGCACGGCTTTCTGCCAAGATCACGCGCAGGACTTGACTTACAATAAATAATATGTAAATACGATGAGTGTGCGCTCGCGCTCGCGCCAGTGCCATGGCGTCCGCCTGCCGGGCGAACGCGCCCGTGCCGCCATCTTGAAAAAAATAATCTATTTCTTTAATTATAAATATATCACGTGTGTAATAGCGAGTGCAATTCGGACATTCGGACCTTTAACTTTCAGAAATTAACTTTTTTAAAGTGATGTACGTTCCGTTATACTTACGTGTTTTTTTTTAAATTTCTTTATGTTTATATTAATTTGAAGTGAGGATTAATTATGTTTGTGTTTGTTTGTAGGTCTGATTTCTAATAGGCTTATCGTGTTACGTTATAACTGTTATCTTATAATGGGTCTCGTGTGTCGATGTAGTTGCCTTATAGTAATTTGAGCTTTGATAGAGCTGCTTTATTATGAAGAGTATAGTTATTGAGGTCGGAGTGGCGAAATAAACATTACTTTCCACTACTTCAACATTTCTTTCTTTTTACTCTTCAAAGGGTTTTTAGAAGGTTAACGTATGACAATGCAAATAATAGAATTTTTTGCACACTTGCCTCTTTTTAACTGAAAAATCGAATACAATCAAACTGTTTAAGCATGAATAATTATTATTTTGGTAAAACTGTCTTTCCCTATAATTTTATGAATCAAAGGTTTCTCTCCATTCATGTTGATTAACTCTGTGAATCAAACATAATGAAAAATATTTTTTTCGAGTGGACTTATTTTCTCGTTAAACTTAGAATTGAATTATATTTATTAGTACTATAAAATTAAAATTATATAAAACTACATTTTAAAACACTACCGATCCATCTCTTATTTCTTTTTATTATTTTATAACTGCCTACTAAAGGTAGCACTAAACTGTTTCTGATACAGTTCAAAATTAAAGTCGTGTTAAATTTCGAGGTTCAAGTTTTTTCAAATTTTTGTATAACAAACATTCATGCACTAACAAAGCAATATTATTAACTTAGTACACATGCTTCTTAAATGATATAATATTTTTATTATTACTGTTACAAAAAAGTAGTCTTCTATTCTAGTCCAAAAGTCAACTCAGCCCAACTAGGACCCAACATAACTCTTCCAGCGCAAAAGCTGCGCTTTGAATAAATCTAAGGCGACAGCGGGACATCCTGGCGAGGATTTATCACTCGCGCTAGTGAGATGTTATTCCAGTATTATCGCCAGTCGGCAGGACAGCTAGCGAGCTTGTGACTCACCGAGCAGATCGGAAAAGTGCAGACACTAAAAGTCTACTATAAGGTGTTCATGCTAGCTGCGCCTACAGGCGCCAAGTGTTTCGATATGAATTATAAAGTTTTGCCTCGCAGTTCTACGCTTTTCTAGTTTTGACAGATTTTTTGGAAAAAGTTTTTTTATGTCTGTTCTCATTTTGTTATCCAATTTCGCGCATACTTTTTGTGGATAAAAGTAACAAACAAACTGAAAAAATTGGTGAGTTGTTGACCAAACGTAGATACTATATACGATAAAAAGTTTATTTTGTTATTGGTTAATAGAAAATAAAAATTGGATGCTCCTGGGCCGTGAACATTGTGCATCATCACGCAAGGATTTTCGCACCCGTTACCTCAAACTTGCACTACAATAGCTGCTATTTGCCTGCGGAGTAGTTTTTTCCATCACACAGACGTCTTACTTGTTTGGTATGGTTATTCCATCAAAAAACCATAAATTGATTGCATTCCAGCTCCAAATTACCATTTGCAATTTCACCTACTACAAATGCCCCTCCTCTGTTTTCTCTTTGTTATAATTTTTTGCGCTTTTCTATTTCTGTCCGAGTTATGCCTCTGCCGCTCGACTCTACTCCAGCGCCGCTGGCGACTCGTTAGCTTGCAGCAAGTTTTGCATATCAGCACGCTGCCGCCGAACCTGCCTTTATTCTCGGTCGTCGCGGCTTTTACTTGGTACGTTTGTTATTTGAATCACATCTGTTCATTATGTATAAATTACCTGTGTAAGAAACTATTTTTTATTTATTTACCTAAAGTCCGTCAGAAAAATTAACAGAAAATAAATAGAGAGCAGGAAAAAAAAGACGAACAATAAATATTTTTTTAATAAGCTGCTGCGTGTACATTTGTGTCTTCGCTAATTCTACAGAATTTAAGAAATTTCATGGTAACTGATAATTCAGTATCTAATGTCACTTACACATTCTTACACTACATCAGTTTTACAATCCTGTATCCTTAGTAGTTCAGTATGTCAGATTATAATTGATAGGAAACCTTTCAAGCTATTATCAAATAATGTTTGAATTATTTCATAATGACTTGATAGATCTCTAGTACATAGAGCTCCTGCCAAAATTTTGCATTAGCAAGTGAGTGATGTGGAGTTAAATACATTCAAGACTGTATCTCGGACTATCTGTTTGTTACCTTGTCACGAATTAGCCGCTTATCCAATCCTGATTAAATTTAACAAAGCAAAGAATTATGCATTATGGTAATTAAATACTTTTTTACTCAGATATGCAAGAAAACTGTAAAAATTGCGAGTTAAACCGCGAGTCGCTAGTCGAATATAATTACAGAGCAAGTTACACATCAGAACTTACGAGAAAGAGCTCGCAGTCCGAAACACTCCTATACAAGTCAAATCTAGAATAAAACAGCTACCTTCTAGGTAAGCGTGTCCATCCTAGACCACATCAAGTAGGCTGTGGTCAAACGTAAGCATATATTACAAAAATAAAACTTGTTTCCGTCAAACTGAAAAGTTGCTCACGAGTAAAACCGCAGAGCACAGCTGTCGTTCTATAAGTCCATAAAAACCCGTCTAAAATGCACCACAAACATGGGGTAAAGAAATGAACGATTAAATCCATGAGCGTCGAAAACGTAAAGCACGCCTGACTCACTTCTGTACAGTTTATATTGCACTTCCGGTCCATACAAGCATATACAACCATACATAGCCATACAAATACACCATACATTTGAACATTATCGGTGCTCCATATAGTACAGAACGCTAGCAAAGAGCAGGACTTAGTTCTAATCAAAGGGGGCACAAGAAAATGTACTTCGTCTATCACCTCATGATTTTCTTTATGTTCACGTTACAACAATTAAATGGACGTATTTTTGTAAATCCAAACTCTGGAACGCAGATCACGTTATCAGACAATGCCCTGAATAGTAACGGTCAGGATTCAAAACTCACAGATTTTCTTCGGACCCAGTTGGAGACTATAATTATGTATTTGAGAAAACTTTGCAGTGGCAAGAAGCTCTAAAAGGTATCCTGTTCTTGTATGTTCAATCAATTTCCAAATACGATTTGTTTAATACTATTTTAAAAAAAAAGTAGATTAATTAGTAGGTACTGGGAAACGATTTGTCACTCACGCACTTTTCCGGGGGCAAATGCTCCCGCCCTTCTCTAAGTACATTCACATCTCGCAGCACTCACAACACTATAGAAGCACCATTCATGCGTGTACGAGGGTTCGGAACAGCAGAGAGCTACATTGAATGGGGTGTAGTTAGTTTTTTATTGCGCTATTTCTTTAATGACCTATATAAACGAGGATTTTTATTACCTTCCTTTAGTAGGTAGCGTTTACCACTGCTTAATCGACTTCTGAGGGTTCCATGCGAAAATTATATAAAAAAACCCTTAAACTGAAGTGACTTTTCGTAGAAGCTAGACAGAATGATTTAAAAAAAAACTTGCAATAAAATGACAATCCAAATCTTCTCAAAAATTACTAAAGCTATGAATTTTTTATTTGTCATGATACTTGGCCTGTAAACTTGTATCTACATAAATAAACAAATTATGTAAATACTTTATTAATAACAAAACCAGCAGCCAGTTTCCCAATAAAAAAATAAAGGCCCATGGGCATTTTTTTATGAACCCCGGTCCACATCACTATGGACATAGTAGATGCTGGTAAAGAGTGCCAAAAAAAACTCACATAAAAGCTCTATTTCAAAGTTTATTTTTTGTTGAGTTTATTTACTTACCTACATATCGAATAGATATTTATATCGAGTTGAATGCCGAAATTCTTGAGATCCGTCAGCGGCTAAGATTTCACGCGCTTCCTTGCATCCTTAGAACATTGCAGACCTGCATGCTAAATAACCATAACATGCGTAGGGTTACCATTTTATGAAATAAAATCTTAATAAGAAACCAATGAGCTTCTTTTGTGTTGTATATTTTCTTCGTTGTAAAATTATTGTCACCGGCCATTCGGGAACAAAACAGAAATTACGTAACAAACAGAGGCGTAATGTACACAATTTTAATAAACTTTTGTTACGTAAAGTGTTGTTAGCAATGACAGAAAAAAGCGAAAGAAAATTAAAAGGAATATCCATTTCTCTCTCGTTTATTAGACGGCGATCGGTGCCAACCAACGTGTTAAGTGTGTTAGCACTTTAACACTAAACCAAAGTAACCTGACCAAGGATGGCTCGATTACAATCTTAAAATATGTACTTTACCTGTGACATGCTTAAATCTCTGGTATACGGTAACCCTAGCTATTCATCCGCCATCTTTATTCCGCGCGCATCGCCTGTCACAGTCATGTCAAGCTATTCGTTTTCACTGCTCCTCGAGAAATTCACTTTCTGGCTAGTACGCGGAAACGCGCCCTATTTTGGCTATTTTTCCGCGTGAAATGGAACGCATTGAGTAATGCTGTTCTGAAAAGGATGTGGTAAAATTAACGAGGCTATTTTTGAAAAGTTTTTAATTAACTATAAGTTTTTGAACAAACCTCCCACATCTGTGATTTTATTTTTCCCGCTCCTGAAGTGGATCTAAAGAGAATGATCCAGATTTAACCGCTTGTATTCGATCCAGTCTGGGAATCGCTCTGAGTACCTATAGTTGCAGTAAATTGTAAAAATTGGAATGAAAAACATTTTAGTATAATACCTATATCAGCAACTAACTACTACTACTATCTTACAGGACAGGTGAACAATTTGTGTATATGTCTGGCATATTCTGCATTCTTGCGATCTAAATCAGTCGCAGACACGCAAAAGGACACCGAAGTGTACTCAGCAAACTCGAATCAAAGTAGCTTTATAGTGTAATACAACTGAAAACCACCGACATCTAAGCAACGAGAAAAAATAAGAAAGAAATATATTTGTCCCGCACTTATTAGATGGGGGGCGTGGCGGCGGCGGTCCGCAGAGTCGGCACGTACCATGTCTGTGAACAATTAATTATACCTAGTTTTCATTGATGTTGAGTCTAGTAAACGCACGAAAAGTGTACTATTTTTACTTATACATATTTAGATATAGGAATATTGACAAACTAATTTAAATCCTATGACCCATGGATCTTGTATGCTTCGTCTAAGCTATGACCTCACGTTTTTTTACCATAGATACTTAATATGTTGACATTTATCAAATTAGAAATTGTTTAGTGTTGTTATTAATAAGCCTATGAATGCAAAAATTAATGTATATGTAATTGTCCTGTCATGTCCTGATTATTGAATGCCCGATTAGGGTATGCTGATAGAGACTATTGTTGCACGAACACCTAGCATAACACACAATGTATCAGTTGGTCAATAAATATTTCTGAATCTGAATCTAACGAATTACATTTATAACTAGCTGTTTACCCGCGACTTCTTTATAAAAACATACAAAAAAGTAGCCTTTGTTCATCTTCGACCTTTAAGCCATCACCATCATCATCATCATCAGCCATAATCCGTCCACTGCTGAACATAGGCCTCCCCCTTAGAGCGCCACACCGACCGACAACGGGCCACTTGCATCCACCGGCACTTGCACCCTTAAACTATACTATGCAAAAAATCAGCCCCATCCGTTTAATGCGACAAAAACCCAGACAAATGATATTAGTAAGGATAAGGATAGTTGGGACGCTGACCCGAAATCTATGTATTCAAAATTCTCGCTTTCGATTCAAATCCAGACATACAGCTTACCGCCTTATGCGCCCATTCAATTCGCCAAACATTTCTTAGTATCCAAAGCCAACAATACGACAAACTCAAGCCCTAGATTTCCGTACTAAGAATAGACCCACCGGTAACGGATGAAGCCAGTCTGGTTTGCCAAGAGCGAGATCTAGAAATAGTAAGCTAAAGCACTAATTCTAGCCCCGGCACTTGCGGATAATTCCGATTGAGATATTGCTACTTTTATTGCCAATTGCGTGGTTTGTTTGCCAAGCTAGAGCCCACTTACTTTTGCGCCGACAGTGTATACTGCACTCTGAATTTTGAATTGAAAGAGCAAAGTGAAAATTCTATTGCTAAAATAAGAAAGTCTATTTCATAGTAGGCTATTTCTAACTTGAGTACATGCCTATAATATTTTGTTTTAAGCTAAGGCTGAGGTCAGACGAGTGTATTCGCCTTTATATGTCGCGTATTTCAGTTTCTAATTTATGTCAAGAACGAATTCTGCATCTTTGTTACCCAAAACGTAATTATAAATAATACCTTACACTGTCTTACACTAAATTTATGTTAAACGAAAAGAGCTTTGTTTCTCTACGCTTCATTATCAGTTACTCTGTTTATTGGTATGTTTGTTACCGTGTCAACACTACGGCTATACCGGTTTTAATTAAACTTTGCACAGAAATAGTATGCAGCACCGTTTAATTATGTGAAAACGGATACTTGATATCCCGAAAATTTGGTGGAAAAACGAAAAACCGCGATTACGTAATGTTGATGTATTAACAAGCTAATCTATGTATAAATATATAAATTCAACTTTTTTAAAGAATTTTTTGGTTCTAGTTTTTTGGTTTTTGGTTTGGTTCGGTTTTGGTGACTTGTTTGAAGTTACTCGTTGGGAAGTCACCCCCATAATTAGGTAAATGAAACCCAGTGCAATTTAATTAATTAGGAGACGCAAAAAACGCGTCAGAATTTGCACCCGTCTGACCTCAGCTTAAAATGTTGCGTCGTTGTCAAATTGATTTTGACCGATGGCGCTTCATTGTTCATTATATTTGTGGTGTTTATTTTTACAATGATTTTTACAGTCTCCAGTAGGTAAATGAGTTGTTGAGGTCAGAGTTAATTAGGTAATTACAAGAGTCGTGTGCTAAGTGCATAGATAACGATAGAAGCGTCATGCGTAGTTATTCTTCTTTTAAAATCTTATTGAACCATAGTTATTTACTTTTATATATATTTTTTTTAAAAGAGTATACAAATTGGAAGAAAACTAGACTTCTGAATTAATATCCGAGCAGGAAATAAAATATTAAAAATAGTGGGCGCAAAAAGTAATAATTTCACTCTGTGATAGAGTCATGAGAATTTCTTACAATTATAAAAACACTAGCTGTTTGTTATTACCTCACTGCCCAAGGAGGGTAATGTTTTTGGGTTGTATGATTTTTGTGTGTTACTGACAGAAACACACAAAAAGGTACTATTTAGGCTACAGAAAGTTTCGGTAGCCTAAATGGGTTGACCGATTGCGATGAGTGAAGTGTGTCCCCTTTACTTCTGGAGTAACACAGGCTTCATTTTGTAGTCGGGTATTTTGTTTTTCTTAATAATAAGATCCGTGACTGCCGTGACTTCGTTCGAGTGGTGTATCTATGCAAAAATTCAGCTTGATCTGTTCAGCCGTTTAGCCGTGATAACGCGACAAGCACCCACACAGAGAGGCACACACAGAGAGGCAGACATATAGAATGACAGAGTTATATTCGAATTTATAACATTAATTAGGATTACTTATTGCTCTATAAACTATCCTAACACTCAAGCTTTTTTTCTTGAAAAAAGCTGGAACCCTGTAAGGTACTCTTTACACGCAAAAAAGCTTTCAAACCGTTCTATAAAGTTTGTAGGGTGTTAAATGAAGCTTTCATCACAGTATCCTGTCTGGGTGGATGACGAATGCCGTATTTATGGCATCATTAGTCCCTGGTAGGACCTGTCTGGCTACTTCTGACGTAGTCGCTATGATTACATTGCAAAAATATTTAAGAGATTTGACATACATACGTATTATGCGCTACACAAAAACTCCGTGGGAGGCTCCAGTAAGGCTTCCACTAGACTTGGACTGGACCTCGGTTTAAATTATTACATAGACTGGGACTGGTTTTCTTATTGTTTTCGTATTTCCATCGTCATATTTCTCTCCTTTAGGTACTAACCTACGTCTTATGAAGAAAAATATGGGGTGTTCTGTCTTCTTCATATGACGTCTCATCCTAAAAAGCTTAAAATTCTAGTTGTTGCCCGCGACTTCATCCGCGTCGACATAACAAAGTATCCTATGACCGTCTTTGTGATATACAGTAACTCTTTATCCAATTTTATCAAGATCCGTTCAGCCGTTTAGCCGTGAAAACTCGACAAACTTCCAGACAAGACAAATTTACTTCCTATAGTTAGTAGGTGGCGTTGAACCATTTTTATGCATTTTTTGACGCTTGGTATGGACTGACGGTTGTAACATAGTGAGTTCTGAATCGTGCGAGCGAAGTTTCTTTCCTCGAGACGAACTTATTCATTTTTATTATATTATTATTAAACGAACGAAACCGAACGTATTATTAGCTTATTGGTCCTGATACGGCAGCGGCTATACACCTCTGAATTATAATATTAGTTAGGAATTAGGGTTAGGATTAACACATCGTAAAATTTTAAAGAATGTAAGTACTCTTAACTCAAGCGATGACTTTATTTTAAACCGAAATATTGCTCATTATCCGACTGCTACGCCTACCTAAGTACATAGCAATATCATTTTGGAATCCTATCTCAAACATAATTCCCTCTATCATGTTTACTCAATGTTAATAAATCGACACCAAGAAGCACTTTCCCTCTAAATACAACAGTATTATTTACATAACAATGCTCTCAATATAACCTGCCTTAAGTGAGGATGCTGGGTTATTTGGAAAGGGTATGCGGAGTACTCATAATTATGAACAAACTAGCTGCGCCCCGCGGTTTCACCCGCTATCCTTCAGAAATAGTTACATTTTTCGGGATAAATAGCCTATGTGTTAATCCAGAGAATAAGCTACCTCCGTACCAAATTTCGTCTAAATCCGTTCGGCCGTTGCAGAGTTGAACGGGAACAAACACAATTACATACTTACCTACTTATACACAAACTTTCGCATTTATAATATTAGTGTGATTAGACAATGGGATCAACTTTGAAATCACGAAATAAATGTCATCAGTTCCATAACATAGCAATGCAACAGTTGCTATTACGATTTCAGGATTGATCCCATACTAAATGTTATTCAAAAATCATTAGTACTATCAGTTCCTTTCAACAAACCATGCCCTTTCTGAATAATCCTGTATTTTGGTTGAAAGCTTGATGAATAATGGCGTGTTTATGATGGCGTTTGCCCTGAAATACTTGGAGCCATCAAGAAGCTGTATCTTCTGTGTCTTGCATTCATGGCAGAAGTATTAAGAGGATAGTCCTAGCGCGAGGTTTTGATGAAATTGGCGTTTCGAGGGTAGTCTGTTATCACATATTATCATCCCTTAAATCTTAAAAAAATCTTTTGTTTTTGATGTCAATAGCTTAGATAAACTAAAATGTTTTGTTTTTTCAAAAAATGTTTATGGTATTCTAATAACAAGTATCTTAGTCGTATTTTCGACGAAAAAAAATGTCACTTCAAGTGCCTTTAACAACGAAGATATAGCGAAGTTTAAAAAAAAACAAAGCTATTAGTTAATAGTGAATAGTAGGTAATAGTTTTCACGGTGCTGATAACAGATTTAAAAAAAAAACATCGAAATCGGCTAACATTTAGGGGTGGGTATTCTTCATTTAGTCTACGCTTTTTGTAAGTTGGCGGTATACTCTATTCAATCCGTAACTCGATGTTTGCTATCTTTCTTTATTATATTGGCTATTCCACTCTACCAACATAAGTTTAAATTTTATTGTGTAACTTTAGTTTAAATAGTTTATTCAATTAAGCCTTAAGTCTAGGTGTACAACAGATATAACAATGACAAATTGGTAAGAGAGTAAGACTAAGAAAACAATTTTACGAGCTTTGGCACCGGGCCCCGAACTAGGCAACAAAGTCTGTCGTGGGTGCCCAATTGATCCAGTTCAGCAGTTACATGCTTTGTGCAGTAACTGTACATGTTTATAAATAAATAAATAAAAAACTAATTGCGCATCAGGACTTGATACTCGATGGCTCCATGTGTTTTATTATTTATCTATATCCTAACTAATATTATAAATGCGAAAGTAACACAGTCACTCTGTCTGGGTGTTTGTCGCGTTATCGCATCTAAACGGCTGAACGGGTCGAGCCGAATTTTTGGATATATTTAGCTTAAGCATCGGAGACGGTCACACGCTTTTTTTGTTGTTGTTACACGCGTACAAAGTCGCGGGTAACAGCTAGTAAATTTTCAGACATTCAATTACTGCGGCTCTAGGGTTCACCAGAATGCTACGGAATGAAATGATGAAACGTTCAGTTATTTAAAACGAAATAAAGCTTTATTAAAGAAAACATAAATAAAACTAATAAAGTTAACTAATGTATGTCATGAATATTGATTTTTGAAACGTTCAATGTTTTTTGAGATTGGGACAAATATTTTGATCCGTTTGGCATGACAAAATGATTACAATACAATATTCTAAAAAATAATTGTTATGACGTATCTTGTTTGTGGTTAAACATTTGAGGAGCTGAACAAATGTTTTTATTTTTTGCTATAGAATTCATAACTCCACGCTCAAACCCCTAAAGTGCACCCACCGAATGCTTCCTGGATCTAAGTCCTGCCTATTCAGATCAGTCCGTCTAGTAAGCATGACGAATGGAGCTGTATTTACGGCTCCATTACTCCTGCCGCCGCTCATTTCGGCGGGTTCAAAGCTCGGCGGCTAAAACAAAAGGTGTAACGTAATTTGCAAGAGGACGCAAGTGGTGTGGATTGAAATTAACAAGATATTCTAAACTTCATGTTTGGTGGTTTGTAATATATGGGGAACTAGCTGTTACTAAGTACTAACTTAAATAAGTAGCCTATGTTCGTCTCCGATCCTTAAGCTATATAATTATATACAAAAATTGAGTGATAACGCGACAAACACCCAGACAGAGAGACAGATAGACGGAGAGACAGAGCTACTAGGCATTTATAATATTAGTTAGAATATTTAGCTGCATACTATAAATAATGCACTTACACTATGCACTAATAATGAGTTCAATAACCTCCTTTCAGCTTAGTATACCATTTGTGTGTCAGTAGTGAGAGAGTTCAATGAAGTCAAAAAAAAAACTGAACTTGATATACCTTTGTTTATTTTATGATAATATGCAATCGACCTATCAATCAATACTATTACTTAATTTATTCGATCGTATTATGAAACAATGATAGCAGAATGTTCGTGCTCTTTTCTATCAACAGAGTATAATTATTTTGTAGTAGTTGTACTATTGTGAAATAGCAGTTACACACGACCCGATGCCAAAGAAAATGCATTTAAAATATTATACAACAAGAACTGGCCGCGGAAACTAATTGTATATAGGTAGTTGTATGGAGAGGTGTAAAAAAATTGCTGTTATGTAAATACACGTACTTCATCAACAATGAAACGATAGAGTGAAATGCACGTAAATATATAATCCAAAGCTAAAGAAGTTGTACTAAGTTTTTCAAAACTGTGCTTCCATGGATTTTTTAAAGAATTTGCCCAAACCGCCAATTTCTCACCAATTTCTGTTATCTAAGTGAAGTTTTGTTACCAACTATTGTGACCTGAGTGAAGTTTTGCCTCCAATATTTTAAACTCAAGTGGAATTTTGTCACCAACGAAGCTCAAGTGGAATTTCGTCACCAACTTTTGTGATGGTAATTTTCACACCAATTTCGGTAGCCCAAGTGAAGTTCTGTCACATTTTTTTGTATCTGGAGTGAAATTGTGTCACCAAGTTCTGTGACGGTGTAGTTTTGTCACCAAATCGACTCTACTGTAGTGATACAATGAAAATGCACCTGCATAACGACATCTCGTGTGAGATCGCGTACACTGCGTGCGAGATGGAGAAGGTCCAAGTCTCGGAGGAGGCCGAGATGCTCTACTATGAGCTCATCAGCGCCATGGAGGAGGAGGAGTCGGTAAGAAACTTCTGATATTCAGTAAATATTAAATTTTTTTACACTGTGGCACTTACTTTGATGGTGAGAATCAGGAATCAGCGATGAACGGGTATTACGAGATGGGTAGGAATAGGAGTCTATTTTGTGGCACGATGGACTCGAAAATACTCTTTATTTTTTGTGCAGGTAATGCTTTGCCTGAATTAATTCTGATTTTTTTGGTTTGCACTTTCACAAATTGCGTAAGGTGTAATTATTTTTTTGGGCAATACGTACATTAAGTACTTATATATATATTAGGTAATAACAGAAAATGTATGTTATATTAGAAAATTATACCTATGTTTTACTGCTATGCTGAAGAATTTAACCACGTAATAAGTTTCCCTATTTTCAACAAAAATCAAAACTATCTCAAAAAACTGCAAAATGTGAGGTATAACGTTATATGACATATTGTGTCCGTATTGATTTGCAAAAAAATATCGAGTGTGTCAGAAACAATAAGAAACAAGATATTTTTGGTACATTTTTATGAGACCCTAAAAATTGCTTATCCCCCGTTTTGACAAGGTCATTGATACATTGCACTGTTTCACATTGGTCGCATCGAGTCCCCTTGATTGGTTACAAGGACGCGAAGGAAGATTTTTTTTTCTCTTATTTTTTGTCTCCACACGTTTTGTATTTAGCCAGTGTCAAGTATTGTAATATTTCAAGGGAAGTCAAATATTTCACAATTAAAATAATTCTCAGTCATAGTCTAATTCAAGCAAAGTAACTCACGGTCAAGTCCACGTCATGCCCCGGTAAAATGGTGGAGACTTTACTAGAGGTTTCAAAGGAGTTGTGGAAACGAAACGAACAGTCTCGTTTCACAGCATTATACTATTCACCAACACTTGTGCACGATCACGAACCCCTAATGGATAAAAATCCACAATTTTTACACAAGTTTTGGAAAATAATACAATGACGTGGCATGACTTCTTCACGTTCCCGCCAAAACTCCCGAAGGAAGGTTATTATAAGGTTTCGAAGTTAATGAACAGAGGGCGTTCACACCGATTTTTGCATCTCATATCGATTCGTGTTTTGTTATAAGCTTGAGTTTCTACATCTGTTACTAACGGTAAAATTCTTTTTACACTTTCCGGTCCTTTCGGACAATTTTTTGCTACCTACGCGAAAAAGTTAACAGTCATAACGTTTGAAGATGGTTGGAGGCTTTTGTCTGTTTATACAGACAGGTTGTCCCAAAAGTCTACGTCCAGCCGCCAATACTCGGTCATGCTTAATATGGCTATAAGAAAAATTTTGAAGATGAAAAAAACTGAATAAATGAAATATATCGACGAGCTAGGTAATAAGTTGCGAAACTCGGTACCTATATTGCAGCACTTGTGCCAACATTTTTGCTGGTGAAGTGTTTATGCAATTTTTTTTTAATTTTTTTTGCAATCTTAAAAAATCTTCTTTTAATCTTTCAGCTATTGGCCACAATTACACTATTATTATAAACGAAAAGTTTGGATCTGAGTGTGTGTAAGTATGTAAATATGTAAGTATAGGAAGCTTATTGCATGGATTAACACATATGCTACTTATATCCCGAAAATAAAACCGTTCCTGTAGGATTGCGGGTGAAACTGTGGGGCGCAGCTAGTTCAAAAATAAAATCTCCACCACTTCAATACAAAAGTAACAGGTCTGGTACAGATAAACCTAAATCTACTATTCGCAAATTATTTCCATCCAGTCGTTGCCCAAAAAAAAACCTATTGACCTGTGTTCTATTTCAATAATAAAGTTTAACCTACTCGAACCAATTTCATAATGTAATCTGCGCCAAGAATGTCATTAGACTATCACGTACAGACGGACGGGCCTGTCTCAACAATCGAGTGACTCATACAAAGACCAAGCCATACATACCTAGAGCAACGTGACAGACACGCGGACAATGTTCATTCTAGGGCTGGCAGGAACAGAAATGTCGGTCATGTATTTTGCTAATTCGATTTTACATCAAAATTATATTTCTCCTCTCCTTTCAATTTATTTGTTGCGAATAAAAATATGAAATAAAAATCCCTCTGCTATTTCAGTATAGTAATTGTTATAACAGCTTTTAAACAAGTGAAATCATTTTAAATAATTCGGATTGTTCCGTTTTCATCCTATGATATCTCACCCTATCAGTTCTCCTCAAAATACATTATTTTATCAAGTAATATTCTAATAATATTTTTGAGTAAAACAACATTTTAATAATAAACTTTATTTAACTTTCATATCGGCTAAATCACACGAATTAACTCAGTACTAGTAATTTAAAGCTAGATTCTAAAATAACCTCGTGGAATAAGACTACAGGTATTTCTACTATATATTTCTAATGACCTGGAAACTCTCATCCTAAATTCTAGTTCAAAACGTTTTCTTAAGTGTGTTTTGTTATTTGAAAAATATTTCTTATTGTAAAAATAGAATGATTTATGTTTCGCCACCTATCCTATCCTGATGGTAAGCGACTGTGTGGCCGAAGATGGAGCACAGAATCTAGAAGAAATCGTTTTTTAATAAAACTATGCAGATTCTAGCTGAAACCCTACCCTACCTTACCTTGTTCCCTGGCTTTAATAACCCTACTCTCAGCTATTCGAAATTTAAATTTCATATTTCCTGCGCCTGAGCATTCGACGCTGACAAATTGCTGTGACGCCATCTTGTTTCAAGCGCGCCTTTTAATTGACAGGTGTGAAAATTACTGTCAAAACAGGGACAGTGCTATTAGGCAGGAATGTATGTTATTGTCTGATTTATTTTTAATGAGGTCAAAATATGATTGCTCGAAAGAAGAACAAAATGGACTACCTAATAGAATGGTCCGGCATAGTTACTCTTTGTTACAATAACAGGATAGTCTTTCCGAGAGGTTTGGGCACATTCGATATTTGAAATTGTATAGCTGTCGCTCTGTTTCTCGTGCGTGCAATAGGGAGAGTTAGTAAATTTTCCTAACTTTTTGATGAAATTAGCGTTTCGGGGCTAGTCTGTAATCACCCCTTAAATCTTAACAAAATCTTTTGTTTATGGTATCAATGGCTTGGATAAACCATAATCTATACCGCTTTGTATTGTTTTTTGTCTTTTTTATAAAAAATATGTATAGTATTCTAATAATAACTAAATTTGTTCGTCGTATTTTCGCCGCTAAAAATTTGTCCCTTTAAGTGCCTATAACAACGAAAATATTGAGAAATTAAATAAAAATACAAACATAGTTAGTTAGCATAGTTTTAGTTTTCCACGGTGTAGGTAAAGTATAAAAAAAAAACATCGAAATCGGTTAACATTTAGGGGTGGGTATCAGACTACGCTTTTTGTATGGACACGACGGCGGGGACGACAGCCACACGTCACGCGTCAATTATAACGTTTGGTCACATAACAGGCCTATCTTAAATATCAGTGTAAAAACTTAGTACTGGCTAAAATCTTACATTTTAAAATATAAGAAAATAGCCTTATAATCACCTACACCTTTTTAAAATTATGTTATATTAAATGATCTTATCATCGATTACACCAACTTACAAGAATATATATTAGCACAGTGTTGAGTCCGCAGTATCGCGCACCGTTAATGGTTCGGCCCACAGCTGTTAATCGTCCACTGCTGGTTATCTGATTGTGCAGCGAGTGCAACAAGGCCCGCCCGCGGCCTTTGTTTGTAGAGCAAATGATGATTATTGACTATTTTCATCGATACTTACTTATAATATATATATAGTATATGTAAAAACAAATTCAAGTTCATGTTGATGACTGTGTTTGATCAAAATTGGAGCTTTTTTTTAAAATGGTACTTGCTCTAACTATGCTGATTTTATTCGGACAGTTCCGTGCTATCGGTGCGAACGCCGGTAGGGATCGTGCGCGACCGGTTGCCAATCGCAGACTGCACGTGGGCGAGCAGTGCATTGACTTGCAGTTACTGCACTCCTCTCGAAATCGGACCTCGAACTATCGGAAAATGTTCTAGACCCTGTTTCTAGTTCTATGCTTTGTTCTATCATTTGTTTTTCCGAAAAAACATTACCGCAAAACTGCGTTTATCATTTATCTAAATGTCAAATGTCACAGAATTAAAATCACGTATAACTCTACATAACACTTTTGTTCTGTTTTGTGTTAAGACCGTTTGGGAAACACTTCTGCAAAGGCTTTTTAAATAAAAATAAAAAAGATTTAACTAGGCACAGATAAAACACGACTTTAAGAAAACCGTTTTTGTCCCATTCATGTAATGCTTAATTTTACACCAAAATTAGACACAGTTATATTACATTTTACATATCTTAGAAAACATATCCATTACATAATATACAGAAAATCCCTTCTTAGTCATTTATTGTTTAAAGTAGTCCAGGCATTTAACGGTTATTGGCCGCAGATTGTGAGTTACACAAGCTTTATACCGTTTTCAATTTGTTAAAATAAATCTTATTTACGACTTTCGCAATAGAACAATGGCTTGAAGGAAAACAGTATGAGCTATCGTAAAAAAACGCCTCTTAGTCAGCCCTTAAGCCTCAGCTTTTAACAGCCGATATCGTAGGCCTAGTAAAGTATTTTCGAACCTATTTATGGTCGTCACATGACACAATTTACGTCCTTACGAATTGGCAGTTACGACATTTTTACGTCGCAATCTCAAAAGCCTTATAAAATCGCAAGTGTAAAAGAGGTTCGTTCCATTTCAAGCCTTCAAGTTGAGGTATTTAAGATTGTTTTACTTTGGGTATTGATTATAATAGTTATCGGTTTAAACGCCATATGGCTAGAATGAGCAAAGCTTTATGTTTTTAGTGAAGATATTTTTTATTTGAAGTTTAAGTTTCTTTTATTAGACCTACCGCAAAATATATCGTAACTTGTAGAACATAACTGTATATACATTATTAGGTCAATTTTTCGGTTCAACAATAATATCAACAACTAAAAAAATTGGTTAAATCGAGTTAAATTACACGGATTTTCTAAATTCATTTATAAATTGCAAGTGACATTATTACCTTTTGGTAATATTTTTTTCTTAATTTTTGTAGATATAGCTATCATTTATTTTATATTATTTCTCTTTTCTTAGTGTAAGTATTCAGCCAGAGTCTTGAAACTAAACTTGTTTTGTAATTTTTTTAAAACAAACCTTGAAATAAAAACAAAATCTCAGCCATAAACTAAATCGACAATTTCAGTCATTTCCCAGTCCAAATAATTTGCCCACACTAATTAATAGATAATAATGATCAAACATTAACAAATATGAACTCTCGAAAAACAAAGTTTGGAAAATAACATTAAAGTAGCAACGTTTTCTTCAGGTTGGCAATGCATACATTTTTTTTTTGATCTTGAATTCAAACATAAACAACCGGTTCATTATTAATTTTCTACTTTTGTCTAAGTTACTTTGATGACGTATTGTTTGTATAAATAGTCGATTTAGTTATAATTTTCTACAAATCCGTTTTAGCAACGCCAACATTTAAAAACAGGATTTAGTCGACGACTTCCATGTTAGTTTTTATAATTCTGTTAGTTTACTATCTAGTAGTGGTTGTTAATGGAAGTAGGTGTTATGTTAATGAGCGAGCCTTGTAACGGTTCCTTTTTAGTAATAGGCATAAAAGAAGAGGCCACGTCGGAAACTAAGACATTCCGATGATTTGTTTGATGCTATTTCAGTTTTTGAATTCACGCCACTTAACATATTACTATTATTAGACACTTATACATATTACTATGGCTTTCAGGATAGTGAATTCTGATAACGTAATTCATTGTCAAATCAACCAAGGTTAAGAGTTTATTTACATACACTACATTCTTTAATAAAAAACTTAACAGAAAAAGCCGTCAAGGGTCGATCGAACATGTATTTCCTACAATGATTGTTAATTACCTATGTATACTAAGTGCTCGTTAAGACTACGAACATCTTATAAGATATCATTATACTCGTTCATTATGAACGAGAAAAAAAAACAGTTCTTCCATACATTTCGTGAAGTGAAGCTCATTTTTACCCGACTGCCCAAGAAGGAGGGTTATGTTTTCTACATGAAGGTCATAACTTAAAAAAGTTCAAGTAGTTTTTATAGCAAAACAGATTACAATGTGCTCGTGCGGGTCAAAAGTTACAATGTGCGTTTTATAGACCATCACTGTCGTCATAACTGACATACTGACAAGCGTAACTGTAAATAAAACAAGCCATTAATTTCTCAGACATTACTCGTCTGTTATTAATTAAATACTAATTGAAATCACTTTTAACTGATACTGCACATTGGACCACTTGAAATTGGCGATTACGACAATTTTCTAGACTGGAATCGTAAGCTTTGAAACGAAACTCGGGATTCTGAAACGTTTGTTAACTTTGACGACAGATTAAGTCTATTGCTGTCATTTGCTTCGTGCCAGACAAAGGCAACATTATTTATTTATTTAGTTTATTGGCACACAAAACAGAATACAGTCAAATAAATACAAAAACAGAATAGGATTTACAGTTTCGATCTGGACAATATCCCTTAAGTATGTGTACACAACATGATCTAAACTTAAAACTTAAAAACTAAAAAAAAAAGCAGTATTAAAGAATTGAATTTAAAATAAACATATTGAACATGCTAATTAAAGTTACGTCTTAGATTGGGCCGAAACATGGGCCGTGAAAATAATATTCCTGACGTCTTTCTTAAACATTGGTAGGTTTTTTTTTTTTTTTTTTTTTTTTTTTTTAGATTTAATCTGTTGGATATATATCACCACTATAAGGAAACGGGCTAAGTCGAAAGAGGCTCATAGTAGTCATGATTGTGAACAACTTTTACTATGGGACCAACCCTGGAATCAAGACAAAACACAGCTTTACCATACAATTTGTCGAGCTTCATTGACATGCTGCTGCTACTGCTGTTTTTTTCAACTTCAGGGTTGGTCCAATAGTAAAAGCTGTTCATAATATGAGTAATACCCCCCTTTCGGCTTGGCGTACATTTTCCTTATAACCCTACGATTTTACACGTTAAAAATGTTTTTAGGAGTTACAGGAGCTGGAGGATTTTATGAACATAATTATTATGGTTATTTAAAATTCTATGGTTAAAAATAGATCGGCTAATTAGCTTCCAACTATGATAAGTTCTTAGAATTCTATTCAAACGAATGAATGGACAGCTAAAGCATTTTAAATTTGGTAAACCAAACAAAAATGTAGCAGCATTTATAAACAGGAAGACGAGAACTATGCACGCTTTTATCTTCGGAAGTAAACATGGAGTTCAAGGACAGTATACAGTAGACAGGTGCACACTGATGGATATGTAATATATGTAGTACTGTGTGTTTTGTAAGGTTAGCATCACAGATCACATTAGATACGTTGCTCCTACAAAAAGTCACCAAAGCTTGAGGAAGTCCCGGGTCGCGGGGAGTGCGACCCGAGAGTTCTCATTTGCTATCTCAAGATTACGCATACTCGCGCCTAACAATCAACCAATCAGAGTAATTTCTTATAAGTGTATTTAGACTGTGTGGTGCGCTTCGAGCGTCCTGAATGCAGAATCTAGGGTGCGATCTGTGGGTTAGCATAAACTGTTCAGTTGTATTATATTTGACCTCAACGCACTACCTATTTGTTAGATTATGGCTACAAAGACAAGCTTTTTAATTTTACTCAGTACTAAAATTTCCACCTTGTTTTTTTATGTACATTGGGAGCCACTGGTTCTCTAAATATAACTTTTAACTAGTTCGGAACTAGTGGATTACTCAAAAAAAATGCTATTTGCTTAAAAGTTAAAAAAGTTTTTGTAAAAAGTTTTAAGTTGCTTTCTTTAAAACAACCGAAATATACACTTTATTTTAATACGTAAAAAAAGATCGTTTGGTGCATTTTTTCGTTTTGGTTTGTTTTTGACAAAAATGTTGTTAGTTTGGGAAAAACTAAAACAAGTGTTTGCAGTAAGTTAAGCTTTTTATACCGAAGTCCACTTGCCTAATAACAATAGTGTGTGCCCACCATTATTCACGGGGTTGAATGACCACCGGTTAAATGGAGTAAATAAACCTACATTGTAAGCGTTTAAACAAACAGCACAAGCTGTGGTTTTCATTGATCAAAATACGATCTTGACCTTTGCAGTTTGAAGCGAAGTTATATGATGCTTATGTTTTATTTATACGATGTGTGAGTTAATGGCTAGTTAATAGTAAACATTAAGCAGAAGCTGGCTCTGGTTAAAATCAAAAGCCGCGAAGAGCCAAGAATTAAAAAAATTATAGAGTGGCTAGGCTTCAAACAATTTAATATAAAAAGTACATCCTAACTAATATTATAAATTTGAAAGTAAGTCTGTCTCTTTTCTGTCTGTCTGGGTGTTTGTCGCGTTATCGCGGCTAAGCGACTGAACGGGTCGAGTTGAATTTTTGCATAGATATAGCTTATGGGTCGGAGACAGACATAGGAGGGTTCTTTTTTTGTAGGTCCATGCGAACGAATTCGCGGGTAATAGCTAGTTCTTAATAAAGTACCAACAACACAACGTTTTTAATAAAAGTCCCTATTGGAATAAATAAGTTGCAGATTACGCAAAAGTTTTCGCAAACAGTGACGAAACATCGTTTAATCAGATAATAATCTGTGTCATAAAGCCGCCCATAAAATAACCAGCTGACAACCCACGTTGTAGTTAAGTAGTTTACAATATCCATAATGCATTTACAACGTCATGGTAATGTCCTTAATGCATTTTACAAGGCGTCATGAAATGCAACCACAGTGGCGGCGCATGGCGGCGGCTTGCGAAACTTTTGTGCTTGATTTATGCGGCGCCGGTTAGGCCGCGATTTGATTGTCAGTTAGCGGTTTCGATGAAATAGACCTTTAGTTTTAGTTAACCAGTAGGAACGATATAACTCGACTTAAAAAAAACCTTTAAGGGTTTATAAACCACTGTACATCACTGTCACTGGTGGAAAATAAATGTTTATTTCAATATAATAAGTATATGTAAACTTTTAATATCGCTGAGTTGATAGTTTATCAGGAACTTTCGTAAAATTCTACTTGTCGCTACACTAAGTTGAAAAAAAAAGTTATTTTAACTCTATTTTAATCATTTTTGGGACTTATATTAAAAACCCAAACATGTTATTTATTTATTTGAGGAAAATTGTACCAAACCGTAGAAAAACAAACCGTAAACATTGCAACTGCAGCGGGCACAAGCGATATCTTCTCTATTTTACCACCGCTAAAATAAAAAAATAGGCGACAACGTCGTAAAACCTTACGAGTTTCCGCGAGTTACCCCAACCGAAGTTAGATAACAAATCATAAACTGTGTTATCTCCCATTATCGCTACCATAGAATAAATAATAGTAGCTATGACAACAGTAACTGCTTAGAGGTGTCTTGCGTACAATTTTTTTACTACCCGACTACGAAAAAGGAGGGCTATTCCAATAAGCTATAATCATACTTGGAATAGTTGGCGTGATTGAAGTTGGGATTTTATGAGTATACATGGAGAAGTTTTCTGTCCAAGAACCCAAGCAAACATGCCAGTCTATTTTCCGTTGAATACGTTTCAGCGAGTCTACGCGAGAGCTTCATGACCCTGTTTCACCCTCTGTACAGGAAAGTAGAAGAACCGCATACTATTCTTACGTACACATATAATACATGACTTTTTGCTGAATTGCAGCAACAATGAACGGGTTAATATTTAATAGCTTTTAGAGAAATCCTAACTATCCTAACTAATATTATAAATTCGAAAGTAACTCTGTCTCTCTGATGTTTGTCGAGTTATCATGGCTAAAAGGCTGAACGGTTCGAGCTACATTTTTGCATACATATAGCCTAAAGGTCAGAGACGGACATAAGCTACTTTTTTTTTGTAGGGTCACGCGAACAAAGTTTCGTGTAACAGCTAGTTCGTTATAAAGGTCAAAATATTCACACATTTCATTGGGCCGTAATTCAGTAAAAACCTATATGTCAGCACCATGCTATGTAAAATAGAATATATTATCCGTTCCTTGTGAAAATAAAATACTCAACTAAATACTCAAACATTCGTACTCAACGATTTGGGTCCACATTCTTGATCCGTACTAGGTAACCCCTTCTCATCATCCTTGTTTCCTGGGAACTACAAAAGAGCCATTTTCAAGGCTTTTGTGAATTTTATGCTAGACCGAAATGCTTCAACCGCGGCCAAATTGCCATCAGACAAGTTTGTGGCCAAACGTAGATTTATTTACACTAAAAAAAGACTCTTCAAACGAAATAAACACCAAAATAATCTCTTTAGCAAAAAAATATATACAAACTGTACTGGAGATATACAAACTCTGTGAGTAACGCTGCTCTGTACTTAGTATAAAAACCTCCGACAAGGCTATAATTGTGGTTTTGGAATAAATTGAAAGGTTTTTGACACAGTGTGGATTTGCGGTCTGCTTCACACTTACCGAGTATATTTGCTAGATAAAACATTGATAAGCTTGTGTATCAGCATATTTTTTCTTTTATAAAACTTATTGACGTCACCAGCGTGTCATTTGCTGAATAGCCATCATGCCACATATTTTGATTTATAGCAGTAAGCGGATCCAAACGCGTGGACATGTTCTAGGTTAGTGTGGTTAAAACTGTTCATAATGATGAGTACAAAGGCATCCTAGAACTATTCTACTCATTAAATAGATTCTATATGATACATTTCGTCAAGAGTGAATAGCATTGTAGTAAGGATTTTTTTTTCGATTTCATTGTTTGTCTCTTTTGTAAAAGTTGTTTATAATGATGATACAATGATTTATAAAAAATAGTCTTTCAGTATTTAGTTATTTTTTTATTGCAGATTAAACAGTTATTGTAGTTATTCACAACAATTAAATGAAACGATCTAATTTTCCATTTCCCAGAATGAGCTTTGGAAACTTTACATAGTTCCTCTATTTTGCTTGCAAATGCGGGCTTTTATCTTCCCGGGCCATCTAGAACAAGGCCCGGGTGTGTTGTACCCGATAACGGGCCGGACTCTCTAAAAACTGGTTATATAAACCGGTTATACAGATATCCGGTTAAAGTTTATTCCCACTAGATTGTACAGTCCATCACGATGCGACAAAATGTTTGCTCCTGACCGGCCAACTCAAAAAGTGAGTTTGTAAAGGCCGGGTGTCAGCTGTTTGTAAAATCCGGGTGCAAGCCTTGGTGTCAGTGTTTTTAGGGGGACTGAAGACTTTAAAGAAGCCACAGGTACCAATGGCTTGGAGTTGTTAAATAAGACGAACAATATTATTTTTATGGAACTGAATAAAGAGATAAGCTAGACCCTCCTCTGATAGTAAGCGTTAACAATTAAATACCAACCAGAGCTTTAAAATATTGCAGCTCAAAACACTGCGTGGCATTGTCCTTACAGTTACTGAAAACACGTATTTTCTAGGATAACATTTCTGCGTGCCTAATGATGTTTCCATATTTTCCGGCAATAAATAATACCTATCTCTAAGTATCACTAAACTTGTGAAACTCTTAGAGATGGATATAATCTCAGAGTGATTCGGAAAAAAACAAAAATTATAATGAACCAGAATCAGCCAGGGGCTTTCCAACTGTGTCATTGTCTTGATAAAAAATTACGTCGATCATCTATCGATATAATTATCTTGCTCCATTATGACGTGAATGAAAGAAAATCATACCAGTGAACAAAAAATGGCACCGCAAAATTATAAGCATAGATAAATCATACATATACAACGCCATCTAGTATTATGATGTTTTATCGGGAGTACAGGGGTAATTCTTTGTCATTATTATTCTCGTATAATTTTTCTATGTTATATGTGAGGATTACTGCCCGTTATTTCATGTCGCGTGTCGCACCAAAGAGTATCGCAGTGGGCTTACACCTTTATCCGGTTATCCCGGATAAAAATCTCGTATTGTGCGTTTGACGTTTAGGGGAGATGGAGGTGTTTTGACGCTCTCTTTTATTTTTTTGTACGGTTTATTTTTATGTTGCTACTAGCTGCGTCCCGCGGTTTCATCCGCTATTCTACCATGCTAAGCAAGCTATGACCAAGCTGACCATGCAAAACATTGTGTACATTTTATATTTTGAGCATTTTATTGCACTCCGTAGAGAGTAAATAAAAAACACAAATCTGCTTTAGAGCTTCAACACTTCAAAATAGATAGATAGATAACTCTTTATTGTACACCAGAAATTACATACATAATACAAAAATCTATGTAAAACTAGTGTAACGATTGGCGGCCTAATCGCTTAAAGCGATCTCTTCCAGGCATGGAGGGGATTTATATAGAAGAAAATCGTGCCCGGCAACGCACTGCGCTCGTCGCCCTCAGATATTAGATGTTAAATCTCTCTGTCCATTAATTTAGCTGGAAACATTGGCCTTCATCAGAAACACGTTGAAGGATGCACATTAACGCTTTGGGGTTGAATAACTACCTAAGATGTGGTACTTCCCCAAGTAAGAAAACAGAAAAAGAAAAGATTAAGCTATACCCACAGATCACACTAGATACACCAAAGTCACCAAAGTTTGGGGAAGGCGACCAAGCGTTCTCATTGGCTATCTCAAGGTTACGCCTACTCGAGTCTAACAATCAAACAATAGGAGTAATTTCGAATTAGTGTATTTAGACTGATGCGTGGTGCGCTTCGAGCGTCCTGAATGCAGAATCTAGAGTGTGATCTGTGGCTAAGCTACAGAATAAACAATAGTAGGTACAAGTAGTCAAACTAAGTTAGATTCGCCTGCGGTGTGAATCGTACTTGTACTCTAGCCAAGCGTAGCACATCGTGAGCAACTCTGGCCGGCTATCGTTCCATCTCACGACACAGGGAACCCAAATACAGTGCTCCGTGACCGAAATTATACCGTGTTAACTGTGGTAGGTAAACAATTGCCATATTAGTAATTTTTATTTGAATATTAATTACCCACTTATTTATTAAGATCTAACCATTCATGCTCACCCATTTTCTACTTTTTCAACTTAAGTTTGACACCATTTTTTTGTGTATGTTTAACTTGTTTGTGTTATTAATTATTTCGGTCTGTCCTTAGGATATTTTAGGGGCGCCCCCTAGTAAAACTTGTTGAAAATTATGAGTGCAATGATATATAACCTAGAATAACTAGTAGTTTGCGCCGAACTGTAACCTTGCTGTGACCTTGCTATAACTTCACAACCCCTGGAACGATTCAGCTCATATTCGAACTTAAAAGTATATTGAATTGACCACTTGCCCACCAAATTTCATGAGATTGAATTAACGGCTCTTATGTTATCGTAGGACAAATATCCATACAAACAAACATACATATAACTGCCGATTTGTTCCCGTAGACTCTGAGACCTCCGCTTCGCTCGGTCAATTATGTTGGTCGTCTAACGAAATATCCAGGATGTTTACATTGTTATAGGCCCGGCTATTATCTAGTTATACCAATTGTTTGCTTGTCTTTAATTACATGTTTGATGTCGGATATATTGTTGGTCGTTAAGTTTAATAAGTTACCACTTGCGCGTGATACATCTATTAATAGATTTATCTTCTGTAGGTTCTAATTAAGCTATTAAGGGGTATTGTGCCATAGTTATCTCTCTCGCACATTTGAAAGATTTTGTAAATACTGTGAATTACCAAAATCTAAATGTGTCAGGTTCCTACAGAATAGCGGGAGAAACCGCGGGGCGCAGCTAATCTTATCATAAATAGAAACACCTTATTTTATGCGACAGGCACAGTTAGGTGCGTTTTATTTGGCTAATTTAGTTTTTAGGTGACTTGTTTTTACTTTCATTAATACTAAGTATTGAACTTGACATCTAAAACAAACACTACTAAAAATAAATTCTGAAAATTATATAAGTAAGTACCTAAATAATAAATAAACAATGCGAAAATCTCTACATCTGTTACTCTACATCTTATTATCGGGATGCTTAGCATTTCCTGAATATCTTCAGCAACGCGTTACAAATCCCCCGTATTAGTATGTAGATAGACTCTACGTACTCCGAAATACCTTTACATCATTGTCAATTCCCCCGCGTATTCCGCTTGCCAGGTAAATACGCATTCTAAGGATCTGATAGGCAGCAATGTACGCTTTTACGAAATAGGGGAATATAATATTCACCGGGAAAAAAATCGGCGAAAAATCGTCGAATCCGATTTCGGCTCAGATGGATTGTGCCGATAAGCCGCTGTCGGCATATTTTTAGGTCGGAAATAGAGGGAGGCTTTTGATTTGGAAGAGGAAATAACATCGCAGATAGATGTTTGCTGCGGTGCTGAAAAGGAGCTTTTATCGTGTTTTGTTCCGGGATAGAAGATTTTGTCGGGGGTATTTTAGCTCTAGCTACTTCTGTAAGATTGCTGGGCTCCACGCGTGGGAAATTTATCAGGAACCATAACTTTTTTGGGATAAAAACTAGCAACCCATTCAAAAAATCACGTCAAACTCGTTGCTTTTTTGCTTCGAGTTATAGGAACAAACTATCCAACAAATTTTTAGTAGGGTTTGACTACCTAGATTGCGCCGAACTAAGACACTAACTTCGCAAACTCTGAATCTCTGTTGAAAAGAACTACTTGCCTACATCATTTCATGAAGATCGGATCAACGGTTCGCTATCGTCGTACACACTAATAAACAAACACTCATACATAAGACAATGGTCTCGTAGACTCTAAAACCTTCGCTTTGCTCCGTCACAAAATATGTGTAATGTAATGTAATGGGGGTATCTTTTTGGGCTTCCATATCCTCCGCATTTTTTAACTAACTTTAGTTAATTTGGCTTTTAACATAGTAAATTATTTTGTGTAGAGCATTATTTTGTACTTAGCATATCTGAGTGGATACAAGTTTCCTTACCAAGCTTATAATCCTATTTTATTCTGGCCACCAGATGGGATGATACCAATGTAGAACCTGTCTAGCCATGGCTAGTAACCACTATTCACTAGATATTTAGTCGCCACTAGACCTAGTACTAAGAACAAGTACTCTTTAGGTATCCTGGGTGAACTGCATTGCGATAAACTGCAACCACAAGGGAATCGGAGACGTGTAAGAGGATAGGTAGCTAGAGTAACGACAATGACCTTAGCCTTGGAAAATCAGCAAAAAATCGACGACATTAAAAAAAAATTTAACAATTGTTGTAGCATAGATGTTAAAATAAATTACTATTCAAAAAATTACCCAAGTAAGTTCTCGTCCAAATATTAGAAGAAAAATTAAAGATTTTTCAACGAACCATAGTTTTATCGGTTGCTGTTGTTGTACGTACCTACTGTTTTGTTTACGCATAGAACGTATGGCCGAATATGGAATAAGTCAAAAAGTAACTAAAGGTAAAGGTTGTCAATTCAATTATTATTGCTCTTTAATCGGAAATATTATAGACCTTAAATTGAGTTGAACAGCCAATAACATCCTTAAATTATGGATTTAAAAGTATTCTAAGTAAGTAGGTAGTTCATGTTTTCTAAGTTTTATGCGACTCTCCTTCGTGTCTTTCCTAAACCACACGTAGGAAGTGCAGTGTCAAGCGCACGAGCAGGTAACCCGAGCGCCCGCGCAAGGTTACGGCCGGCGGGCTCGAGACGCCCTTACAAGGTTGGCACACTGGTAATAAGCTGTAGCCGTTTCTTTTCTAAACTCGTTCTAAACCTATAAAGAGGTTTATAGTATAGACGTTATAGAGGAACGGGTACGTTCATAATGCCATTATGATTATCCATAGTGCACAAAATTCAATACAGTATAGAAATGATACATGAAAGTTTTTGAAAAATTTATGTAGAACAGAAATGGAAACACAAGTACACAAAATTCAAGAAGGTAAAGATGAGTCAACGAAATTAATAAATTCTTACTATTTAACGAAAGCGCGAGCGATTCAAATAATTACACACACACTACACATTGGAAATCACAAAAACGCGAACGTACAACGAAATATTTTGGGGCCTTGGAAATCTGAACTCTGTCCCCACAGAGTAAATATTAGATCACTACCTTAAGATATCAGCTTAAGTATACAAACGTAGGTAGTTATACAAATATGAACAAATACAGCATAATTCCATGTGCTCTAAACCAAAAATCACTGAAATAACTACAATAGAATTCGTTTTTTCCGCAAACAGTACCTACAAATAAAACACTACTTTCCCAATTAAATGATTTTCCTTAAAAACCACACTAACAAGACGTTTCTTATCTATTCCAGCGCGTGCGAACGTTCACCACATCACTCGACGAGCTCGCAGGCCGGGTCCAGGGTGCGGAAGCAGCTCGCTCCTCCTGGCGAGGACCTGGAGACGCCAGGGATGCTCGCGCACAGCTGGATGCCGTCTCCAGGGCCCGAGCTCAATTACCACCGCTCAGGAGGCTAGCGGATGAACTGCACAGCCAGGCGCAAGCTTTGACAAGAGACAAGATACAACTGCCTGATCATCTGCTAGCGAGACTCGATGATTTGAATACCAGGCAAGTCGATTTAAGACATATTGAACTATTGATTATGCTTTTGTTTTTACGGTGAGGGATTGTAGAGGCCCAGGCCAGAGACGACATCGATATAAATAACGATTTACACTCATAGCTACTCACTAGGATCCCTTGTATAGGGGATACCATGGAACACACAACAACATGGACAAACAACACCCAGCCCTAAAGCACATATTTAACGCCTGGGACCCTATTCGGAGAAATGACATTTTATCTCGGTCACTGTCTCTCTAATTTAGAATTTAATGGGAGTGAGAGTGACCGAGATAAAATGTCATTTCTGTCCCTATACGAAAATTGACCATTGGATCTCTTGAGACTAAGTCGGGGGGTTTTCTTAGTCAGGGTTCTATGGAGTTTTCTCTCTTGCCTTCCATTCTCTGTGGAGACTAACGGGCTAGCTTCATAAACAGACGTAGGGTTCAATTTCTTCGCAGCACCAAGATGATTTAAACTAAACTCAATTGAAGTTGACGAATATTATAAAATGCGGAATATGCCATACAGATGCAGATCATTATCTGTAAATTGATTCGTTATTGACCTTGCATTAATATGAGCGAAATCAAACCAATCAGTAAATCGTCTATAAAACGAACATAACAATACTACTTAATATATTTTATATATGTTGTTATATTTAACACATACATTATTTAAACTTCTGTGATGTAGATACCCACCCTTTATACATCTATTTTTATTTTTTTACTTTTCTCCATGTCCTGCGTGTTTTCTTTTTGCAAAGTAATTTATGAGTTGATAAAATCGGGTGCTCCAATCCAAGTCCAAGTCATCCAATTTTAGTCAAGCTATGTATAAAATGATAAACTCGTGTTACCCATTATTTCAGGGTGGGCGCATTATGCGCTGGCGGTGAAGAGCGAGCGAGACAGCTGGCCGGCGTGGCGCGGGACGGCGGTGCGGGCGCGGCCCAGGGCTTCCTCGCGGGCTCCGTGGAGGCGCCCTGGGAAAGGGCCGTCACGCCTGCTAACGTCCCTTACTACATCAAGTGAGTAGATTGGTATTGACACGACCCAGAAACTCCCATCAACACAACGATGAGCGAGATATCTATAGTTACAGAATCCAGAAGCGTTTCGGATCCATTCAACAAGCGCACTGGGGAGTTTGTTTTTTATCGTTTTCTAAAATCAGCAAGAACAACAGCTTGCTTTTAGGTTGTCTTAGAAGTTCTAAGCTACTATAATAATAGCTGGATGAGTTACTATTGAAATATGCGCCTTTGTCGTCTACTCAGTCGACTATCAGCTTTTCTAATTAATTGTTGGGTACAGGTTTCTTTATGCTTTAAATCTTTATGTTTTAACTATTTTTTTACTTTTGTTTCCTGTTTACACTTAAAGAATTCATTCTTAATTTTTATTAATTTTATCTACAGCCACGAACTGGAAACGACCCATTGGGACCACCCGAAGATGATCGAGCTGATGAACTCACTGGCGGACCTGAACGAGGTGCGCTTCTCTGCGTACCGCACCGCTCTCAAGCTCCGGACTGTGCAGAAGGCACTTTGTAGTAAGTTCATGAAGTATTAGGATTTTTGTATGTAGCATACAAATGTAGCGACGTTCTGTATGTAGCATTCCCATTAAGATTTTTGTCTTTGTAGATCAACACAGTCAAGACAGCAAGATAAAATGTACTTCAAATAAGAATATTTATGGTTGTGGCAAGCTCCTGATTCCCAAAGAAAGTTCTCTTTCACAATAGGTAATTAATTTTGTTACTTTTTGTTCTATTTCAGTGCACATGCTCCAGCTGCCAGCCGCACTCGAAGCGTTCGACAGCCACGGTTTGCGAGCCCAGAATGACAGACTCATCGACATACCTGACATGATCAACGTGCTCACGTCGCTTTATGAGGTACAAGCTGTCACCCACAATCTCAATCAAAAAAAAAACGTCGA